>CM053786.1:266194242-266631742 GCA_028749045.1 Cupressus sempervirens | reverse complement strand
ACCAAATCAACTACCAAATATACTACCATATATACTACCAAAAAAATGCCAAATATACTACCAAATATATTACCAAGTAAACTACCAAATAAACTCCCAAAATTACAATATAAACTACCAAGTAAGAACAATACACAACTCAATTAATGACCTAGTTAATGATTGAAATAGTTTAGTCCTAAATTTGGTTGGGAGATATATATCTGGCAATAAACTACCAATCGGCATGTGATCAAAATTAGGCATATATCTACAAGTTTTAGTAGTTTATTTAATAATATATTGTTGTTTTTGTACTGGTGATTTACTAGTTCTATTTTCTATTCCATATGAAAATGAAAGCATTACAAATTTATTATATGATTTATGGACTATTTGTTGATCTTATATTGCTTTTAACAAGTGAGTGTTAACACACTTAAGTTATTTACTTAGTTCATGTCGAAAAAGTAGTACATGTCGAGTCATAGTGAGTGAAAAGCCACTCATGTGCATTGTTACTCAAGTGCCAAGCAGATAGCATATTTTAGGTGACATAAGAGTCGAGTAAATAGTGGATGATGAAAAATGTAGGTGTTGAGTCACAATAGAAAGATTAGTACATGTCGAGCATCAGAGACTTCAGATGCCGAGTAACATAGTTTTGATATATTTGTTTTTAAAGGCACAAACAACTATATAAACCATTTGTGAGTCAACTTAAGGATGAATTATGATATTTTGGAGATAAGGAAAAATATCTAGTTGGATTCCCAATGCAATTACATGCAGCCAATCAAAAAATTGGAAGTTCTAAGTAGCAAAATGGATGAATCTTAGCTATAGATTCATACCTAACCGTAAGTCACTAAGTCTTCTTAAGGAGGACGCAACACTAAACTCTTCATGAATAAATCAATGAGTGTGTAAGGAATTAAAGGACCAAAGAGAGAATTTTTCATGTGCAAATAGAGCATTCATGGTAACTTAGAAGTTATTATTATCTCAAGAGAGTGGCTCTATTATTTTGAGTTACTCTTATTTTGAGTTACTCTTATGCTTTTAACAAGTTAATTTGTAACGTGATATTAATGGGATCAATAATTCATGATTAATTGTTTGGTCTCTATATGCTTAGACTTCTAATAGTCATTTTATAGCTTAAATTGTCATAATAACAACAATTAAACAATAATTCCCCCCACCAAAGGTATGATCAATTACTAATTTTTTCCAATCAACTCTCTATCCTTAATCTTCTCCTAGGTTTCATCATTAAAACAATAACTAGATAATATCTATCCATCAAGTCATAATCTTGTAACTCAAACATTCAATCAATGGAATAATCATCAATCTTCAAGGTCCTATTTAGCCTTCTAATCAAATTCAATGGAACTATAAGATTTCAAAAAATTTACCACACCCCAATAGAGTCCATTTACCTTCATTCTCTAAAAAAAGTATTCATCTAATACTTTTCATCCTTAAATCCTATGTCTTCTTTCATCTATAATATACCATATTTTCATCATCCAAGTATTAGTCCCCTTCCATATTAATTCAAGATATCTTATTATTGGTCATCCAACATAATCTTGATCCCTACCAAAACTATTATATCAACCCTTAATAAAAATAATTCAACAATGAATTATATAGTGGTTATCTCCATCCTAAATACCATGATACTCATAACTAAGACATTTCCACTACATACATATAAACTTTGAATCCATCTATGTAAGCTATTATCTTCTATAGAGGCCTTAATGTATTCCTACAATAATATTTTGTTATACACAAAAACTATATTAACTCTATCTTCCCTAATTGGCTCTTCTTCAATGCATTTGATAATCTAGCCTAATACATCATCTTCTAGGCGTAAAAAGACTACACACTTGAAAAGAATGCACCTTGTTGTTGGGTAAAAGTACAAAATTGTGTCCCCTTTTAGGCTGAGTTATTAGAAAAACTAAATTTGATTATTTATATCAAAAAATCAATTTTATTCAAAAATATATGATATTGATAAACTTATTTTAGCTAAGTTAGATATGGTCTCACACTTTTCCATTTGGAAATGTCTATTAAATGCATATTTTATACTAGTTTGTATTGAGTTACTAAAGAAATATAATTATTTCAGAAAACCAACATTTCAATAAATTTTACTATTTTCATTATATTTCTTTAATAACATATAAAGACATTTTATAGAGCTTAGAGTTAAGAATATTCCCATAAAGATTTTATAGTATTTTAATTATATATAATATATTGTGATTAAAAAATTCTATCAGTGCATATTTTAGCACTTGAGAAGATATTGATTTTAAGAAAGAAAAATTTATTAAGTCATACCAAAAAAATATAATAATCATACAACGTTCTAGCAGAGAGAGTCCTCTTCCAAAATTTATAAATTTTCTGTTGGGTAGAATAGATTTAGTTTTTAAAATGTGGTTGGAGATGAAAACTATCAATTTCAGGGGAAAATTTGAATTGTTATAAAAGATAAAATACATATCTAAAGACAAATTTTATTTTTCATTGTTATAGCTATATATGTTATCTATGGTATAAAATTAGATCAGAGGGAAACACACTTATTTCCATATAGTTTTGTGGTGGGAGCTAGACCCCTAATTTTTAATGTTTTTTAGCAACGAAAAAGTTATCTTTAAAAATTTAAAAAATATATCAATTCTTATTTCAAATAATTATTACAATAATACTACTAAACTTGATCTATTTATAAACATTTCATTAGTTTACTTCATTTTCAAATTCTAAATAATAATACTAGTTTTATGTCTTTGAAAGTGAAAAGTTATACTTTTGTTAGCCTTTTCCTTTTTAAAAGGGTGACACGAGTTTGTTCTTTTACCCTATTTTTTAGAAAATTACACTATCTAAACTAGAGATTTCACAAGTAGCTTAAATATTTATTTCCCATATGCTTCCTTGGTTAACACATATTATTTTAATCCTTCCTTAATTATTAGAGTCAATTTATTGTTAGTACAGAACTGATAAAAAATTGTAGTATAGTTTTAGTATTGTGAAAATACAAAATTCATCAAGAAGAACCTACTAGGGGATCACCATCCTTTCTTATGTTATAATCTTTTGATGTAAAACAAAACATAATAGTATGATTTATGAATCTATTCAAATTTCCCAAGTTTCTAGGACCTTTTATTGGTTCAAATCATAATTATTATCAAACCCCTAATATTTACTCAATAAATGAGGGTTTATTGACATATTTTATGTCTCTTAATGGATCTTTTAGTGGTCTTCATTGATAATAATAAAAAGGGTTATAAATCAAAGTTAACTTGAACCTTTACATGTCTGAATTGATCTGGTCATACTATTTGATTCCTTAGCTTTCACTTCCATAGTGAAAGTTTCAAATAACAACTCTCTATCAATTTAGATTAACCTTTAGTAGAGGGGTTCTTGAAATTAGCACACTTGACCCTAGCATTTGATAAGATCCACTTAGCCAATTTTCTTTAAGAGCATTGAGAGATTACTATGATGGTGTTTGGACCAAAACATCCTCACTATCAACTAGAGCTTCACCTATCATACAAAGTGTGCTCAACCTAAGAATTTGTTCAAACCTACATGTGTATAACTAGATCATGACATATTTTGAATTGGGATAAAACTAAAATGACTTTATAGAGGTCATTGATCTATAAAAATGACTCCCTAAGGTTTTCAAGACTAATCTTCAATTGGTCCTTTCATTCAAAAAACTATTAATAAAAAATCTCAAACCAATATTTAAAAAAAATATTTTAACTCTTTAACATAAATCGCTATGATTAAATTAAGCATTAGGGTTTTCATGTAGAAATGAAGGGGATTCAGAATAGGTACCTACTTTAGATGTGGGGAAGTGACACACAACCTAAAAAAGGGAGAATTGACCCATGGTTATATCCGATCACCTCTTTAGTGGAGTGAAGGAAGCCTTTCAAGAAGTGAAATTCCTTAACAAATATTGATGCTATTGTATTTTGGTCATCCTGATAGCTCTCATACCTATGTAAATCTTCTCTATGTTAGTAGAAAACCTTACAAATTGATCTCCTCTACTCTTTTGGTCATCATCCTCTCATGCACTTAATCACTCACAAACGAAAGAAACTAGAACTTCGGGTCACTTATCACCATTGTCATTTCTTGTTGCCCCATTAAAACTTAAAGATATAATATTTCTTTTGTATTATTTATTAACTATGGACATTTTTAAAATGATTTTTTGACACAATTAAAACTAATAATTGAAAATATTTAAGAAAATTTGTTCAATAATATTTGTTATACAAGTATCCATTATTTAATAGTACTTTATTATTTTTATATTATAATTATTTAATGTAATTTAAGGTTAGTAATGATATTAGAAGGGAAATAAATGTTAGCATGAATGGTCATAAAATAGAAAACTTACTAGAGGTCTTATAAATGAGGTGGCAAGCTAAGTATGCTTAATCACTATGTAATAAATTTGACTAAGAATGTGCCCTTCTCAATGCTTTTGTTAAATAATTTGACTAAAATCCTACAACAAGATGCAATTTTAAGATTAGATTGTATTTAATATTTTGGCATCTAAACTCTATTATTTTTGTAGCTGCATTTTTTTTCCCTTAAATGTTTGATGTTTTAAATTGATATTATCTTTCATAAGGATGACACCTTCTTTGAAGCTATTATTATAAATGTAAGAATAGAGTTAGTATATTATTTTTGACTAACTATTTAACTATTTATTTGGTTATTTTATTATTTATTTTGGTTTAGGTGACTAATTAATAGTGACTAAATATTTAGTCATTTATTTGGTAGGCTATTTAATCATTTTATCTTATGCTTTTACTTATTGACCAAATTAGTCACCTATTTAGTCACCTGTCATTATAATTTGCAAAGAAATAGTAGAATGTGGTGACTTTTAGTCACATGATTAAATATTTTAGTGGTGTGACTAAATGTTTTGGCCACATAGTCAAATATTTGCCAAAATGCACTAGTGAAACTTCCTTCACACTAACTGATAGTAAGAATAAAAGACTTAACCAATAGTTTCTTTTATGACCTCTAATGATACTAATAGTTAATGTATCTCAACAACATAATAAAATAAACATCCAAAAAAATTAAACTTATAATGCATAACAAACTAATTTTTGTATTTTAGAAAACCCTTGGTCGTAGGGAGAAATTGTGGTGGGGATGATACCCACAATTTATCACTGCAATAACAAATTGCTTAGTTAAAATATTACATCTTCTGAATACTGTATACTTTGTTTAAAGTGTCTAATACCATACTAAGAGTATCAATAGTCATATTAAAGACTACTTTGTCAAGAGATTTAATCCCTATATTCTAGTGTTCACTTGATTAAGGGATTTACAAATAAGTTCAAAATAAGAACTTTTTTATCATGTTAAATTGCACCTTATAAAAGAATTTTACAATCATTTGGATTAACTTGATAGGTAAAATTAACAATAAATTAGCCTCTACATGATAGGTTTGTTGCTTCTTTTACTGACTCTCCTCACTTCAATAGCTTACTATATTGTCTCTACATCAATAGCTTGTTGTAGAACTCCCAACTTTAATAGCTTGTTTCATTATGCTACTTCTGATAGCTTCACTTACATCATCATATTTCTCTTTTCTTTTTTTCTTACTTGCACTTTTCTACTTGCTGGCCTAATTACGGTTTCTAGACCATTCCATAAACCTTTTACCTTCCCTTCCTTATGACATTGATGGATCTTAACATTTTTTATAAGCTATGTCGTAAAGGATTCTGATACCATGCTGACCTATGATATTGATCTATATTCAAATATAACAACCCAATGTTATAATATAGTATGTTTACTTTAGCCTTTGTAATATAACTTTTTTCCAATAATGAAAACATCACAAAAATCATACAAATAGGGATCTAGGATTTTTTCAATCTAAGAAAATAAAACTACCTTCTAGAGTGCTTAGAATTTTTAAATTATTAGTGTCACCCCAATATACATACATCGTATTGGCACACTTTAAATAGATTTTCTTAAGAAAATACTGATTTTTGAATAAATAAATAACTTCTACAATGGGATTAGTATAATTGTAACAAAAATTATTTCATGGATTCTATGCTTGTGATGTGAGCTAGATAAGAAATAATTTAGTCTCATTTTGTGATATGCACAATGCTCCACTTAGAAAAAATATGACACCTTCTACAACACTTTCCATATTACTCTCTAAAAACTTAAAATTCTAAAATATATCACTCAATACCATTCACAAACTTATACATCTCTATGGTTTATAATGCTATCCTTATTGGTCTTTTGTTTTCTCTCACATTGACATCCGACAAGGAAAAATATCATTTCTAATTAGATACTTATTACCTGAACTGTAGAAAAATATAAATGTATTGATTAAATTAGATACTTACAATGTCAAATGCTAATACTTATAAATAAAAAATTTCATCTGAATAACTATCCAAAAATCCCTTGCAGGAACAACATGAGAAAACTAATTTATAATCTAAAACAAATGGGAAAAACCATAGTACACAAGAGAACATGGTGAGAGTGAAAGTGTGAGAGTGATGACAAGCAATGGATACCAGCTGAGCAAGGGCTCAATCCCTAGGTCATCTTTTTTGTTTGCCCCTTTTGCTGATATTCTTCCCTATTCTTTTTGGATTGATGGATGTTGGACAAAGTTAGTGCAACATCTAATTTTTGAAGAGCATTTGTAGACAATTTTGGATTGGATTTTTTCTTTTTTGCATGGTAGGGCTTGGGATTTATTTTTCATTGGTGAGGATAGATGGTTATTCTCCAATTATACATGCAATGAGATCTGAATCATTTTATTTAGGGGAGAACTCCAAGATGAAAAAAGTGAATGGTTCTTTTTTCCATAGCCATGATCACCCATTCTAGTTATTCCTCCAATGGTAGTGATGGAGGACATTAAATATTAGACCAAGCATGCTTTGATATGTAAATTTATTAGAACCCAAATTTCCTTATCTACTCTTGAGGTATCAATCCAATGCTCATGGAAGGTGGAAGGAGATATTGAGATCATGCTAGTAGCGAATACCTATTTTTTTGTAGTATTCTCATGCATGTCTAATCATGATCATGTTTTTGAAGGAGGCCCTTATTTCTACAATCATGTGGGGTTATTTGTTACACCCTAGCATTCACGATTTAATTTATCTCAGGATCTCCCTTCAACAGTGCCAATTTGGGTTTGCTTACCTCGCCTTCCCCTGGAATTTTGGCAAGAAAACATCGTTCGTCAAATTTTTGCTTTGCTAGGAAAATTGACTATAATTACACATCAATCCCTTAATGAAAAGGTTATTTCTTTTGCTATAATTTGTGTTGAAATTAATTTGAATAACCCAATACTAGATTATTTTTAATTTGTCTTGGGGCTTCTTCCTAGGTGCAGCAGTTAGATTATGAATCCATCCCTTTTTGATGTTAGATATGTCATGAGTATGCTCATTGATAGTGTTAGTGTCCTCGTAACTTGACTTTCAAAGGAGTGGATAGTTCTATGTTTGGCAATGGTGGTGGTTTGGCAGATATTGCAGGGAAAGGACAAGCTTAGATGGATAATACAACCAAGTGGAAGTATCAGCCAGATGATACAAGAAAGGCAAAGGCTCAAATGTAGGATAAGAGTGGGTTTACCCCTGCTTTCCCATAAGCTAAGTGGTGTGGTCAGAAGAGGCCTTTCAAGGATAGAATATATGATTCAAGTTTTAATCACTTCAAGGTGTTAGATAGTATGGTTCTAGAGAAGGGCATTCTTCGTAGTGTCTCTTCTGACCCAATTTGTCTAGATGAGGGACTTTTAACTAATGATGCTTGTGGGACATCCTAGGTTGTGGTACATCAAAACTATGAGGTCCCTGTAGCTACTATGTCAGATGCTTTGGTGACACTTGTGGTGTCAGAGGATAATAATGTTGTTCTAGCTGACTTAATTAAGGATGTGCTAGCATCTAGTAAGGGTAAGGAGTCTCCTCTCCCCTTGGGGTTGATGCCTAGACCTTTTAAGTGGATTTCCTTTACTCCTCCTCTAAGGATTGGGTGTAAAATAGACCAAGAGTAGATTAAACTCATAGGAGATATATTGACAGATTCTAGGTTAGTGAAATCATTGGATGGTCATTTTCCCCATTCTACTCAATGATGATTATTCTCTCATGGAATGTTAGGGGGTTGAATAACATCCCTAGACAAAAGGCTATTTTGAATCTGGTTGTTGATCATTCTCCTAATGTTTTTTCTATCCAATAGACTAAGTTCTCTATGGAGTCTATGGTCCAACATGTCTCTAGTATTTAGACTCATGGGTAATGCCAGTGTGCTGGGGTTAGGGTCAGTGTTAGTGGTTTGGCTATCTTTTGGGATCCACAAAAAAATTCTCCCCTTGGTTGGGTGTCTTCTCACTCAGCTCTCTTTATGGTAGTTTCTGCTTTGGACTCAAGAGAGGTAATCATGATTACTAATGTGTATGCACCTATTGATTTTGTGAGAAAGGAGAAACTTTGGAGGCATATTCAATATGTTACAAATTGTCACCTTTTTCATCCTTGGGTGTTAGTAGTAGACTTCAATTTAGTTTTAATTCTAGAGGATAAGCAAGGTGGTTTGGCTAGATATGGGCCTTCTTCTACTCTTCTTTGGCAACATATATCACTTTTGCATCTCTCTAATGTTAAGCCTTCTAATGGTCTCTATACTTGGAATAATCGAAGGACTGGGGCTGATGCTATCTCAAAATTTTTGGAAGACTTTCTTGTTTCTTATTTCTGAGTTAGTTACACCCTTACTCTCTCTTCATAAAACCTAGACTAGAGGGTTTCTAATAATTGGCCAATCAAATTTTTTGTTATTGGGGCTTGTATTCCAAAGCATCAACCTTTTAAGTTCTAGTTGATGTCGCTTTGTGACTCCTCTCTTTGTGATTTTTTTACATGTTGGTGGAGAGATGGTGCTATTACATATGGTGTTGCTATGCTTTCATTTTCTAAAAGGCTTCAATATGTTAAAAGGAAGCTCAGGATATGGAATAGACAATGTTTTTGGAACTTTCACTGATGCAGGAGCATCCAGAGGTATAAGGGAAATCCTATGTCAACCAAAAAAATGTACTTAGACTTAGTTTTTGTTTCATGTGTTTTCATTTCTAGATACCCATTTGGGTCAAATAAAGGTTCCAACTCTCACAGTTCCACTATCAGTGTTCTAGGATAGAGTATTTGAACACCTTGGGATATGTGTAAATGCCAAAAAAATAGGAGTATGTAATTGAGCCATCATTTTGGTGAAATAGAAGGTGTAAATTGGTTAGATAAATGTAATTGTAATTTAGAGCATTCCAGAAAAGGAATTAGGTCAAAAGGCCCCACGGTTTGAAAGTTATCATAGTTTTTCAGTTTCTGGAGATATCCTAAGAATGATTCAAAGTCAAGTTAGGGGAATTAAATGAAAATGAAAAGGGTAAAAAATGGAGGACAAGTGAAGCCTATCCATATGGATATAGAGCACTTTGAGAGCTTTCCAAAAATGTAAATGGTTCGTTAATTGGAGCTATGATTCAAAAGTTATGCCTCCTGGAAGTTCAGTTACCATTTCTGGATTCTCCTAGATTTGTATCGACTTCTAACACAGCTTTTGGAGCCTTCTATTTGGTCAGTGGATGCCAACTAGCACTTTCTAGAATGTATTCCTAATCCTAAACCCTTCGGGGTCTATTTAAGAACATTTCTGGCATTATAAAAGGCAGTTCAGAGTGGAGTTTGAGAGGAGGTACTGAAAGGAGAAATTATCTCCAGATTTATACTATTGTAAGCCCATAGGGCATGTTTTGAAGTCTATTTTCTCTGAACTGAATGTATTAGCTTATTTACAAAGTTAATAAAATTTTCCCTTTCCTATTGTGTCCATTCTGTGCTTGGTTTGTGTCCCCATCAAGTGGTATCAGAGCTGGTTTTCCTGAGTGTGTAGACAGAGTGCCGACTAGGAGGCAGTTTGCACTAGGACTGTGTGGTTGTGGGTTTGAGTTAAGAAGATACCTCCATGAAGAGAGCATGGTAGAAGGGACAAAGCTATTAATCCTAAGGAGGTTAGATCCCTCTAAAGGCAGGTACAAGCATTGCAGGAGGAGCTCTGTAGAGGAACAAATGTTGCCACAGGCAATGAAAGTGAGGATGACAATGAAGAAGAAGAAATTGGACCAGAAAGGGAATTTGATGGGGAAGTTTTGAATCAGGCAGAGGAAAAGCTTTTAAGGGCCATTACTAAGTTTGGAAAAAGACCTACAATTGATGTGGGTGTATTTTCAGGAAACCTAAAACCAGATGAGTTTATTGATTGGATCAATGAACTGGAAGAGTACTTTGAGTATGAGGATATGAGAGATCTAGATAGGGTTAAGTTTGCAAAGGCCAAACTAAAAGGCCATGTCAAAATCTAGTGGCAAGGGGTTCAATTGGAAAGAAACAAAAGAGGGAAGGAGAAGATCACAAGGTGGGATCGTATGGTGGACAAATTGAAGAAGCAATTCATTCCTATTGATTATGAGCTTGATTTGCTTAAGAAGATGCATGGGTTAAAGCAACCAGGAAAATCAGTCTAGGAATATACAGAGGAGTTTTATCGACTTCTAATTAGAGTAGGGCATGCAGAAGCAAATAAGGAGAAGGTTTCTCATTATATTAGTGGGTTGCGACCTAGCATCCAAGAGGAATTAAGTTTGGTAAGAATGACCAGCGTTGAAGAGGCATACCAATTTGCACTATGAGTTGAAGAGAAGCTAAATAATAGTTTTGAAGGGAGACAAAGAGGGCATGGTCAAGGAGGAAGGGGTAGTGGTAGGTCATCAAGAGGCCAAAATGAAATCCAAAAGAAAAATGAAGATGTGGGTACTAGCAGGAACCAGAGGAATGAGGGTTTCAACCGCTCCCATGATCAAGACTTTGGAAATCAGAGAGGAAGAGGTAGAGGACATGGACAAGGAAGAGGAGGCTTCTGTGGTACCTATTTCCATTGCAATGAAGAAGTTCATCATGCCTTTGAATGCCCTCAATGACAAGGAAGGATAGGTAGGAGAGTTGAGGGTCAAGCTAGGGTTGCTCATGTGGATGAGGATGTGCAATCATCACATTCAGAGGATGCAAAAAGAGGAGAGACTTTAGTGAATGAAAGGGTCCTACTAAGTGGTGAGATTGAACCAGGACAAAGGAGGAGTTTGTTCTGTACCAGATGCAAGTGTGAAGATGAATGTTGTGATGTGATCATTGATGGTGGTAGCACTGATAACTTGGTATCAGAAGAGATGGTCTCTAAGATGAAGCTCAAGAGGGAGAAACACCCCCAGCCCTATCAGATTGCTTGGGTGAAAGATGATCACAAGGTCCTGGTAAGTGAACAATGTTTAGTGAAATTCAAAATTGGGAGTTACCATGATGAAGTTCTTCGTGATGTTATTCCAATGGATGTTTGCCATCTATTGTTGGGAAGACCGTAGAAATTTGATAGGCATGCAGTACATGATGGTCATGCAAACACATACTCTCTAACAAAGGATGGAGTTCGCCACAAATTGAAGCCCATGAAAAAGGAAGGTGAAAAGGTATGTAGCAATGCTAGGATTTGTCTTGTTGATGGAAGGAAGTTTTTAGATGGCATGAAAAATTAGCATATGTGCTATGCTTTGATTCCTAGGAAAGATAAAGAAGGTAGTAGTGAAATACCACTTGAAGTTTCAGATTTACTAGCTGAGTTTGGAGATATCATCTCTGATAATATTGCAGAAGGATTGCCACCAGTAAGGGAGATCAGTCATTAGATAGATTTAATCCCAAGAGCTCATTTTCCTAACAAGGCTGCTCACAGGATGACTCCTACTAAAATTGAGGAGCTAAATAGACAGGTTCAGGAGCTATTGAGGAAGGGGTTGATTAAGGAGAGCTTGACTCCATGTGTAGTACTTGCAGTACTAGCATCAAATAAGGATGGAGAGAGAAGGATGTGTACAAACTCTTGAGCTATAAATAGGATAACAGTCAAGTATCAATTTCCTTTGCCAAGAATGGATGATCTTATGGATTGCTTGCGTGGAGCTCGGTACTTCACGAAGATAGATATCAAGAGTGGTTATCACCAGATACGGATACGAGAAGGAGATGAGTGGAAAATAGCCTTCAAGACCAAGGAGGGTCTTTATGAGTGGTTAGTCATGCCCTTTGGATTAATGAATGCTCCAAGCACCTTCATGCGGCTTATGAATGAGGTACTTAAGAAGTTCTTGGGAAAAATTGTTATTTTTTATTTGGATGATATTTTAATTTTCAGCAAGACTTTCAAAGAAAATTTATTGCATATTCATAATGTCCTTGAAAGGTTAAGGGAAGAGAAACTATTAATTAATCTAAAAAAGTGTATCTTTGCAAAAAGGGAATTAGTCTACTTAGGGTTTGTTATATCAAATGAAGGTCTCAGAATGGATCCAGAGAAGGTAAGAGGCATCTTGGAATGGCCTACTCCAAGGTCTTCTACTGAGGTAAGATCATTTCATGGTCTAGTTAGTTTTTACAGAAAGTTCATTAAGAATTTGAGTGGCATATGTGCACCCCTGACTGACACAATAAGAGGGGATTGAAAAGAGTTCAAATGGAAGGCGGTAGCTACAAGAAGTTTTGAATTACTGAAGAAGAAGGTGACACAACAACCTATGTTTGCACTTCCAGATTTTAGAAAGGTGTTCCAGGTGGATTGTGATGCTAGTGGCAGCACTATTGAGGTTGTATTAAGCCAAGAAGGTAAGCCTATTGCATATTTTAGTGAAAAATTGAATGAAGCAAAAAAGAAGTATTTTGTTTATGATCAAGAGTTCTATGCAATAGTTTAGGCCTTAAAGAAATGGAGGCATTATTTATTTCCAAAGTAATTTGTTTTGTATACTGATCATCAAGCATTATAGTACTTAAATAGGCAAGGTAAATTGAATCAGAGGCATATGAAGTGGCTAGAGTTGTTGCAGAGCTATACATTTGTGTTGAAGCATAGAAGTGGAAAATCTAATAGGGTTGCAAATGCACTAAGTAGGAGACAGTTGTTGCTTACAGTAATGCAGGTTGAAGTAGTTGGGTTTGATGAACTCAAGAATTTGTACCCTGAGGATCCTGATTTTATTAAAGCATGGAAAGCTTGTAAGGAGCTTGTTGCTGTAGACATAACTAAGTGGCTAGACTATCTGATTCAGGATGGCATGTTGTTCAAAGGTAGCCAATTATGCATTCCAAGTAGTTCCATGAGGGAAAATTTGATTAAGGAGAAACACAGTGGAGGGATGGCAGGACATTTTGGTCAAGTTAAGACCATTTCCATTCTTAGAGAACATTATTTTTGGCCTTAGATTTCACAAGATGTGAAGAAGTTTGTACAGAGTTGTCAGATTTGTCAAGTTGCCAAGGGATTTAGTCACAATACTAGACTATATCAACCATTGCCTATTCCATCAAAGCCATGGGAAGACATAAGTATGGATTTTTTTCTTGGATTGCTGAGGACACAAAGGGGTAATGACTCAGTAGTTGTGGTGGTTGATAGGTTCTCCAAAATAGCACATTTCATTCCATGCCACAAAACTCATGATGTTGTCCATATTGCAGACTTGCTTTTCAGAGAGGTGGTAAGACTACATGGTCTTCCAAGGAGTATAGTTTCTGACAGAGATACTAAATTTGTGGGGTAATTCTAGAGGCCATTGTGGAAGAAGTTGAGAATAGAATTGAAATTCAGTTCCACACATCACCCGCAGACTGACGGCTAAACAGAAGTGGTAAACAGAAGTCTGGGCAATTTGCTGAGATGTTTAGTTGGGGATAAGCCCAAGGGATGGGATTTGATTCTACCACAACTAGAGTTTTCTTACAATAACTCTGTAAATAGGAGTATTGGAAAATCACTATTCCAAATTGTATATGGAAGTAGCCCAAGGACTACACCAGAGTTGAGGAAGATAGAGCAAGGGGAGAGGACAAGTGCTGAAGCTGAAGAATTTGCTGAACATATCAAGCATCTACATGAGGAGGTTCAGGCACACATTACCAAGATGAATCAAGAGTATAAAGCTAGGGCTGATCAAAGGAGAAGACATAAGGAATTCCAAGTAGGGGATCTAGTCATGGTGTACTTAAAGAAAGAAAGATTTCTAGCTGGTACTTACAACAAGCTGAAAATGAAGAAATTTGGCCCCTGCAAAATTCTGAAGAAACATGACTCAGGAAATACATATGAGGTGGAGTTTTCATATGGTATTCACATTTCTCCTATTTTCAACATTGCAGACTAAAAATTGTATCATTATGATGGTGTAGATAAGGAGCTGATGTTAGAGCCATGTCCAATTCCTACTTCTAAGAAGGAGGAGATAGAAGACATTCTAGATCATCGTGTGGGTAGGAGTACCATAAATAGGCAATATGAAGAGTATTTGGTCAAGTGGAAAGGATGGTCGACAGAGGACTCAACTTAGATTTTAGCTGCTGAGGTTTCCCATTTGGGATTTCCTCTACCATTCATAAAGTGACCAGGTCACTTTTCAATCTACCCTGGGTTTCTAATGCAGGAGCATCCATAGGTATAAGGGCAATCCTATGTCAACCAAAAAAATGTACTTAGACTTAGTTTTTGTTTCATGTGTTTTCATTTTTGGATACCCATTTGGGTCAAATAAAGGTTCCAACTCTCACAGTTCCACTATCAGTGCTCTCGAATAGAATATTTGAACACCTTGTGATATGTGTAAATGCCAAAAAAAATAGGAGTATATAATTGAGCCATCATTTTGGTGAACTAGAAGGTGTAAATTGGCTGGATGAATGTAATTTTAATTTAGAGCATTCCAAAAAAAGAATGAGGTCAAAAGGCCCCATGGTTTGAAAGTTATCGCAGTTTTTCAATTTTTGGAGACATCCTAAGAATGCTTCAAAGTGAAGTTAGGGGCATTAAATGAACTCAAAAAGGGCTAAAAATGGGGGATGATCAAAGCCTATCCATAGGGCTATAGATCACTTTGAGAGCTTTCAGAAAATGTAAACAATTTGTCAATGGGAGCTACGGTTTAAAAGTTATGCCTCTCGAAAGTTCGGTTACCATTTCTGGATTCTTCTAGATTTGCATCAACTTCTAATGCAGCTTTTGGAGCCTCCTATTTGGTTGGTGGATGCCAACTAACACTTTCTAGAATGTATTCCTAATCCTTAACCCTCTGAGGTCTATTTAAGAACATTTCTGGCATTGTAAAAGGCAATTTGGAGTGGAGTTTGAGAGGAGGTACTGAAAGGAGAAATTATCTCCAGATTTATACTATTGTAAGCCCATAGGGCATGTTTGGAAGTCTATTTTCTGTAAACTGAATGTATTAGCTTATTTACAAAGTTAATAAATTTTTCCCTTTCCTGTTGTGTCCATTCTATGCTTGGGTTGTGTCCCCATCATTCACTCTATGAAGAGGCTTGCTTAGGAAGATCTTGATGTCATCACAAGGTAGATTAGAGATTGAGGTTTCTCGAAGGATCTTGGAAGGGTTGAATCCATTGCTTCTAGAGCTCTAGAAGAATGGGTACATTGAGAGGAAATTTTTTGGAAGAAAAAGGATAGAGTTGATTGGCTCTAAGAAGGTGATCAGAAGACTACTTTTTCCTGTAAAATGGTGCAATCTCACCAAAATCAAAGAAATATCTCTTCTTTGGTTAATTCTTAAGATATCTAACTGACTTCCTTGACAGCTTTGTTCCAAGAGGCTACTTGATACTTTTCTACCCTCTTCTCTGAGGACTCTACTGTTATTGATAATGAAGAAAATATTATTTTGTCTTGTATTCCTTTCGTTATCACTTAGGAAATGAATGATATTTCATGTGGTCAATATCTTTGGAAGAGCTAGAGAAGGTCATCTTTGGTATGGCTAAGGGAAAGGCTTCTGGTCCTGATGGCTTTCAAGTTGAGTTCTTTCAAGAATTTTGGGACATTATTAATCATTATTTGTTGGAGGAATCCTATTCTAGCAAGTGAATTTGACTTTCTTGACTCTTATTCCAATAAGAGAGGGTGGTAATCAATTGGAGTCTTTTAGACCAATTGCCTTATGTAATGTGGTTTACAAATTCATTGCTAAGTTGATTGCTAAGAGAATTAAAAAGTGGCTCCCCATTATTATCTCAGAGGAACAAGGTGGTTTTGTTGCTAGAAGACAGATTTTGAATGGGGTGGTTATTGCCACTAAGGCTATTCACTCTATGGCTAGTTCAAGGGAGAGAGCAATGTTTGTTAAGCTAGATATGGCTAAGGCCTACAATAGAGTTAAATGGAGTTTCCTAAGGAATATTCTTCATGCTTTTGGCTTTAGCTTTGACTGGGTGAGTTGGACTATGAGTTGTTTTACTTCTACCTCTTTTTCAATTCTTCTTAATGGTCAACCTTCCAAGCTATTTGATGCCTCTAGAGGCATTTTCTAGGGTGACCCTCTCTCCCCATATCTATTTGGCATCATGGCTGAGGACTTGGGTAGATTCATTAAGTATCAGGTTTTCCAAAATTCTATACAAAGGTGGTGGTGGGGTAATGGTTTACCTAATCTTTCTTACTTTCAATTTTTTGATGATTCTGGTCTTACAGGTCTTGCTAGGATCAAGGAAATTGAAGCGTTTTTACATACTCTGGATATTTATGATAGCTTCAGGCAAAAAGTTATCTTGGCATCCCTATTTTTGTTTCTAGGCAACCACATTTCTTCTAGAAAAAAATTGATTACCAAGCTTCAAGATAAGGTAAATCATTGCACTCGTAGATGACTTTCTATTGTTGCTTAGGTTACTCTTCTTCAATCTATTATCCAAGCTCTTCCTACTTATAGAAGCATGGTTTAGGCCACTTCTACTTGATTTCTCAAGGTGTTTGATGCTCTTTCTTTGAAATTCCTTTAAAGTGGTAATTTTTGCAGCACTAAATGGAGTTTGATTGGCTAGGAGATTGTTTGTAGGCCTAAAAAGGAGGGTGGTCTTGGTCTTTGATCAACTCTCTTGAGTATTCAAGTTTTGGTTGCTAAGCTTTATTGGTGATGGTGCTCTAGATTTTGGGCTTGTATTATCACCCATAAATATTTTAATCATCCTAATTCTTGCTTTGTTTCTACACTTTCTCATGAAGATCTTGGCTCAATGGTCTGTCATACTCTAAAGACTGGTGTTGTGTTGGTCAAGAGAGGTCTATTATGGATATGTAAGAGAGTCTCTTAGGATTCTTTTTGGTCTAATGCTTGGGATGGATTCCCATCCATATTATCCATGTACTCTCAACTTCAGACTTTTTTTGGTTCTTTTCATGCTACTAGATGGGATAAAGTGGCTCATTTCAAGACTCCTTATAATTTGGGACTTGTTGTTGGTTATAGATGGAAGCACTCTTCTGATTGGCCTCCTAGAGGCATGAACATGGATAGTTAGGAGCTTTCTTAGATTCTAGCCTCTAGGGATTGTTTTTGTTTACTAGGTCCAAATATTTTGGCTTGGGGAGGTACGTTTTCTGATAAATATCATGTCTCTGGTAGGTATCAGGAGATAACTAGACAATTATTTAGGGATGCTGAAGTCCCTTGGTGGAAAAAAGTTTTCAATAATGTTGCTTGGTCCAAGTAAAAATTTTTCATGTGGCTAGTGGCTCACAATCGCTATCTTACATGGGATAATCTTTGTAAACATGGATTTCAAGGCCCCTCTTATTATATTTTGTGTGCTAATGGGGAGGAGTCTTTCTCCCATTTGTTCTTCCATTTCTCCTTTTCTACTCAGCTATGGCAACTTTGGTCGAGTGCTTGGGGTTCCTTTCGTAGGCATGCTTCGTCTTTGCCTATGTTCTGGGCCCACTTGGGTGGTGCTCCCTCCAAGTTTTCTCCTATCCATGCTGCTTGGATTTCTAGCCCATCATTCATCCTCTGGCATATCTGGATGGAGAGGAATTGTCAAATCTTCCAAGATGTTTAGCTTGGTGTTATGCATCTTTGGTCGAAGATCTCAAATTCTCTTTAGGAAACTATTCAAGTGAAGTGTGCACTAGATGGGGGTATGGATCTGGTTGATCTTGTTATATGCAATCACATTAATTTTCATCTTCGAGATGGGGTTGCAGCTCAAAGGTATCTAAGAGTGACCAGGTAGCCTTGGCAACAAAGTAAAGGTCAGGTGAATCGGGATGGGCATTGGACTCCTCCTCCCCATGGAGTTTTGAAAATTAACACTGATCATTCTTCCCAGGGGAATCTAGGCCTTGCAGTTTTGGTGATGTTAAATTCTTTTTCTTAGTGCATAAGGGTGATTACACTAACAATCTAATGGAGGTTCATGCCATTTTATATGTTGTGGAATAGTGTTGTTTGTAGGGATGGAGCAAGATTATTTGTGAGTCTGACCCCCAAGTGGTGGTGAACTTGCTTTCCTCATAGGAGCTTGAAGATGTTAGGTGATAGATGGCCTCTATTGTTAATCAATTTCTTCTCTTTCGTACCTCTCTTGAGCTCATTAGGTTTACTTACATTCCTCTTGAATGGAACAGAGCTACTAATTGTTTAGCCAAATGGGCTTCTAGTCATGCTCCAAGTTGGAATATTATTTATAAGGGCAACTTCCCTTTGAGATGGTGCAAGAATTTGGTGAACTTGTTGCTCAGGATAGAGCACCTTGTTGAGCTCTCCATGTTCTAATCCTTTATGTCTTAATAAATTTTTACCCATCTTTTACCAAAAAAGAGAACATGGTAAATATTGATTTAAAAAGATAAAAAAATTGATACCCAAAAAATATTAACATCTTTACTAATTTCTCAATCAAATTGCATATTGTAGGTTGTATAAAATCATCACATTATGCAGTCTTTTATAGATTTTGGGACATGTAATTATAACATTATTTCCTATTTTACATTCCATGCATTTACTATCCATTATTGAATGCATTCAACATACATGTTTTTTAGCACAAGTTAAACTAGAAATTGAAGGATTAACTCATGTGACATTCACAATCTCTATCATAAATGAAACTAAAATAATTGTTGCATAATAGTTACAATGATGATGATGTAAATTATTATAGAATTTTGAGTTTGAGCATAAATTCTCTAGTGCATAATCCTCCTTAATGCAGAGACTCACAATTTTATCTAGAGGAACTCAAACCTGACTCATGCAACTCACAACTCAACTTTTCATCACTAAGATCTTATAGATTCTTATTGAACATCTACTAGAAATCAACTACAATTTTAATAAATTCTATTCTTAATAAGAAATCACAAAGCCTAATATTCCCCTATATTTTATAGCATAGAGAAGTCTCATGACACATCCATCTCCTAATCAGAATAAGTAGTCATTGATTACTTCACTCAAACATATGAACCATGATCCACTACTATCACTTCTGGCATACAAACTTATGAGTTTGTACAACAATTTTAATATCATTATCACTATATTCCAATGGCATCCACTTCTCTATCTATAATCAACCTAGAAACATTTCTTTTTTAGTCAAATGTCATCTGCAATGTGTATTCCAAAATGATTTTTTGACTATAACTCTTCATCCCATAAATTTTACAAGGGTTAAGATCCCAACAATTCCCATTGTTATCTGCTTTCCTTCTACAATGATGACATTTAATACATCCCTTACTTTGAATTGATTTGGTTGAACCTACAAAATTATTAATATCATTCCTTTCACACTTACCAAATCTAAGGCCTATTTATTTAGGTTTCCAAATGAGTTGGATAGGCTCTATTATTCCATACCCATTCTTTCCTAATAATTTTCCTTTAAAACCCATTTTTTGCATTATCTTCAACCCAAAAATATTTTTAAAACAAATTATATTATCATTGTGACAAATTCCATCCATTACTACAGATACCCACTTTTCATCATCTTCAATGCCTTTACCTAAAGAAACTTTTAAGCTATATCATCTATGTTAAATAGACACAAATCATTCATTTTTTAATTTTATTTTTGTGAAACTATTACCTTCTCTTCTAGATATCCATTTATCTTATTAACATTATCCAATTTCTTCCCAAGATTATTATTTTTAACATCCTTTCTCACTTTCTTAATAATTTTTAACAATTTTTAATTTGATTGTTTTAGGCTTAGCAATTCATTATTCAACACATCTTTTTTACAGCTTAGAATTTCATTCACCTTTCCTCTTGATTTCCCCATTGAAATAAACATAAATCTTACACAAATAAATTACCTCTATTGATACTCTAATGGTAACAAATTCTCTAGAAAATCTTCTAGGCCTATGGTTTTCGAATCTCTCATGCCCAAGACAAGATCTTTCCTTGTAGGTCGATACCAATTGTAGAGACTAAAATACAAGGGAGAAAAAATAGTACACAATAGAACACAATAAACAAATATTTTTAAAAAATAAACATCTTTGACTTAGAAAAAAACATAAATATTTATGTTTCTCTCAATCTAATAACATATTCCTAGTTATATAAAATCATTAAATTATACATTTTTTTGTAGAGGTTAAAACCTCTAATTATAACATTATTTTCTATTATACATTCCATGCATTCTTTTAACAATAGTTAAACTATTAACTCATGTTGTAGTCCCAATATTTATTATAAATTCAGCTAAGATGACCCTTACATGATAGGTATGGTTGTTATGATAAGAAGTATGATGAAATTCTGATTTCAAGCATCAGTTCTCTACAACTAAATACTTTATTGTTTTATATTTATTCTAACATCGAACTACCCTAATTTAATGTAATATACTAACATCTTCATGTGACCTACTTGAAAGAGATTTTATAAGATTAAGTTAATTCCCTTTATATGATTTCCAAAGTATTATTGAATGAGTCTATTTTGGTGACCATTCACTATCCCATGGTCTTGATCAGTTTCATAGCTTTTCTTTAGAGTGTTGTCATATGCTACATTCATAGGTTGCTTAGTACCATCCAATGATCATAAATATTTCCCCCCTCAACAAATGGCATCATCGACTCTTGGTGGTTCTACCTTTGGTTGACACGTTTTCCAATTGTGTTCCTCTCTCTCATACATGATTGTCTAGTTTTGGTAGTGATTTTGCTTGGCCTTTCTCATGTAAATGACCTATCTCATGTAAATTGCCTCCTAGACTTTTCCTAATTATTTCTCTTGTGAGAAGAGATAAAGAGGAAAAAGATAACAAAGTTGGTAGTTGGTCTATTCTATATCCCAATGTTGATGACTCTACTAATGTATGAATAAAGAAAGATGATCATTACCTTCCTCCATCACACGGTACTTCTTTGGTGTGTAGGGATTTCTCTATTTCAGATTTCTAAGTTGAACTTATTTATTTTTGTTAGAGATTGATTTTATGTCTTCCATATATTTCAATTTTTAAATTATATATTAATATTTTTTAATTGATAAAATTAATGTTTCATAACATGAAATCTTATATAACTATAATTGAAAATTTGAATTGAACCACAATTATACATTTAATTAAATCAACATATTATCATACATTATATCAAAATATTAGAAAAAGAGAACGAAAATTTAAACAATAGATTGCCTATACAAATGTATTGACATGGGTAAATCCAGGTAAAATTAAATAAATAAATTAGCCAAGTAGGACATATGTGAAAGGGTGATGCTTCCGGATCTTTTTTCAAAAATATGGAAAGTTTCAAACAAATACAAGCAATACATCATTAATCTATTCTCATTCAACCAATTAGATTTTAGTTTTTATAATGTTTAAGTGTTAGATTTATACTTTCTAAAATCATAAAAAATATTTCACTTTTAGTTGATTGGCTCATATTCTTTGGGTCTAGTACAACCTGATAGTTGAGGATGAGCATTATAAAAGAATAGCAAGTTAATTTTTTTTAATAGAATTCATTAATTAGATTAACAATTGAATTATGTAATACATAATTATAAAAATCATATGAAATATTTATTATATAAAATTCCTTACACTTTTAAATAAAACTAAGAAGCCTTGAATAAATATAATTTATTTTAGGTAAGTCACCAATGAGGGTTAATGCTAAAAATGTAAACACCAAGTTAAGAAAACAAATTAGTGTTTATTTTATAAAATGGTATGTTTTGTTTATGTTTTATTTTTTATGTGAGAGTAACTCGTAGGTGATTGTGAATTTATTTAATAGACCAAGCCTTGTGGATGTGGATTGGCATTTGAGTCTAGTTATTTAATAGATCACTCAGTTATGCAATTCTCTGACTTTTGTGTCTTTTATGCATATCCCTGGTGAGTGGAACAATGTTACTAATTGCTTGGCTAAATGGACCTTAATGTTACTAATTGCTTGGCTAAATGTGCCGTATTGGAACATTATTGATCATAGGATGCTTCCCTTAATTTATCTTAGATGCTGGCCCAACTTGTAGACCAGGATTCTTCTATTGTTTTGTTCTCTTTGGTATTCAATAAAAATTTTACCCTTTTTTAGTTATGTTTTATGTTTTATATAGTAATAAAAAATTAATCATTTTTTTTGTAAATTAAAAATTTTGTAAATAATATTGTATAATGTAATAATTTGAATATCATAAAATAAACCTAAAAAAATTACACGCACATATAAAGAATGAGAGGACATGAAGAGAGATGAGGTGAAATATATGTAATTATATATATGAAAGGGATATAAGAGAGATTTGGAAAAAATAAATAGAAAAATAGAGACAAGTAGTTATTTATAGAGATGAAAATGCTATAATGATATATATATGTGGAGAGAGAATTGAAGAGGGATGACTACGTGAGGTTGAAGATCAGATCTTTAATAAGAAAATTATTTAATTATATGTTAAAAAAATAAGTTCTATTACATTTATCAAGGACTAGGTAAGTTATGAGATAATCTACTAAGTAAATTTTTCTTTTTTTTTATATTAAAAGACCATTTTTTTACAGCTAAAAAATTAATAAAATCAACATTTATTCATAATGATGAGACAAATATAATCAATATGAAAAGAAATAATCTAGTCCATAAATGAAAAGATTTATTTTATTTTATGGGTTCCAATCTTTTCCCTCTATATTTTTCAACTAAAGTTTCAATAATAATATTAAAACATTAATCAAATATTGCTTAAATTTTATTAAATATCATCACTCCAATTTATTCTTTTCTAATTATTGAATTTTAAATCTTTATTAGTGCACTTAACAAACCTATTATAATTTAGGGCAAATACAAGCCCACTTGTTAAATTAATGAATTCACACTCATTATTTCTACTTTCTTCATATTTTTATGTCAAGTTTGTTGAAAAAACAGAACGATTTTTTTTACCACTATAGTACGTACCTTGACTTAGCAACAGAAAATGATTACACAAATTGCAAGTAGAAATTCAGTTAACATTGAATACAACATTTCCTTGAATGTTTAATGCATATTTTTCATGTTGATATATTTTACTTGACTAAATTTTTACATTCATAATATTCGTAACATATATAGAAATCTAGGAATTTTCAGCCAAAATCTATTCATCCGAATCTATTCCATTATTTCAACCATCTTTAATCTAATATCCAGCACCTGAAAATAAACTCAATGTTTTTGACCATCGGATTGTATGATAGTTCACAAAATTTGTGAGTATAACAATGCCAACTAGTTATTAATAGAGGCTTTGGTGTAGTCTTCAAAGTTCCTCAGATATTCTTGAGTATAATTGGAATTTCAAGTATCCTTCAATTCAGTAATGATGAGAGCCTGTACAAGAACAAAGTTCACACTCTTCATTTATATTATTTCTTCATGTAAGAGGAATATTTTTTTTATCACTCTCTCCTGATTTTTAATTAGAATAAAATCATTGAATACATTTTAAGATGTTGGGCACTGTTATACATACCTTCCCACCAATTCCCTCTTGTGGTATACTCAAGGTTAAATGGGTTACTGGCTTCTTCGAGTTTCCTTACTTCCTCTTTAATCTGTAAGAGTTCTATAAAAAATAAAAAACAATGGATGCACCTTTAAATTTTTTTATATAAAAAGTCGAAGAAGAATGAGATTTTACCTGTCTTTCATCATCCTTTAATCTTCTAAAAATAACAGCAAGATCATCAGCTCTTTAGAAAATCTAAAAGGCAGTTGTCTACTTTCACCTCCTTGATAATATTGTATCTAATATTTTCAATATTTTAAAATCATATTTGTTAAAAAAAATTGCTCTCTTATAGTTAGTAACTATGTCAAATAAAATAATAGAAATTATAGAAATTATATTGAAAAGCAAAGAAGAAAATTTAATATTCAAAATTCAAGTTCATATTTATTAGTGTATAGGCTCTTCTATTAGAAATAATAATTTCTACTTAGAATTAGTTAGTATTTTTCACAGGTGTGTAGATATTTTGTCTTGTCAGCTAATGCTAGATTTCTATAGAATATTCTATACTTGACTATGTATTCAGTTGAAAGCACGGTAAATGAAATACAATCTATTTTTATTGTGCATAAGAGTATTGCAACAAAGAAAGAGATAGAAAGTCATATTAATCATTTCATTGTGAGATCCGTAAGTTTATTGTTACCTTATTTAGGGTTTGATATATTTGTGTATTTATTTTATGAGTTTTTATCAGGCATGGCTTTAGGGAATTTCTGGAAAGAATTATGATAATTGAGCTTTTAGAATGAATCTTATATTTGATTCCTATAACTCAGCTATAATCTTAAATGATTATGTTGAACCTATAGACGAGTCTACTTTAAATGCTAATCAAAAGAAAAAGCTTGATGACAATAGGTAGAAGAATAAAAAAGCCTTGCAACTTATTGGACAAGCATTGGATGACTCCTAGCTTGGGATATTATTGAGATTGCATATCAAGGTACAAGTAAGGTAAAGATTGTTAAATTGCAAGAACTTAAAAGAGAATTTGAGAATTTACAAATAAAGGATTCTGGTTCTATAGAGCAATTTTCAAATTATGTTATGAATGTTGTTAATTAAATAAGGATGAATGGTTATGAGCTTACTGATCAAAATAGTTTAAGAAGTTTGCATCCTAAATTTGATAATATTATGGTTGCAATTGAAGAATTTAAGGATTTAACAACATTATCTACAGATGAGGTGTTTGGATCCTTGTATAATCATGAAGACGGGTTGAACAAGCATAATGGTAATTCATTGGAGAATGTATTCAAAACACATATGACATTTGGTAGAGGTAGAGGTAGAGGAAGAGGAAATTCTAGATTTAGAGGAAGAGGAAGAGAAAAATATAATTTTCAGAAAGAGGAAGAAAAAAGTTCATATCCGGGGGGAAGGAGAAATCAATAGTTCAACTCAAGGAGATGCAAGAATAGCCAAACATCATAGAGGTATGATAAATTAAATGTTCAATGTTATTATGAGTGTAGAAAGAAACAACCTGATATGAGTAAGCAAAATTCTATTCTTTTCTAAGAGTAGTTCTAAGATATTGTTCATTACTTGCAATCTAGCCCAAGAGAGTTCAAATGATTTTTTATTTTTAGATAGTGATTGCAACAATCATATGACATTAAAAAAAGAGTTTTTTGAAAGCTTGGATAGATCAATTAAATAAAAAGTGAAGTTGGGATATAATGAGATAGTGGAAGTAAGTGGAAAGGGTAAAATCAATGTCATAACAAAGCATGGTAAGAAATCTATTTCTAATGTATACTTTGCACCTAGTTTGACACATAATATTTTTAGTGTGAGTAAAATTAGTCAAAATGGTTATAGAGTTATTTTTGAGAAAAATTTGTGCACTATATTTGATATGCCTCCTAGTAACTTGGTGATTGCAAGGGTGGAAATGAAAAATAATAGAATCTTTCCACTTTGGATGAAAAGCAATATGATTAATGTAATTGTAGCAAGTTTCAAGTAATAAAATCAAGATTAGACATGGATATAGCACTTGAGCTATGGCCATTTAAATCTCAAAGGATTATCTTTATTGCAAATAAGGGAAATGGTAAGAGGTTTACCCTCAATTGAAGCATCATTAAGTCCATGTGAGATTTATATTTTGGCCAAATATTATAGAGATATTTTTCCAAAAGGGATATCATGTAGAGAAAAGGTACCTTTAGAAATTTTGTATTTAGATATATGTGGTCCAACGAAAATACCATCATTAGAGGGAAGCACTTATTTCTTAACATTTATTGATGACTTTAGTAGAAAGACATGGGTTTACTTTCTTAAATACAAATCTAAAACTTTTGGCAAATTCAAGAATTCAGGGCTTTTGTTGAGAAATAAAGTGGTTTACCTATCAAGGTATTGAGATCTAATAGAGGAGGAGAGTGTAAGTCAAATGAGTTTTTACATTATTGCAACTTGGATCATGGAATCAAAAAGAAAATTTACTACTAGTTACACACCACAAAAAAAAGGTGTTGTAGAAAGAAAGAATAAGACAATAATGGAGATTATAAGGAGCATGTTGAAAGGTAAGAATACTCCTAACAAGTATTGGGCAAAGGTAGTTTCTTGTGCTATTTATATCTTCAAAGATTGTAAGGGACACGATTCCACAAAAAACATGGAGTAGTAAGATTCATAGTGTTTCTCATCTCAAAGTATTTGGTTGTATTGCATATAAAAATTCTCCTAAAGAAACTAGAAGTAAATTAGATGATAAGAGTGAGAAATGCATTTTGGTTGGCTATGATGAGAAATCTAAGTTATATAGGTTGTTTAATCCTATCACCAAAAAAGTCATTGTCAGTAGGAATGTTGTATTTAAAAGGGATGAATCTTGGGATGAAAATATAAATAAAATTGTTACAAGTATTGGGACAATACCATATGATGAGAAGGATAAAAAAGATCATGAAGATCAAGACGATCAACCAAACAACCAACAAGGAACTCCACCATGCAGACCACACGGAGATAACTTAGAAAATGAAGTTGAACATGGAGAATATTTGAATTGACAATAATGGAGATGACAAGGAGCATGTTTAAAGGTAAGAGTACTCCTAACGAGTATTGGGTTGAGGTAGTTTCTTGTGCTATTTATAACTTAAAAGATTGTAAGGGATATGATTCCACAACAAACATGGAGTAGTAAGATTCATAGTGTTTCTCATCTCAAAGTATTTGGTTGTATTGCATGCACAATTGTTCCTAAAGAAACTAGAAGTAAATTAGATGATAAGAGTGAGAAATACATTTTTGGTTGGCTATGATGAGCAATCTAAGCTATATAGGTTGTTTAATCCTATCACCAAAAAAGTCATTGTGAGTAGGAATGTTGTATTTAGAAGGGATGAACATTGGGATGGAAATATAGATAAAGTTGTTACAGGTGCTACGACAATACCATATGATGAGAAGGATAAAAATTATCATGATGATCAAGAGGATCAACCAAGTGACCAAGAAGGAAATCCACCATGAAGACCACAAGGAGATAACTTAGAAAATGAAGTTGAACATGTAGAATATTTGAATTCCCAAGTAAGTAATGATTCAAATCCTATACTTGCACAATTGAGATCAAGGATTACAAGAAGGAAAACTAGAAGCTTGAATGAGATTTATGATCAAAAAAGTAAAATAGATTTGCAATCAAATTTTTCTTTATTTGCTCAAGATCCTATATATTTTTAAGATGGAATTAAGTAAGGACATTGGATTAATGCAATGAATGATGAAATAGAATTTATCAAGAGAAATGATACATGGGAATTAGTTGATTTTCCTAAGAAAAAAGATTGCATTGGTGTAAAATGGGTTTATATGACTAAATTTAAAGCTAACGGATATGTAGATAAATATAAGGTAAGGTTAGTTGCTAAGGGATTTTCAAAAGAATATGGGGTTGATTATAATGATAGATTTGTACCTATAGTAAGACTTAACACTATCATAATAGTATTAACTATTGTAGCTCAAAACCAATCAATGTTTCACCAAATGAATGTCAAATCAACATTTTTGAATGGATATTTGGAAGGAAAAGTCTATGTGCAACAACCACTAGGATATAAAAATAAGAGGATAT
Organism: Cupressus sempervirens; assembly: GCA_028749045.1. Taxonomy (NCBI): domain Eukaryota; kingdom Viridiplantae; phylum Streptophyta; class Pinopsida; order Cupressales; family Cupressaceae; genus Cupressus; species Cupressus sempervirens. Next base: position 266,603,528 of record CM053786.1, on the reverse strand, counting down.
GAAGAGAAATTTTATAAGTTGAAGAAGGCACTCTATGGATTGAAGCAAGCTCCAAGAACTTGGTAGAGTAGAATAGATTCATACATAGTAGAGAATGGATTCAAAGAAAGCAACAGTGAACCTACATTATATACCAAGATCAATGAACAAGGTTAGATTATGATTTTTCATTTATATATTGATGATTTGATCTTTATAGGAAATCTATCTATTGACACATTTAAATCAACAATGAAAAAGGAATTTGAAATGATAGATCTAGGATTAATGAAATATTTTCTTAGCATTGAAGTTACTCAAAATGATAAAAGAATTTTCATTTGTCAAAGTAAATATGCAAAAGATGTTTTGAAAAGATTTCGATTGATGAATTGCAGACCAATTTCTACACCTATGGTAGTAGGTACCAAACTAAATAGACAAGATACTAAGAAAGATTTTGTCTCAACTATATGCAAAAAAATTGGTTGGTAGTTTGATGTATCTCACAAAAACTAGACTACATATTATGTATGGAGTGTGTTTAATCTCTAGATTCATGGACTTGAGATATATTGTAGGAACTATGAATCATGGCATATTGTATTCTACTTAAGATGATTTTAAATTAGTTGGATATATAGATATTGGTTGTGTAGGAAATATTGATGATAGAAGGAACACATTTGGATATGTATTTCATCTTTGGACAGGTGTTGTAACTTGGGCATCAAAGAAGCAATCTATAGTAACTCTTTCATTAGTTGAAGAAGAGTATGTAGCAGGAACAATAACAACATGTCAAGCGGTATGGATGTGAATGATTTTGAAAGACTTAATTCAAGCTCAAGATGAACCTACTACAATATATTGTGATAACAAGTCTACTATTGCACTTTCAAAGAACCATGTGTTAGTAATAGAGAAATTATTCTACAACATTGTAGATGAGAGGAGCAATTGCAGATATCTTCACCAAGGCTTTTAGGACACAAACAATTTGAGATTTGAAGGAACCATTGGGAATTGTGAATATTAATGATGTAGATAGTAGAAATTTGGGGGGAGTGTTAGAAATAATAATTTCTACTTAGAATTAGTTGTTTGTCATTAGATGTTTCTAGATTATTAGGTTTAGGTATTTTGAGTGTGTTGATAGTAATATTTTTGAGAAGTTTGTATTTTTATTGTGCCACAATATTTAGTATTGTGTTTCCATTTTCTTGTGCCTCTACTCATCCATCATCTTTAGTCACATAAAGTCAAACTGGAAAATAGCAAAACTGGGAGAGTAGGGACATATGAAATTAGTTATAACCAAAATATAATTAAATATCAATGCCACTTGAGATCATTTCCTAACTATTTATAATATATCCTTTGGAACATCAATTCTTTCAATTTTTTTATTTTCTTATGACAAACGAGTTAATGTTTCTCACATGTAGTCATTTGAAAGGTTTTCAATGTTGTCATCTCTATGAGATTACATAGTTCACATCAAAATAAATGACTACAACATTCTCTACATCAACATTATTTTGTTCATGTTGAATCAATTGATTAATGTGGCTCGAGGATTCTTAAGTGCATTTTATTTTAAGCCTAATTGGTAGTGCATATTATTCGCTCTTTTATGTTATTGAATAAGCTATACAAATAATGGTTTTTGGTGAAGCAAAACTGATGTATAATCAACACAATATGAGCGGGGATTATTGTTTTTTGAAATAAAAGCAGCCAAAACAAGGGGGTTGGCCCAATACAAACAAGCTAGATGACTACCAATAGATGACCATCAGAACAGAACTAACCCCTAATGCTTGTAAAAATAAAAAATAGAATTTTATGCTATAATTATTAAAGTAACTATAGGCTTTAAAAAAAATGGTTGTTAACAAGCAATAGAAGTAAATACTAAAATTATAAAGATATCCACAAGCTATTAAAAAAATGTTAGCTAACCAACAAAAGTCACTTAACAAAAACAAAGGCATGACAGCCTTAAAAATGAAAATGTCTGTAAACCAATGGATTAACAACCTGCAAAAAAGGAGGAGAATCCCTTAATATTTCTTTACCTCCTTCTTCCCTAGGAGGACATTCACCCAGTATTCCACTAGGAAGTCATAGAGAATCTTGGAGTCCTCCCTAGGCAGGTCTCCTTTGGCTTCCTTTAACAGACACAGAGTGGTGGCTGCCACATGAGTGACTTTAACCATAAACTTGGTTAACAATCCCATTCTTTCCTCCAAAACCTAAATTCTCTCCCACAACTCATTACCAGCCTTATCCAAAGCACCTAGATGATTGTCCCTGCTAGCCTATGTATCCTGCACAATAAGGGGGTTAGTGGCCTTTTTAGATCCTACCTTAATAGGGGAATGCATCCTATCCACCATATCAAGGAATTGATCTTTAGTTAGGTCCACACCCTTGGGCACAACCATCGCTGAGACATGCAAAACCTCCTTATTTTCCTTGCCATTAGCCAAGATTGACTTGGAGGAATCAAAAATCTCTTCTTTAGCCCCCTCTGTACCTCCCTTACCAAAGTTAACAATTTTCTCCTTCATTCTTTTTTTGCGGTAGCTTGAATCCTTAGAATTTGATTCCTCCTCCTATGAGGCTCCCTCCCTTAACTTCTTCTTAGCCTGAGACTTAGCCAACCTCCCCAACCTCCTCCTCCCCCTCTCTCCTCATCCTTTGACTCCATTTGCATTTTCTCCTTGCCTTTTCCCTTTTTCCCCCTAGGGGAGGGATTAACTAGGGATCCACTGGGAGAGGGCTAAGGGGTGAGGGTTCTAGGACCAATAATCGTAAGGGGGGCCATTTGGGACCTAGGATTTGAGTGAAGAGGAATATCAACTTCCACAATCCTAGGGGGTACCAAGACAAGGTGAAATTGGTATAGCCTAAAAATAAGGCCCTAATGCATAATAGTATAATTAACCCCCCTTCTCATTTTATCTTTCACATCCATAATAGAATCCTCAAGATCATGTAGCAAGAAGAAGTGAATTGAAAGAAAATCATGGTGTCTAAAATGATTAAGAAGAGGAAAATGGTAGTAGTAGAAAGCTCCATACCTTCCTTCAAGGGTAAGATATTTCATTAGAATCAAAAAAACCTCATTCCATGGGTCAAAAAACTTCTCCCTCATAAAACCCACTCTATGTTGAATTGGTTCCTCACCATCATTAAAGAAATTTTGTAGACTAGTTTCATCAGTCACCCATGTCACCTTTTGCTATTTTCTTCCCCTCATTGCCATGCCCGTTGCCATTAAAATCACCTCCTCTAAAACATGAAATGAGATACCATTAATCATCACCTTGTGATTATCCCATGAGTTAGCAAACTGCATAGAGCAATTCTCATCATGACCATTGAGAGTCTCCATGAAAGGGACAAAACTTCCCTCTCTCAAAATGTACCAAACCGAGGGCTTCCTCACACTATCATCAATTATAGCTAGTTCAATGTGCAACATGTCACCTCCCATCTCTGTAATTTTTTCCTCTCCACTCTCTCTATTCAAGACCCAGGCCCTAAAAAATACTTCACTCTTAGGAAGATAAACCCATAACAGAGATTATAATTACATTTAATGGTAATAATGGAACCTATCAAATTGGTGAGAAAGATCATGAGTTGGCCCCCACGATCTTTCCCCTAACCGTCTCCATCATTCCCAACATGTCACAAATCTATAAAATATGAAAAATAAATTCTACATGGCATACAATGATCCATAAAGGGAAATGAATAAAAAATGCCCCATTTCAAATTTCCAATTTCTCCTTAGGACATAAGTAGCAAGTATGTTTTGACCGTACCATCTCAACAACATTAATTAAAAGTAACCAGCTAGGATTCATAATTATTTATTTCCTTATTCACTAACTCCCTCACCAAATTTGGCAAAGCATTCAAATTCCTCCAACCTCTTAGCCCTTCCAGTTTTAAGCCAACCATCGCCATGCCATTAGCCATGTTATTTCCCTCTCAAAAAATGTGATTCAGATCAAATATATTAAGGTTGGCTAACATGTACTTGATATCATTAATAATACTTTTGATAACCCATGCCTCCCACATATTTCCTTTAACTATCTCAATAATGAGTTTAGAATTGCCTTCAACTTGTACATCCCCCCATCCCAAACTCAAGACAAATTTTAAACCCTAGTACAAAGCCATCACTTCTACAATATTATTTGAAACTTTCCCTAATGGACCAGCATAAGCCAATAGAATCCTTCCCTTAGAGTCCCTAACAATCCTTCCCCCCACCGATCACTCCTTTTTGGTAGCACCATTGAAATTATGTTTGACCCATTTATCTGGCATGGGTTTCCAATGAGTTCTCTTTCTAGCCATAAGATTAGAGTTGTCAATCTCCATAATCCCATCCATCAATGACTAGCACTTTTCAATTCTTAACTCTAGGGTAGAAGGGGGAACATTGGCCTTCTCCAATTGTTGCATCTAATGTTATCAACAATCAATTTGGAGAAAATATCAACCATGACCTTCACCTCCCTCTCCTCACGTTTGAACTCCCTATTATTTTTCTCCTTCCAAACACCCCAACACACCTTGGGGGGAATAATCTTCCACAAGTTGATAAGTAGGGGGTGGGTGAAGGGGCCCTTCTAGTTTACCAAATGCCCCACCTCTACATTGAACACCCAATTCAGCTCAAAGTTATAGAGAATTTTCTCCCACACCTTAGAAGCAAACTTTTAGTGTAGGAATAGGTGGTTGATGTTCTCTTCCTCCATCTTACACATTCAACATCTGCTAGGTAATTGAAACCCCCTCTTCCTCAAGTTGTCAATAGTGAGAATTTTCCCATGGATAGTAGTCCACTAATTTTTTTTGATTTTTGGGTTAGATAGTTAAACCGAACATTTCCCCAATCATTAGGTTCAAGATATTTATCAAACATTAGCCTGTAGGCAGATTTAACCGAGAAATACCCAATTGAGGTGACCCTCCAAATGAACCCATCTTTCCTATCTCTTCCTGAGATCTTGTACTCTTCTAGCAAAGAATTAACCTCATCAATCAGGGCCTTTCCTAACTAGTCATTTCATTGTAACCTCATCTTCTTCCATTTTCTTCCTAGGCCAATATAATCCTCCACCATTCTACCCCCCATATCATGGATTTTATATTGAAGGGATCCAAACTTTGTTCTTGACAAAGTTTTATTTGTAAGCCATGGATCCTTCTAGAAATTGATTTGGTTATCATTCCCCACAAGCCATCTTACACCCTCCCATAGAAGGGTTCTATTTTTTATGATATTACCCCAGAAATTAGAGCCCATAGGAAGATCATTTCTCCAGGTATAGTGAGAGAAATTAAGATTACCAAAGTACTTAGCTCTCATTATATTACACCAATTAGATTCTCTCTTCATCAAATTCCACCCTTCCTTTGTGAGAAGCACATTGCTCAAATTAGCCATCTTCCTCACTCCCAATCCTCCCCTATGCTTAGGTTTATAGACTGTATCCCAACTGACCTAGTTTAACCTTATCTTCTCGCTTCCCCTAGACCATAGAAAGTTATGTTGAATTTTTTTAATTTATTGGCCATACATTGAGTAATTTTGAATAAGGATATGAAGTACACTAGTAATCCTTGGAAAGAGGAGATCAAAAGTTGCAATTTACCTACACTACTTAGAGTTTTGCCTTTCCAACCAATCAACTTCTTCTCCATCCTTTCCAAAATGCTATTCCAGAAGTTAATACTAACCTATTTCATAGTTAAAGAAAGACCCCAATAAGTATCTAGTAACTTAGCAACATTACAAGCAAGAATATTAACAATCCTTTTTTGAAGGTTTGGAGGGGTATTAAAGAAGAACACTTTACTTTTGTTAAAGTTGATCTTTTGTCCCACATTCATAGCATACATCTCTAGCACTGACTTCTAAGCTCTAGCTTCACCCATCGAGGATTCCCCGCTAAGGAAGGTATCATCCACAAATTATTTAACAACCTAAATATATATCTCTCTTTGGACATTATAAATAAAATACATTAAAATATTATACATACATACATACATACATACATACATACATATATATATATACACACACACACATATATATATATATGTATATATATATATATATGTATATGTATATATATATGTATATATATATATGTATATATATGTATATATATACATATATACATATATATATACATATATATACATATACGTATATATATATATATCTGTGTGTATATGTATATGTATATATATATATGTATATATGTATATATGTATATATGTATATATATATGTATATATACATATATATATACATATATATACATATATATATATACATATATACATATATATACATATACATACATATATATATACATATATATACATATATATATATATATATATATATATATATATATATATATATATATATATATATATATATATATATATATCCACCTCATCGATATCGTTCCCCATCTAACCTTTGATTCCCTATAATTACCATATGTTTCTACCTTATGTGTCTCTCCCCTTTCCCTCTCTCTATCCGCATCAATGTCTATATTTATTTTGATGCCTAGTTTTCATCCTTCTCAAGATCTATCTCATTTCTGATTTGGAGTTAGCTTTATAAAATTATAAATTTAATTCACAAATTCCTCAAGATATAAATTTACATTTGTAAGTACTATGAAATAGAGAGTTAAGAGATGTATTTTAAAAACCACTTTTTTCTTTAACCTAAATGTGACATGAAGATTTGCAATTTTTTTTGTCTTATTTTTTCACATGCATTTACAAAATAAAATTACTTTTTCTTTAATCTATTTTAGCTATGTCATACTTTTTTAACGATGTTTTCATAGAGAAATGTTCTTTTTATACAACTTCAGCCAATGTAAATTTGGGAAATAGTTAAATAAAATAAATTACTGAAAAATAATATATGAACAAATATATTAAAAACTAAATAAATCAACCTTGTTAAATTTAAAGATATAAATCAAGCTTTATTAATTGGTTCACAATATATACATATAGTAGAATTTCAAAAGGGATTTCTAGGTGTGATTGTGGGCATGTGTTTGTTGTGTGGGTGTGGTTGTGTGTGTCGCTGTGGTTGTGTGTGTGTGTGTGTGTGTGTGTGTGTGTGTGTGTGTGTGTGTGTGAGAGAGAGAGAGAGAGAGAGAGAGAGAGAGAGAGAGAGAGAGGGGTCATGGAATATACAGATATGGTAATGGAGAAAGGAAGAGGTGAGGAGAGACACACAGATCTATTAGGTAGAGATAGATGGTAACTAGGGTGAATATATGATGAGGGGAGGGAGAGAAGGTCAGATGGGGGAGAGGGTTAGAGAGAAAGGGAAGAGGAAGATAGCTTAGATAGATATTAAGGAGGGAGGGAGAGAGGGAGAGAGGGAGAGAGAGAGAGATGTTAATTAGGAGAAAGAAATGATGAAAGGGCTAGAAAGGGAGAAAAATGATGAAAGGGCTAGAAAGGGAGAAGGGAAAAGTAACAGGCCAAAGGAAGATAAATGAGACAAGTCATGAGAAATATGAAAATTAGAGATCAAAATAAATAGAGACTTTGATTTATTCAAATATTTTCTTTTACTCCAAATAATTTAAACTTTACATTTTATTATAAAAGATTAAACCAAAATATGGTTAAAACTAATTATGTTATATATCATATTAAAAAAAATAGAATAAATTTTAACAATCCTAATGAATCTGGATGCTAAAAATGCCATCCTTTATTGATCTCTACCAAATATTTCTTTTCTTTTCTCAAGATACTTTATTTTAAATTTTTTTTTGAATATTTATTCTAATATTATAAATTAATGGAAACTCTCGATATATAAAATTTAAAAAATCTGAATCTATATGACAGTTCCTTATTATATATCTATTTTTTACTACACCAGTGTTGTATAACTTTTTATTTATGTTCAGAGATTATGCATATAAAGAATCTCCATAGCAAGATTTTAAGAAAAACTATTTGGCTTTAGTAAATAAACCCCTCTGAAAAATAATAAATGTTATTGAAAGGAAACAACAAAGAGCTCAAATACCTTCTGTACAGTTGGCTATTCTTTCAATTCGGTGCACTGGTTTCATTGATTTGCCGAAGGCTTCACCAACTGATGAAAACACTGTAAACTGTGACACAAAACTATACCATAAGAAAATGTGTAGCGCAAGATAATTACATAACCCTATATGGGTGATTAATTTCAAATCTTTAAGAAAAATCACATCTGTAGACAATTATTTCATTTATAAAACTAAAATATCAGATCAGAAGAAATGATTAGAAGTGAAACATCTCACTTAAGGGTGACGAAAAGAGACTTTCTCTTTCAGAAAAGGATTTCAAAAAAAATTTCTAATTTAGTGACTACATTATCGATTATATATACATAGAGAAAAAAAAGTGTCTTTTCAGTTTTGAAGTGTTTTACTGATTGATTGGCTGTCTATGAAATATATGAGATTCTGAAAAGTGTTGGCTAATTTCTAGGCAAAATGTATCAAAGAAGAAAAGAAAAAAGTCAAACATGATTCTTTTTCAGATTCATGAATACAGAAGAAAAAAATTTGAAAAATTTGTTGTTTTTGATCTCAAAATATATAAATCATGAAGATCAAATGCTGAAATTTTTTTAAAAATCATTGTGTTTTGGTTTTATTGAAATTTAGTCAATAGTACAATTTGTAGGAAGGATAACTGCATCCTAAATAAAATGGATACAATATAATAAATACTCGTTGTACTGTTTTTACAATATGATCAATCATATGCATAAGAATTTAATAGAGGTTGTTATACAATATTCTAATCAAAATCCCCATATCATTAAGCAAAATGCTCAACAAGTCCAGAAGAATCATCATTCAAAATGAACTGCCTAAAGTCTTAAGATTTTACTAGAAAAAATATTTACAAACAAAAGAATAACATGAATGAGGTAAACAAATTCATCTACACAACTTTCAGATCCCAACCAAATTCATCATGTGCAAACTTAGAACGAAGAAACTGCTATTACAAGTGAAGCTCTCACTCTAAACGAATCCTTTCCTAAGCCTGAGCAAATAGCACATGAGTTCTGCTCAATAATATCAGGACTGGATTTCTTCATAGCCAATTCTACCCTTTCCATTGCAAAATTGAAAGAAAAAACGAGTGTCAGTAATGTATAATTTGGTGAACTTGTCATTAATCAATGGTTCTATATGATGATGTAGTTGAAAAATATTCGATCTAGTTATAAATAGAGTAACCTGAAAGAAGCACTTGCTAGGAACATGATTTATGCTCATAAAACAGTAAATAAAGAACATTAATAATTGGCTTGGGCGCTCCATATTCTAAACCAGTTGGTTTAATATTTTTAATTATTTGCAGTGATAAGTAAGGTACGAAGGAATGTGAATGATGCTTCTAAACACTGTTCATAAAGTGGAATTCTGAGTGTAGGTCTCCATTCAATGAACGCATGCATGTTGAGCTGTCATTTAGCTGGTTCAATGAATTTAAAAACAGGACGTGCTAAATTTAGATATTCATGGAGGAAAAACTAGTTAAATGATTATTTCCACTGTTTACTTTTACCCACTTTATAACTATCGTTTGTTTTATGCCTTGTATCTTATTCGCGTGGAGAAACAACGGCTGGAAACCACTAATTTATAAGATGATAATGAAAGCACCACTGAGAGATAAAGAGAGCTCTTTTCCATTTTTGGTAGAGCTAGATAATTTTAGGAATCAAAATCACATGCAATCAAGTTGAAAAGACCCAATACTGCATAAGTTGTTCCCACTCAGACTAAACATATATTTAAAAGTTGTGAAAGATTAATGTGTTTACAAACAACATGAATACTATTATAAGAACAATTATATATAAAATTACGAAGGCATTAATGTGATTTAGAAAATAGGATCATAATAATTAAAAAATGGGTAGTTTTTCTTTTATAAAATAATATTTTGTAGGAGAATTAGAATATAATTCAATTGATAAAAACATTAAGCGATCTATTCTCTTCCTAGTTACCCTCATTTATGTGGCGGATGACAGTAGTTACATTAAAACAGAGGTGGGTAATAATATTACTAGTCTCAGAGGATACTTTAGGGCATATCATGATGTAGAAATGGGATGGTTAGCATTGTCAGGATCGGTGTGGACACTCAAGTAGTTTCTGATATATGAAAACCATATCTATTTATTCCATCCTTAAACATCACACACTAAGGGAAGAATTAAGCTTGGAAAAAAAAAGTCAACTTTGACTATTTAACACTTTTGGTCTAGAAATTAAGTTTTGTGTGTGATGTTTAAGCCATTCGTTTATTCCATGGCATGCACTAGTTATTATGAAAATAATGTGACCCCAGTGTAGCTACAAGGATATTCCTTTTATCTCGATGATTAACTAATCTAGACATCTCATTCTCTCAAGAACAAATGTTAATAGGATAGCGTTAGTCATTGTGTATCTGTGTCACATGTTAGAAATAATCACTATTTATATTTATATGTGATTTGATCATTTAGTAATTTAATGCCTTTTATATTAATTAGAAGAATCTAATTGACATAGGTAGTCGTTGTTTAAAGTTTGGTCTAGGATGAGAGGAGGGAATGAATTCCTTTAAACATAAAGTGTGAGTACAATTGACAATGTAGTATTGTAACTATTGAGAATTAATGATGCTAGCTTTTTAAAGTCAAAAATAATTTTTTTTAGTCAATTAAAAATAGTAGAGTGCTTGTTACATATAAATTGAATATTATAGGTCAAATTATGGAGAGATCATCCAAGAAAAATTAGAGGGCATTTCTTCATTTTGTTGTATTCACAGTTGGCAATCCATCATTTATCTCGAGGTAAATTATATATGAAAACACTTATATATCATAGAGTTGGTAGTTAAATTTCCTAGACTACCTTGACTCAAATACAATGTTAAAAGATCACAACAGGACATGAATGTGGGACCATTATTTCACTTCAACAACAGTCTTCCATTTTATAGTGTCCCTATTTTGATGAACCAAACATTGATTTTGACACAAATAATATAACAAATTAACTACAATAAATATATTACATAAATTACAAGTAAAATTTTAAAACTTTTAACTTAGAAATATTCTAACTGAAATCTATTCTCCCAAATCTATTAAGTTACTTCTTAGTTTTTTTTCATTCTAGTATCCACCACCTCATAAAAACACATTTATTAAGATAATTAGATTTTATATTTATTCACAAGATTTGTGAGGATGTTCATGTCAACTAGTTAATGTTGATATTGAACTTAACAAGAGCACAAATAATAGAAGCTTTTTTATTGTGTTAAAAGTACATTATATGTTTAAGAGTGTAACTTTACTTTCTAGTATCCATCAATTTAAAAGTGACGGAAAAATATAAATATACACAAACCTAGTTTTTTTCTTTATTTCTATGTTTTCATTATTTATGACAGATGTTTTATATTGATGCATAAAAAATACATCATAGTATTTTCACGAGAGTAACATATTTAAAAAATTTATATGATGATTGGTACTATTAAACATACCGCCACACCAATTAGATCTTTTTGTATCTTAAAGTCCAAATGTGTTATTCATATTTTTGTGATTCCTAAGCTCCAATTTCTCTACTTCAACTTTTTTGGAAGAATATGTCCTTTTCTATTAATTTAAAAATAAAGTTACATATTCACCGAAAAAAGGGTCGAGGGACACAAGGTCATTGACAAGAGTTCACAAGGCCAAAGGCCAGACACATAATTATTCATTTAAAAAAAATTAGCGTTAGGCTCCAAGAGTAGAGTCATTTGAGGGAGGATCACGATCATCATGGCCCCATATGTTGACAAGGTTGGTGGGGGGCTTAGGAGGAACCCGCCCATCTGCATTATTATCATCATTTTCATTCTCTTTATCTCCATCTGACCTGGGAGGCAAGATCAACAAGTCTAGTTAAGGGAAGGACCACTTAGGATCTAGATGGTTAGAAGGCCATGTAGGAGTAGGGACAATAGGGGGAACCACAAATGACTAACCAAAACCATGCCTTGGGGGAGGAGGAACTAAGCCCCATTGACCTCCAAAAACACCACTAAGTGAGCAGTGAGGAGGATACGACCTGGGGGTGTGGGATTTGTAGGCTAAAGAGCTATGACCATGTAGATGACCATGAGGAGACATGCAATCTCTCAAAATAGAATCAAGTTACACCTTGGAAACAATATGGTAGAATTCCACTAATGAGCTAAAAGATCCTACATGTGGTCCACCTTGATAACCACTTTATCAGTTTGTACTTGAATTTGCATATCACATTAATGCACATGGAAGATTTGGTATACATAGAAATATTGTTTTCAAGAGAGTTGTGAGTAAAAAAAATATCATTTCTTTCCTTCCATATAGGAAATATAATCTCCATTTTGAAAACATACCAAACCTAGAACTATTTATAAGGGAGCCTTGCCAAATCGCCTAGTAGGATCATATGCCAAGAAAAAGCTTCTAGAAAAAAAGGCTTGAAAAAGTCATGAATCTAATGCCAATACTACTAGGCCCATCTATAGAATTAGCAAATATGCAAAAACATCTTAGGATGCCCAAAAAATGGGCATCTAGGGTCTAGAACTCCCAAAAGCTAGAGTCAAGGGCCTGAAGGAAACCCTACATAAAGGATGCACCAAGAAAAGTGCATGATTTTTGGGTCAATGATAGCTTGCTAAATAATGATGATTCTATGTCTCCAAGTTTTCTGAGATTAATGCAAATACCAAATAAGTAGACATCCACCATAGGCAGTTGGGGGACCGGCCAAAAATTACCTAACTTGGATTTATAACTAGACATAGGAGTGGTAGGATACCATTTCCAATTCTTCCACCAATACTTAACAAACTAATTACCTAACTTGTGTAACAAATATGATGGCACTATAGAGACTAGAAGATAAAATGTCTTTTGATGTAGATGGGATAGCTTGAATTGAACCTGCATATGTTCTCATGAGTAGAGACTCATGGTGGCTCTAGAAAATAGATCTCTAGGAGTCTTGATTCCACATTTGATAAACTATAGTACAATGGCTCCCAAAATATTTTCCAAGGGGATCCTTGAACAACAAAAAAGGGAGACCACCACAAATTATGTTGGTTCATAGAGAGACCATCTCTAAACCAATCACTAGCTTAGTGAAGCCAAGAATTAATGGTTTCCCAATCTTTTTGAATTCTTTTGGCAAGAAAGGTCTTCTGAATTTGAACCAGTTTGGAAGTGACTAAGAGGGTTTGAAAACAAATTTCCTTATAGGTAGGTCAATTGACTAGAAAGCCTAAATAAATATAGTGTTGCAAAGTAATTTTCTAAACTATTTATCTAGTGAGGACACGAATGAACCACTTGGCATACAAGGCATGTTGGCAATTGGCTAATAGTGACATGTAATTATTGTTATTTATGGCAAAAAATGATGTAAATGCTCATAGAAAACCTCAGAAATAAAGATACTTAGTGTTTGGTAATCAAAAAATTGTCTAAGTATGGAATTTTTTATACAATAGTGTATTGTTTTAACTTGGCCCTGACATCATATTATGACTAGTGAAGTTAGATGGAGATAGTATACATGTTGGTGTTGATGTGTATAACCTTGGAAGTCTATATGGAATAGAGATAATGTGGGGATGCTACTCATCTAGTTGTTCTTGTGCTAGGTATTTCCTATGACTGAATACAACAAAACTTGGGAAGTTAAGTCAATCAAAAGGTCTCCATCTCCTATCAATATGGAGGTTATAAAAATATTGCCCATATATTTAAAATAGACATATTTTTATTTTTTAGCTATGGTGCAAACATTAGACCTTTTTTTTAGATGGTTGGCTTATTTTTTACTGTTTCTTTTATGGGGAAAGGCAATCTAAAATTAGGATCACATTGTTCAATTTTAGATTTGCCAAGTTCATGGGTTATCTATAACCTTGTGGCATCCATATTTTGCATTTCAAATTTTCCAATAAAAAGAAAGATGTCCATTTGTTCATAGAAACTACTGCTACCTATAAGAACTTGTCAAAGAGTTTTCACAATTTTTGTGATGCCCAAGTTTTACTCATACATGTTGATCCATGCTTGTGAGAGGGACAAGGAACTATAAAATGTCTTTGGACGTGATGTCCAAGAGTTTTAGAGATTCAAGAGATTTAGTAAATTTGAAACTTGGTTAACATTATTTATCTCCCTTTTAGTTTTTCTCTAGTAAACTTCCTTAGAACTTTCTCCTATTCTTCTTAACTTGTTTTGAAAAATGGAAATGATTTCTTACAGGGTACTCCATAGGATTATATTTTCAATTTATTTCTATTTTTGTATTTCTTTGTGCTTCTTAATGTTTTTTTTCATTAGTAATTTCCTCAGCATGGATGACTTATGCATTCTTTTATTGATGCTCTGCTACTACCCTTTAGAGCTAAATCATGGGTGCTCTATTCAGAGCTAAAATTGTTACGATTTGGATAGATATTGATGTTGTATACAATATAGATCATAGGAAAGGTAGTAGTTTATTTTGAATCATATTTAGAAGATATGATATGCTTCAAAGCAACTTACCTAGAAATTTGGATATTGAAGACTTACAAGTTTTTCAACTATAAAAAGATGATTTGGAAGTTATTCTTAATACTTATTTTGTTATGCCACTCCTAGGAGGTGACTAGTTATTTAGATAGAACCTTAAAGTCGTAAAAAAATTCCAAAAGAATTCTAGCTTTATTCTTCCCTAAAAGCATTGAACCAAAAAGAATAAATGAATAGCGTGACATTCCTTTTTGATATCAAGGTGAATTTCATTTTTTCTTCCATTACTATTGAAGCACATGAGGAACATAAAGTCAAGCAACATTCAATGTTTTTCTTACTTAGGTTTTGTTGGTTTTTAAGAGTTTTAATAGAGAATAGGTTCTGCAACATTTTTGTATCAATGCACATCATTTAAAAAAAAATCTAGTGGTGCCATCAAGTTTGGAGAACTCTTACAACTTTTTGATCATGGTTCATAAGCCCTAAGTTATCAAAGCATTATTTCAAAATTATGAAGGTTTTTTCAATAGTTTTTCAAAGTTTCAAACTTGGAATTTGCAGATGCATTGTCAACCCAATGATATTTAAGAAATATTATGGGGTAACTGCACTAATTTGGAGGAAAAATTTTCAACTTATTATAGCATGGTAAGTTGCAGGTTTTTGTAGAAGCTAATGCATATTTTTTGCCAGTATCATCTATTAAAGATTTTCACAAATATTGCTATACAATATTTAAGAAGAACCTTTCACTCCTAGTTTCACACCTAAGAACAGTATTTCCAATTTACATATGAATCAGGATAGATAAGGGTTCATACGGGGATGGAGTTTCAAGACCATGTAATAAAGCCATAATCTCTATGGATCAAAAAATATCCATTTGTCCCAAACAACTTACTAGGGCTCAAACAAGATTGATTTCGATATTAGTAATGATATAAAAGAGGGCAGTAAATACACAAAGAGGTGAAGGGATGGTGATTTGGAATAAAAAATGTCATAGTCCATCACTATCTAGTGTATGGATCAAGTTATTTTGTGTATATATATGAACAATTAAAACTAGTCCTCACTATGTTTCTTTACGAAAACCACAAAATGACCATAAAATTTTTAGATCTAACTAACAAACTCAAGAAGAATTCACCAAATTCAAACACACCACTCTAAGACCTATTGCAGCCATTGCTAATTATATAAGCTAGGGAAACAAAGATAGAAGCAATTGGAAAAAGTGCTAGTCTTAATAGATTAATCTCCTTCACTAATCTATTTTTTCAACAAATCGCAATTAGATAGCATACACCTAGAGCATCGTGAACATATAAAATGGTACACCTAGAAAATGCTTGATGAATGGAGTAGAAGAAGAACTTGTTTTGAAAGGGACAAGAATCATATCCTAAGAAAGGATTCATAAATGTCCTAGCCTTAAAATACTTACAAGAACTACAATAATCTTTGTATCAGAGCTCCACACAACCTGTACATTTAACCCTCCTTATGGATTTTATTTTGGATTTGAAATACTTGCCCAACCCTACTTTGTGTTGTAAAAAGAAAAATAAGAATAAACCTAAAGAAGAATTAGCATAGGATGTATATGAAAAAGGTAGTGGAAAAACACAAAAACTTACCAATAAAGCCTTTGTAGACACAAAGAGATTCTAATATCTTCAAATCTTCATGGAATTTCAAATAAAACATCATTTAACCTTCATTGAAACTTACAATAGGATAAAAGCCTATGAAAATGTGTATTCTTTGTGTGGGTCTTTTTTTGGATATTGAGTCAAAGTAAAAATTGAGAATTGCACATATTTTTCCTCAAAAAATACTAATAATAAAACAATTTAATATTTTAAAATATTGAATCTAATTTCATATTAGAAAAGAATGATATTAGAAAGGGAATTAAAATTTGAAGTGAATGGAAATTAATCATAACACTTGCTAAACGTTTTAGACATAGGGTGGAAAGCTATGCATATTTTTTGTCATTTTGTATTAAATATTTTTCCATCAATATATCAAGTATCCCAACACCTTTTCTCTATCATTATGATAATCCAAGGATGTAGTTATTTCATAACAATATTGTAACCAAGGTATTGTGATTATGATGGATGTTTTCTACCACCATTTCATTTATAATTGATTACCCATTGTAGGTTTAGTGAACTAATGCTTTGATTTTTTTATTTTCATTTTTATTATGGTTTTCATGTTTGTATATATATGAGATAAATAGATTAAAAATGATATTTGTTTATATATTATTTAATTATATGTTAATTGTATTGATATATTACATTATATTATTATTATATATTTACTTGATATATGACTTTTAATCTTTTATAATTTCTAGGTTTCATTCCAAGAGGGGTCATGAAATCCCCTTATTCTATACCAATGTGGCCTTCAAGTGTATTACACATGTAGTGTGCTCATACTGAATCAAGCACATTTATGCCTTTATTTGAAGTGTTCATGCTTTTCTTTCTTTGGTTTGGTTAATTTTAGATGGACTTGAACTTTGAATTTTGAGTGAGAATATTTTCATAAGAATAAAGAGTGATTAAGTTAGAATGGTTTAAAGTGTAGAAAATTTGGTTGCAAATATTGTGGGAAATTTTTAAAATACATAAATTTTAAGTTTTGCATGAATTAGTTTCCTTCATGCTATAATATTGTCTCATTTTCTTATTTTCTTATTGAAGGTCATAGATTGTCAACAAGGGAATTCTATTGTAGTAAGTGTTTCTTAACTAAGAATTAAGTTCTTGTTGCATGCATGAAGAATGTTGATTTTATTCTCAATGCATTGTCAAAGCTCAACCACATTCATAATTGGGTCAGTAATCATTAGTGACTAAGTATTTAGTCATTTATTTAAAAGTTTATTTAGTCACTTTTTCTTGGTTGATATTGTGATTTAACCTAATGACTACATTAGTCACCTTTTCGGTCATCTATTGTTGCAAATTACAATGAAATAGTAGATTATGATTAGAATGTGACTAAATTTTTTAGTGTTGTTACTAAAATTTTAAGTTACATAGTCACATATTTTCTAAAATGTACTAGTGTTGTAAGTTGTATTCAAATTGACTTGAAAATGTGTATGATATAAATAAAAGGTCAAATTGAGGATTGAATGTGTGCAAGTGAATTGAAATATAGAATAAGCTAAGAGGAAATAAATTAGAAAGATAAGGAGAATATCCTTGTGGAGCTGTAAAGATACATTCGATCAGAAAGGATCAAGTATACAAGCTAGAATTTATATTTGTAATCAGCAATTTAGTTGCATTAAAAATTAGATCATCTCACTATTACTCTTTAAGCATTGTAGCAGTGATCTAAATCTCTTAAACTAAGTTGGCTTATCATGCATTTGTAAATCCTCTAACAAGGTGGCATTTCTAGATTGAAGTGTTTAAAGACCTCTAAAAAGGTCGCTCCTAACATAGTGATTTAGTCCTCTAACATGATTGCACCTAATAGTGTTTTTGGTAACATTAAACAAGGTTGGTTCCTAACAAGGCTGACTTCAAAAGAGTGAAAATCAATAACTAGTTGCAATTGGTGGTTTCTCCCAAATTAGGTTTCCACGCTAAATCTTGGTGCCACTTGTGTTCATGTTATTTATTTTATGTATTTAACTATGTTAAGTAAGGTTAATCACAAGTAATAACTTAATATTTTCATGTTAAGCATTTTCTAAGTTACAATGTTTACTAGTGTAAACTGAGTGCCTATGTGTTTACTAAGCATTAGTATTTTCGGTGAATTTTGTGTACTGTGTTGACATCTAAGGAATTTGGGATTAATTATAGTGGAAAATTATTAACCCCCCCCCCCTCTTATATTTCCAATAATTGGTATTAGAGCTTCTTGGTTCACATCGATCAGGTTTCAAGGACCTAAGCTAAAGATTAGGATGTCTTCCAGAAGAAAGATTCCCAAGCTAAATAGAAATAACTTCAAGGCATGGAAAAAACTCACGAGGATGCATTTGGAAACCAAAGGAAATTCAGGGCTATAGTACCTAGACATCAAATACACAACACCTACTAGAACTATGATGGTTTAAGAAATCATAGAAAATAAGTGTCATAACATTATGATGATTGATATTGCTTCATCACTCAACTATGATAAATTTGAGAAAGTCAAAGATTATGGATCAAGCTAAAATCCATCTATGGAGTATATGATAATGTAAGAAGAGCTAAAGCTGAAAGTATCAGAGGACAATTTGATCGAATAAAGATGAAAGAAGATGATTACATTGCAAAGGATAGTGATAGAATCAAAGCCAATATTTGTGTAATCAAAGCTTCAGGAGGAAAGATTAAAGATGAGTTAGTGGTAACTAAGTTTCTCAGAACACTTCTTTCTATATATGCAATTAGAGTATCAATAATTCAACAAATGAGATGTGATCCAAAGAATGATATAATATTAGATACAATAGTTGGAAGATTGAAAAAAATTGAGCTAGATAACTATGATAAATGATAATTATGTTCCTAGTTCCAACAATCTCGAGTCTACATTTGAAGCCAAGTTGTCACTCAAAAAGAAAGCTAAAATTTCAAAAGCCAAACTATCTGAAAGAGAAGCGAAAGATAGTGCTAATAGTGATCTTGAAACTGCTAAGGCATTACTTGGAAGGAGGTACCCTAAAGGGAAAGGCAAATACAGAAGTAAAATTCCTTTCATTTATTTCTCTTGTAAAGAAGTTGGACACATTGCTGCAAGGTGTCCACGAAAAGAAGACAAAGATGAAAAGATGGATGTCAAGAACTTCAAGGACTACAAGGATAAAGGTAAGAAATTTTGTTTTATTGCTAAATATTTAGATAGATAGTAGTGAAGATGATGAAATAGTCTATATTATTATAAAATATAAATCTAATGATGAAGGAGATAAAATGACACTTATCTCTCATGTTAACAAAAATGATATATAGATTATTAAAAGTGGTTGTTTGTCACAAAAAATGTCAGGTGACAAAACAAAGTTTCAATGTATGGAACATTATGATAGTGGAAGTGTGAGATTTGGAAATAATGAACCATGTTGCATAAAGGGAAAAGCTTGTATCTCACTAACCAATGAACTTAGATGTTACAATTCTTATTGGGTTGAAGGACTAAAGCATTATCTACTGAGCATGGCACAATTGAATAACATTGGATTCAAGGTAGAATTCATGAATCGAAAGGCCAAGTTTTTCGATAGAAAAGGAAATCTAGTTGGGTCTAGTAAAAAAACTAAAGGTAATCTGTTCTACCCAGATCTTAGTGAAAGTTAATGTTTCATTTCTCAATTAGAAGAAAATTGGTTGTGGATAAAAGGAAATGTCATCTAAACTTTAATAATCTAATCAAGATAAGAAAAAAAAAGAGAGTAAGAGGTATTCCTAGTTTGAGGAAACCTATTATGAGCCTATGCAAAAATTATCAAATTGGTAATATGGGCAAGACAAGTTTCAAAAGAAAAAACTATCATTTTGAAGAAGTCTTGGAGCTAGTTCATACAAATTTATGTGGACCTATTGGAATAGAGAGCTACAGTAGAGATAAGTATTTAATTATTTTTAATGATTATTATTCTAGAATTATGATTGTAATTTATCTCAAAGATAAGTCTGAAGTATTTCAAAAGTTTAAGTGGTATTTTGTAAGAGTAGAAAAAGAAACTAGAAAGAAAATAAAATGTTTGAGGTTAGACAAAGGCGATAAATTCATTTCCAGTAAATTAAACAAATTTTGCATTGAAAGAGTAATTAAAATGCAAGTATTTACCCCTAGTATGCCACACCAGAATGATATAGTTGAAAGAAGGAACAAATCCATCATGCATTGTGGAAGAGCTTTGATAATATAAAAGAATGTTGCAATAAAATAGTGGAAGGAAGAAATCAGTATTGTAGTGCATACCTTGAATAGAGTAAAGTTGAAGAAAGATTCAAATCAAACTCCTTATGGTCTATGGTATGACTACAAACCTAACATAAGTTACTTGAAATTATTTGGTAGAAAATGTTATATCTTAAAGGAGTCTAGGAAAGGTAAATTTGATGTCAAAGCCGATGAAGGCATATCCCTAGGATACTCCTGCAAAAATAAAGTATATAAATATTAAAATTTATCAACTCATAAGAATATGGAAAGTGCATGTGTGAGAATCTATGAGTTTGCAAAAAATAGTGAAGAAGAGAGCAACAAAGATCCTAAGGATTATAGAAAGTTTGTCTACTATGAACCTAATACATTGCCAAATCCAATTGGAAGTTAGAAGACTTTACCTCCTAAGTCCCCAAAATCTTCAGTGGTGATTGAGTTGCAAATAGTGCAACTCAAGTCATAGTATGAAGGACCTAAGTCATAGTCAGAAGGTACAAAGTTGTTGCCAAAGAAAATCATGTCTAAAGGACCCGAGTCACAGACACTAGGACCCAATATTAATACATAAGATAATGAAAAGGTAAGTGGAAAAAATTCAAAATCCAAAGTGCCTATGTTAGCAAGATATGTTAGAAGGCACCATGCACATGATTAGATCATTGGAGACAAGTTAGATGGAATAATGACAAGAAACAAAGAAAAAGGTACATGTTTTCTTTGAGTTTAAACCTTGGTTAGCTAAAGATGCTTTGAATAATGAAAGTTAAATTAAAGCTATGAATGAAGAGATAGATCAAATAGAGAGAAATACGACTTAGACTCTCATTCCTAGACCCAAGGATAAAAATGCAATTAGCACAAAGTGGGTTTTCGGAAGTAAGCTAAATGAAGACAGAGAAGTTTCTAGAAACAAAGCAAGGTTAGTATGCTAAGGCTTTTCTTAAGAAGAAGGCATTGATTATGGTGAAAAATTTTCTCCTATTACAAGATTAAGGTGTTAGAACTTTACTTCCTTATGCTTTAGATAAAGGTTTTATATTTTATCAAATGGATGTGATATCTGCATTCTTGAAGAAGAAGTTTACATAGAACAATCAGAAGGTTTTGTAGATCCTAGCAAAGAGTATATGGTTTATAAACTACACTAGGCATTGTATGGACTCAAGCAAGCTCCTAGAGCTTGGTATGAAAAACTTCATAACTACTTGATAAAGATTGGTTTTCAAAGAAAAAATGATAATAGTAGCCTGTATATCAAAGAAGGACTAGAAAAAAGAATTGTATTGACATAAATATTTGTGGATGACACATTATTTAGTAGAAATGTGGACATATGGAAAACCTTTTCAGAAGAAATTAGTAAAGAATTTGAGATGTCCATGTTTGGAGAGATAAAATTCTTTGTTAGATTATAGATTCTACAAAATAAAGATGGTATCTACATTACTCAATGCAAATAAATCAAGAAGATACTAAAAAAATTTGGAATGAAATATTCAAGACCAGTTGGAACACCTATGTCTACTTGACATAAGCTTTCCAAGAATGATGATTCTAAAGAGGTAGATTAGACCACATAAAAATCAATAATTAGAAAATTGCAATATGTAGCACACACAAGGCTTAATATTGTATTAGCAATAAGTATGGTGGCAAGATTCTCAAAAAATCATGAAGAAAATAACATGATGCTAATCAAAAGAATCTTGAGGTTTATAAAAGGTAATAAAGACTCTAGATTATGGTACAAGAAAGGAGGCAATCTAGATTCAAAAGCCTTCATAGATGTTGATTGGGTAGGAAGTGCTGATAATAGGAAGAGCACCAGTGGTGGAGTGTTCTTTCTTGGTAAAAGACTAGTATGTTGGACAAGTAAGAAGCATAATTGTATTTCTTAGTCTACAACTAAAGTAGAGTATGTGGTAGTAGTAGTTAATTGCTCCAATATTGTTTGGTTCAAGTAATTGTTGGCAGGTATGAAGGTAGAGATCAATGATCCACTAGTTATCCTTTATGATTACACTAATACAATTAATATATCAAAGAATCATGTGATATACCAAGACCAAGAAGATTGCAATAAATTTTATTTTCTAATAGAATTGGTACAAGATAAAGAGGTAAGATTGGAGTATGTGAATACTAAAGAACAAATTGCCGACATATTCACTAAGACATTACCTAAGGATTCATTTAGTGAGCCTCAGATAGGGGAATGACCCATAACTTACCTGTTAGATACAAAAATACATCCTTATGTAATGACTTAGTGAATATGTCTACAATTTGTTCTTTAATATTTACATATTCCTATCTCACCTCTTTATCATGCACCAATTCTCTCATAAAATGAAGTTTTATTTCAATGTGCTTGGTCTTAGCATGAATCACAAGATTCTTTGATAGATTAATCTTATTGGTGTTATTGTTGGAAATATTCAAGATATGACAAGTTACTGAGAGGGGAGGGGTGAATCAGTAACTTTTAAAATTTCAAACAATAAAACTGCATACTGATATATTCACAATTCATCCAAGTAACCTACTGTAAGCATGAAACAAAATCATTTGCAACACTTGAACACACAGATTTGGTGACCCAAAAACCTTCCAAATAGAAAGTAAAACTGGGGTGGGGATGAAACCCACAAAGCTTCGTTACTGCAGTATGAAGTTGGCCGGTTAAGGCTTACAATGACCACTTCTGGTGATCTGCCCTGTTAGGAGCACAAAGGATTGCTAGATCCACCTTGTTAGAGGATTTACAAACATACAATAAAGTATGCACTCTGTTAGGAGATTTACAAAAGACTGTTAAGTCTACCTTGTTTAAAGGATTTACAAAAACTAATTCACCTGTTAGAATGAAATAGTGGATCTGATTACAACTTATTGCTGATAAGATCTGCTATGCTCTGATTCACCTTGATGTGATAGATAAAACTTTTCTGCTCCAAAACTTGACCTTGCTGAATACCTTCACAACTCAGCACACATACTTTCGCTCACATGTATTTCTTTCATACTTTCACATTTTCATTCATTACCATTACATTTGAATGATACAATACATTGCATATATATACCATCCAAATAAACAATACATGCAAGGTTGGCCAAAACAACAAGTGCAAATCTCTATACAAAGTCGGCCCAAGGTAAAAACTCGGGTTCATTGAACTGACTCGGTGTCCTTCTGATACTCGGCGTCCACTGCGTTACTCAGCATCGTCATGCACTCGGTAGAAGTGAAGGCACGGTCCATACTAAACACTTAGAGTAGTTCTGAACTCGGTAACCACTGGAGACTCGGTAGAAGAGATGTCACTCGGTGAACACTTCTATCTGAACTGTAGCTCGGTGACCAAAGGAAACACTCGATAGAACCTTGTGACTCGGTGATAGTTAGTTTCCTTGATAACCATCTGAGCTCGGTAAAATTAATTTCCTTGATAACCTCAGGAGCTCGGTTATCACGAAGTTCTCGGTCAATACTAAGTACATCTTCACTCGGTCAAAACTGATTCCTTTCTTTACCTCGAACACTCGGTAAACACTGGCTGCTTTGTTCACCTCAATCACTCGGTAAACACTAACTTCTTTGTTCACCTCGATCACTCGGTAAACACTGAGAACTAGGTAAAGCTTGGCTTACAAAGGAATGTCCGGTGAGAGCTCGGTAAGCATTCAGAATCCAATAAGTGTTGTAACTAATGACAAAAATGTATCATAATGCCAACAATCTCCCCCTTTGGCATTAGTGACAAAAACACTTATGAGACAAAATTTATCTGACATGCTGATGACTAATTCTAAATATACATAGCTTCGTTATATACAACTCCCCCATAGAATGTACATACAGTATTTACATGAGCTGTATATCTCTTCCTTTGTATAATTTTTCCGAAAACACTTATTCACCCATAGTATACATATCCAACAATAATCTCCCCCTTTTTGACAATAATGCCAAAGAATAAAAGAATATATATACTTATATAGAAACACCAAAATGAGAGATGAACTCTGAATGTACCTGAAGAATAAGCTAAAGAGTCTTATCCCAATTCTCTTGCAAAATTTTGCAGGTGGAAAGAGCTACTTGAACTTCAGCCGAAAGTTCAATCACATGGTCTGCAATGGAGAAGTTATTATCATGAATTAATGTCTTTGAATGTGCAACGTGCTTCTGCATTGAATCCATGATGGGAAGGATCATGTTTTGGATATCTATCAATGTAGATCGGATCCTTGCCTCTTCTCTCAACAGCTCTGCCTGCTTCTTTGATAAAAATTTGATCCTGAGGTCATGAGATGAGCTTGAACTGGGGTCAAGCTTCAAGTTCTGTGTGCTCACCTTCAGATCCTCATCAATTTTATTTAGTTTCTCTCTTATTCCCTTAGTGTACTCGGTAACATCACAAAGCTTAGCAAAAAGAGATGTTACATTATTAAAAGAATTTTCCATATCTGCCAAAACTGAGGTTAATGCAACCTGATTTATTGCAATGTTCTGGGCAATGTGCCCCAACACCTTATTATCAAATTTCTTTGCTGCATGCTCAATCAGCTTTTCTTGTCCGGAGGCATCTTCATTGAATTTATTAACTGCCTCTTCCAATTGAATCAAAATGTGTTGAGAAGTATCAACATCAACACCTATAGCCTCAGTAATTATGTTCTGGGCATCCTCAATTATCCTGTATTCCTTATCCCTTTCCGATCTTAACTGCATCTGAGTAGCCTTTTTCTCAATAAGTTGACTAGCATACCTCATTTCTTCAATGGTAGCATTATCAAAGTCAATCTTTGGAATTACTATCGACGTGTCCAAGTCAGTGTCTTCAAGAATTTCCTCTCCAGTGATCATAAGTCTTAATGGTTGCTTTTGTTTGACTTCTGAGATGACTGGTTTGACCTTTGGAATAGACACAATAGTAGAGACAGAAGGACTAGTAGTAAAAACTGGGATGCTTGAGGGTTGAGTGCCAATAGGAGTATGTACAGGGTCAAAAATTTGAGTACTGGCCAAAAATGGTGATACACTCGGTAATATAGTATCTAAGCTCACTGTTCCTGAAGTAGATGGCGACAAAATTGCAGAACAAATTGGAGTAGTCAAAATTGGAGAACTCACAGCAATACCAACTGATGATGATGGAGTCGAGGAGGCCAACTCGGTAGATGAAGAGGGGTGCAGCTCGATAGACAAAGAGGGATGCAGCTCGGTAGATGAAGTGGTAGTCACTTCCACTGATGATACCTGGAGCTGAGATATGGCAGGTGTAGATGGTAAATCTGGTGTAGATGAACCTGTTGAAGCTGACTCCAACCTTGATGATGTCACAAGTTTAGCTGGGGAGTGAGGAAGGGATGCAATAACTACTGCTGCAATTTTTACCGAATCATCCTCCTTATCTTCCTCTTCAGCTTCTTCCTCTTTCTCTTCCATCATTGCATGCAACTCTCCTGGTGTAACTGTGATGGATGGAGCATTATCTGATTCATCACTGCTGCTGCTGCTATCATCATCCTTTATTTCTACTGGGTCTACACTGGGCTTATGTAGATGATAGATGTTTTTTCACATGTTTGTAGCATCATTTACAACATGCTCTATATCTTTGATCAAAATCAAACAAGTGTGGAATCTGATCATCATTTTACCTTCATAGGTTTTCAATTCAGATTTTACCTCTGCTCCAGTGAGACTAGGCCGAAGATTCTTCAGGGATTGCTCATATATATCTTTTACCGTCTTGGTGGCTAACTCCCATCTTGACTGTACTCTCTCCAGTAGTTCTTTAGAGATATGAGGAGCAATCTGGTCTTGGGAGTATTTCCATTTTCCCATTTTGTTAAGTACCAGTTCCTCAATCTGCATTTTCTCTGTATCAGTCCTTGTCTCAAATTTCAATGCCTTGAAATTTGTGATGCCAGCTCCTTCTTCCAATGATTTGAGCCTTTGCTCAAATGTAGGTGTAGGCTTGACCAATACAGGTTCCTGAATACCTTTTCTTGTCCTCCGAGTAAATACTGTAGTAGTCTGCTTCTTGGGCTTGGTAATGATTACCTTGCCTTTCTTCTTTGCCGGTTTCTCTTCTTCTGATTCTTCTTCTCCTTCTTCTTCTTCTTCACTTTCTTTATCTTCACCTTTTCCCTCGGTGAGCATAAGAGGACCCATTGCAGTTTTCAGTTTGGCCACTTTCCTCTTACCTTTGCTGATGGCCTGTGGAATCTTGAGTTCCAGTTCAATTCTGGCCTTTGCTTCATCATAAGTACCAAAAATCCGTTGCCTTGGGTCTACTGGCTTATTTACCAGTGCTTCAATGATATCCCTTGTTTCATCAATATTTACCTCATATGGAAGAGGTTTCACCCATGCAACTCGGGGTCTAACTGCTTATATGTACACCTTGTCACAGTCAACCATAAAACATACGTCATCTTTATATTCTTCAACAAGCCTAGGAGGAATTCTGAATTGGTTATTCATCCTCTCCTTAAAGTCTTCAAAATAGTTATCCATGATACTATCAAAATTTTCTCCCATCTCTGCTATAAACTCTTTAATCTGATACAAAATTGGGACATCTTTTCTCCATTCTACGGTTCCCTTTGATGGAAAGAATTTTTTTACATAAAATAGTAAACATATTAACAGAGATCCAAATTTACAGGGGTTATTCTTCGATGTCCTTATACTGTCCATGTTCTTGTTTAACTGCTTCAACATTACTTCTGACAGATCAAACTCAAGATTCTTCTTTACAATTTTCAGGGCCAAATCCACAGCTTCACACGGTACACTATTTAACCTACTAGAACTATATAACTTATATGCAATAATATGTATGCCAAATCTTAGTTCCAGATCTGTTATAGTGTTAACCTTTAAACCTCTACCATCCCACTCGGCTAGGGTTTGCCTCTGTAACTCATCCTATCCTAGGGTTTTGGTGGTTTTGGCTTTGCTGAGCATCGGGAGACCCGTGATTTTGTGAATCATCTTCTTGGTTATCAAAACGGGTTGTTCTAACCACAACTGACCATTATGCACTCGACTCAAGATATACCTAATCCATTTGGTTTGGAAGTTTCTAGGCATATGCGCGATGTGAGTCAAACCTTTAGTTTCCAAATGCTTGTGCTCGATTTTGAGAGAACCATTTACACATAACTCTGCTAGGTCATTATCCATGTCCAATGTCCCTATTTCTTGAATAGCACACTTAAAATGAGTGTGAATGTCGTTCACGAGGAGTACCTTGGGTGGAATCTGTGATTGAGCTCCATTGGGATCGAGCAATTCAGCGATGGCAGGAACGAGCTTGAACATAGGTGCCTTCCATTCCATTCCCTTCACAAGCATTTCGGAACCCTTCTTCGCCTTGTTGCTACTGGTGCTTGCGGATGCCATTGCTGCTCGGTGAGTAAAAAAGGTTTTGTAAGAATACTTCACTGGAAAATCTCTTCAAATCGCTTGAACTCGCTTGAAAGCCTTTTTTTTTCTGTGTAAATCTTGAATTCGCGGTGAAAAATGAGGTCGAAATCTGCCCTTTTGATGAAAAATTTGCCATTAATGTTCAGTATGAAGGTAGCTGCGATCGACAGACTGTCATCCACTAGCTCGGCTTAAACTTCACAACTCGGTGACCAAAAGAAAATAGGTTAAACCGACCTTAACTCGGTAAGAGAAGAACCAACCATGCTCGGTAAGTGCAACTTGGTGAAAGAAGCCTTATTGCACCCGACTGAGCTCGGTAAGGTCATGTACCGACCATGATCCTGATGTATCTGAAATACTGATTTGATCATATTTTCATTCTAGGATTGCTTAGGATATTGCTTTGTAGATACAGTCCCGATCTTATCCTGATGAGTCTTAATTGGAAATGGTAGAGTCACTCACTTCTTGAGTGACCATTCCATCACTTGAATTATCTGGCTTGGTAGACTTAGGAATCCATTGCTACTTCATTTGCTTCCGAATATTGTCTACTTTGATTTTCTTCTCATCCTCGACTTTCTTTATGTTCATGTAGTTTTTAGATATATGACCAAGTTCTGTACATGTATAACATCTTACAGTGGTATCCCTTTTTCTTAGGTGATGCCTTGCACAGTTTATGCCAGTATGACCATATTCTCCACAATAATGACATCTGCACCAAGTGTTGTAGTCCCAACCAAATATTGCTTTGACAAGTTGTTCAGCTGGATTAAATGATTTGGATTTGCATTGTGATGCCTTATGACCTTGCTTTTGGCATTTGTGACATTTACCTTCGAATTTCGGTTTCTCTTTGCATTCATTGGCTTTGTGTCCATGCTGATAGCAATTGTAGCACTTTCCATTAAATTTGCCTTTTCCATTGCTCCAACATCTGTTAGATGTATGACCTAACTTACCACAGCGGCTGCAAGTAGGTCTTTGATTCTTTTGAGTACCCTGTTTGGAGGATTCACCTTCTTCCTTGTATCCAAGGCTTGCTTTACCATTTTGTTTATGAAAGTTTTCTTCATTTTGCAGATTCAATTGATCCATGTCCTTTTGAGATTTTACCATTCTCTCATTGACTTGTTTTTCAGAGATTAGATCACTTTGTAAGCTTGCATTGATTTGCCTTTCAGTAATTAAGTCATTTCTCAAATTCTCATTCTCAGATCTTAGATTCATAATTTCTTCATTTGCATTAGATAATTGAGTTACAAGATTTTCAAGCTGAGAGGATTGATTATTCCTTACCTCTAAGTCTTTAGCTACCTTGTTCCTTTGCTCCAAGATTTCATATAGCCTGATGGACTGGATTTCTTGTTCCCTTTTGAGCTTTCTTACGTCTTCCTTCAGAGATCCATTCTTTTCTAAAAGTTCTTTGATTGCTTTTTCGGCTTCATCTGAACTACTTGATGGTGAGAGATCTTCAATCTTTTCTTCAACATACTGATGGTCATTCATTTGCCTTGCAAGTTCTTTTCTTCTTTTCAAGGATTGTGAAAGATGCTCTTTTGCTTCATTGAGTTTAGCCATGACCATTTTCAGATCTAGCTTTTCATTCTCAATAGTTTTGTCAAGTCTGAATATCTCCATTGTCCTTGATCTTTGCTCAAGCTGTGAAACTTTTATCTTGAGAACCTTATTGCTCTGATACCAATTGTTGGAAATATTCAAGATATGACAAGTTACTGAGAGGGGAGGGGTGAATCAATAACTTTTAAAATTTCAAACAATAAAATTGCATACTAATATATTCACCATTCATCCAAGTAACCTACTATAAGCATGAAACAAAATCATTTGCAACACTTGAACAAACAGATTTGGTGACCCAGAAACCTTCCAAATAGAAAGTAAAACTGGGGTGGGGATGAAACCTACAAAGCTTCATTACTGCAGTATGAAGTTGGCCGGTTAAGGCTTACAATGACCACTTCTGGTGATCTGCCCTGTTAAGAGCACAAAGGATTGCTAGATCCACCTTGTTAGAGGATTTAAAAACATACAATAAAGTATGCACTCTGTTAGGAGATTTAAAAAAGACTATTAAGTCTACCTTGTTTAAAGGATTTACAAAAACTGATTCACCTGTTAGAATGAAACAGTGGATCTGATTACAACTGATTGCTGATAAGATCCGCTATGCTCTGATTCACCTTGATGTGATAGATAAAACTTTTCTGCTCCAAAACTTGACCTTGCTGAATACCTTCACAACTCAGCACACATACTTTCGCTCACATGTATTTCTTTCACACTTTCACATTTTCATTCATTACCATTACATTTGAATGATACAATACATTGCATATATATACCATTCAAATAAACAATACATGCAAGGTCGGTCAAAACAACAAGTGCAAATCTCTATACAAAGTCAGCCCAAGGTAAAAACTCGGGTTCATTGAACTGACTCGGTGTCCTTCTGATACTCGGCGTCCACTGTGTTACTCGGCATCGTCATGCACTCGGTAGAAGTGAAGGCACGGTCTATACTAAACACTTCGAGTAGTTCTAAACTCGGTAACCACTCGAGACTCGGTAGAAGAGATGTCACTCGGTGAACACTTCTATCTGAACTGTAGCTCGGTGATCAAAGGAAACACTCGATAGAACCTTGTGACTCGGTGATAGTTAGTTTCCTTGATAACCATCTGAGCTCGGTAAAATTAATTTCCTTGATAACCTTAGGAGCTCGGTTATCACGAAGTTCTCGGTCAATACTAAGTACATCTTCACTCGGTCAAAATTGATTCCTTTCTTTACCTTGAACACTCAGTAAACACTGGCTGCTTTGTTCACCTCGATCACTCGGTAAAAACTGACTTCTTTGTTCACCTTGATCACTCGGTAAACACTGAGAACTAGGTAAAGCTTGGCTTACAAAGGAATGTCCGGTGAGAGCTCGGTAAGCATTCAGAATCCAATAAGTGTTGTAACTAATGACAAAAATGTATCATAATGCCAACAGTTATCATATAAGATAAACATTGTATCAATATTTCTATCTTCACACCTAACAACAATTTCTTGAACCAAATAATATTGGAACAATTAACTATTCTTGCAACACACTCTACCTCTTTTTTAGATTGAGAAATATAGTTTTTCTTTCTACTTGTCCAAGATACTAGTCTTTTACCAAGAAAGAACAATCCACCACTAGTGCTCTTTCTATCATCAACACTCGCTGCCCAATCTACATCAGGGAAGGATTTCAAATCTAAATTACCTCCTTTCTTGTACCATAATCCATAGTCTTCAATACCCTTAAGATACCTCATGATTCTCTTGATTGCCATCATATGATTTTGTTTAGGATTAGATGAAAATCTTTCCACTATATCAACTGTAAGAGAAATATCGGGCCCTATATATGCTACATATTTCAGTTTTCCTATCATTGATCTAAATGTGGTCTAATATACCTCCTTGGAATCATTATTTTTGAAAATATTATGTCTACTAGACATAGGTTTTCCAACTAGTCTTTATTCCTCCATTCCAAACTTCTTTAATATCTCCTTCATATACTTACATTGAATAATATAGATACTATCTTTCTTCTATTGAATCTACAATCCAAAAAAGAATTTTATCTCTCCAAGTATGGACATCTCAAATCCCTTACTCATTTCCTATGAAAAAGCTTTGCTCAAATTATCATTTCCAGTAAACAATATATCATCCAAAAATAGCTCTTCCAACACTATTGGAAATATAAGAGGAGTGACTGAAAGGGGAGGGGTGAATCAGTTACTAAAAAATTATATCTCAGATCCCTTAGATGTTAGTACAAAATAATCTCTAAAAATTGAACCCTACTAATACTCGATAAACAACTGAAAATGTTGTATGTTTGTAAATACTGAATACCCTTGGCAAACACTTAACATGAAAGTCTTAAGATGTTATATGTGATTACTTATTACTTTAACTTAGTTTCAAACACATAAGAGAAATAGAATGAACACATTTGAAACCAAGATTTAATGTGGAAACCCAATTTGAAAAAACCACCAATTGCAACTAGTTACTATTTTTCACTCTTCTAAAGTGAGCCCTATTAGGAGTGAACCCTATTAAAGGATACAAAACACATTGTTAGGTGTGACCCTATTAGAGGATTTAATCACCTCATTAGGAGTGGCCTTGTTAGAGATCTTTAAATAATTCAGTAGAATTGCCACCTTGTTAGAGGATTTATATGTAGTTGTTAAGCCAACTCTATTAAGAGATTTAGATCACTACTACAATAGTCAGAGAGTAACAATGACATGACCTGATTTGGATTCAACTAAATTGTTGATTATAGATCTCAATTTTGGCTTGTATACTTCATCCTTCTTGATCAAAAATATCTTTTTAGCTTGTCAAGGATATTCTTCTTATCTTTCTTGATTCTCTTCCTCTCTGCATCATTAAATCTTTAATTATCTTCCATGTATTCATACACTTTCACACACTTTCTAGCCCTAAAATTGACCTTTTATTTATATCTTTCATATTTTGAAGTTGGCTGAAATACAACTTAGACAAAGTAATATTCAACTTCTCAGTCGGCTAGAATCAATAGATAAATTAATTGAACTCAATATGTCAAAACAAGAAAATCCTTTGTTAGCTGACCTTTCTTGCTAGACACTAACTCAGAAATGATTTTCCTATGTTAACCAAGTCAACTCGGTTAACATTGCATACTTACTAAGTTCCTTTGGTAACCAAGTGAGCTTGGTTAACATTGGTTCCATCTAACATTTCCTTCATTAATAGAGTGAGCTTAGTCAACACTCATTTTCCATAAACTTTCCTTTGATGCCTGAGTGAACTCGATAGAAGCCATCTCCTGAACTAAAAAAACTCTAGAATACTTGGTAGCCACAAAAAACTATCTTCTAAACTAAGAAAACTTTAGAACTCTCGATAGATATAGAAAACTATCTTCAATGCTCAACTGAGATAGGTATACACTAACTAGAAATGATATGACATTTTGTGTAACATCAAAGATAATACACAATTAATCAATTGTTGCAACAATCTCCCTATTTGGCATTGATCACAACACTACATGTCATAGTACAATGATACTTTAGAGCAAGAATAAACTAAGGAACAGATCATTAGTTTTATTCTAATTCTTGTCTATGATAACTCCCTCTATTAGTGTGAACTCTTTTTTTCTTCAATTTCTCTTTTTTCAAAATACTACTTCTGATTCTGCCAAGTTCATTCTCCCTCTTTGACATCTCTTCTTTTTGTTTAGAAAACTTCTATGAAAAAAAAATTTTCCACAAAATTTCTATGTGATATGATAGCAAACTTCACCCTCTTTGATATCTCATTCCAAAGACAATATTCAGTGAATATCAATGTACCTGAAGTATTGATTTATTTACAATATCCCTTTGCCAATTCTACACCAACTGATTGATCTTCAAAATGCTTTCGTTGATGCATCACTAAACTTCATTTAGTGAGCTTGAGATAGAGGAATGACCCCTAGCTTACCTCTTAGATACAAAAATGCATCCTTAGGTAATGGCTTAGTGAATATGTCAGCAATTTGTTCTTTTGTATTTACATATTCCATTCTAACTTCTTTATCTTGTACTAATTCTCTCAAGAAATGATATTTTATACAAATGTATTTTGTTTTGGTATGCATCACTAGATTCTTTGATATATTGATTGCATTGGTTTTATCCCAATATATAACTATGGGATCCTTGATCTATATCTTCATACCTACCATCAATTGTTTGAACCAAAAAAATTAGAAAAATTGACTATTGCTACCACATATTCTACTCTGTTGTGGACTAAGAGGCAATTCTATTTCTTGCTTGTCCAAGACACTTGTCTTTTACCAAAATGAATGCTTTACCACTAGTGCTTTTTTTGTCTTCAATACTTCCTACCCAATCAACGTCCGTGAATACTTTTAAATCCATGTTGCCTCCTATTTTGTACCATAAACCATATTCTTTAGTACCTTTTAGATATCTCATGATTATTTTAACTTCCATCATTTGATTTTCTTTGGGATTTGTTGAGAATCTTGCCACCATACCAACTGCTAATGCAATATCATGCCTTGTGTGTATTAATTACTACAATTCTCCAATCATTGATCTATATGTGGTTTCATCTACCTCTTTGGAATCATCATTTTTGGAAAGCTTATGTCCAGTACACATAGGGTTTCCAATTGGTCTTGAGTCTTCCATTCCAAATTTCTTTAGTATTTCCTTGATATATTTAGATTGAGTAACATAGATATATTTCTTCGGTTGAATCTACAATCCAATAAAGACTTTATCTCACCATAGATATCTCAAATTCTTTACTCATTTCTTTTGAAAATGCCTTGCACAAGTCATCATTTCTTCTGAAAAAAGTGTCGTCCAAAAATATTTCTTCCAAAAAAATCTTCTTATTCGGTGCTTCTTTGATATACATGCTACTATTATCATCTATTCTTTGAAAACCAATCTGTACCAAGGAGGTTATGAAGTCTTTCATACCAAGCTCTAGGAGCTTTCTTGAGACCGTATAATGCCTTGTGTAATTTGCAGACCATGTCCTTTTTTCTAGGATCTACAAAACCTTCTAGTTGTTCAATGTAGACTCCCTCATGAAGAGTTCTATTCAAGAATGTATATTTTACATCCATTTGATAAACTTTAAATCTTCTGTGAGCTACGTATGCTAGTAAAGTTCTAGCACCTTCCAATCTTGCAACAAGAGAAAAAGTTTCACCATAATCAATACCTTCATCC
This sequence comes from Cupressus sempervirens, assembly GCA_028749045.1. NCBI lineage: Eukaryota > Viridiplantae > Streptophyta > Pinopsida > Cupressales > Cupressaceae > Cupressus > Cupressus sempervirens. The sequence goes on along the minus strand of CM053786.1, from coordinate 266,568,652 downwards.
TAAGAATAGCCTTTACATACCAACCTTTCTTTATTTCTAGAAAGTTTTCCATCTTTATTCAGCTTGTTTCTGAATACCCACTTTGTGCCAATTACATTTTTATCCTTGGGTCTAGGAACAAGAGTCCAAGTTTTATTCTTCTCTATCTATTCTATTTCTTCATTCATAAATTTTACCTTGAATCCAATGTTATTCAACCATGCCACACTTAGTATATTATGCTTTATTCCTTCAACCCAATAAGCATTATCACATATAAGTTCTTTGGTCAAAGAAATACATCCTTTTCCTTTTATGCAACAAGGTTAATTATTTCCAAATCTCACACTACCACCATCATAATATTCCATGTTCTCAAACTTAGTTTTATCTCTAGACATATCATGTGAGAAACCACTATCATCAATCCATGGATGGTTTTTGCTAACATGAGATATAAGTTCCATCTTATCTCCTTCATCATCAGATTCATCTTTTATAGCACTATATATGATTTCATCTTCACTTTTGTTAGAATCTTTATCCATAAAACAAGATTTCTTGCTTTTGTCCTTGTAGTTCTTGAATTCTTTTTTTCCTTTGTACTTTTTTCTTTTATTTTTGTCCTTTTTTTCTCTATTTTGGGCACCTAGTAACAATGTGATCAATTTATTCATAAGAAAAATAGATTAGAAGAATCTTATCTTCGTAGTTTCCTCTACCTTTGGAATATTTCTTTGCAAGTAGGGCTTCAACAACTTCATGATCATTGTCAAAATTTTCTTTTATTTCTCCTTCACTTCCTGATTCATTGGCCTTTGATTTCTTAATATTTTTCTTCAGTGGGATTTTGGCTTCAAATGCAAACTCAATACCTTTGAAACTAGGGACATAGTTATCATAATTATCCAACTCAAAGGTTGTTAATCTTCCAACTAGAGAATTCAAAGTTCTTTTTTCTATTTGGATCACATCTCATCTCTTGAATAGTAGACACTCTAATTGTTTAAATAGGAAGAAGACCTCTAAGTACCTTTCTTACAAATATTTTTTCATCAATGTCACCTCCAAATGCTTTGGTTGTACTCACACTTGCTTTGATTCGTTCCACATATTTTGCAATCTTTTCATTTTCTCTCATTTTCATCTGATCAAATTGTCCTTTGAGAATTTCTTCTTTGGTTCTTCTTCCATTGTCATCTCCTCCATAGATATTTTTTAGTTTGATCCACATTGCATGAGCTGATTTATAGTCTTTTACTTCATCAAATTCAGCATAACTAAGAGCAGATGCAATATCAATCATCATAATGTTATGATTCTTCTTTTCAGCAATGTCTTCAACTGACAATGTTCTAGTAGGAATCTTGTATTCAGTATCAAGATATTTACAACTTGAATCACTGATAGGTTCTAGATGTAATCTCATAAGTCCTTGCCATGTTGCAAATTTGTCTCAGTTCAACTTGGGAATCTCTCTTTTGTAAGACATCTTGATCTTTATCTTAGGTCCTTGAAACATTCCCTACAAGTACCAAAAGCTCTAATACCAATTGTTGGAAATATAAGAAGAGTAACTAAAAGGGGAGGGGTGAATTAGTTACTACAAAGAAAAAATCCCAGATAGATGTCAATATAAAATAATCTCTAAAAATTGAACTCTACTGATGCTTGATAAACACACTAAAACTATTGTAACTCGATAATTACTGAATATGATTGGAAATCACTTAACATAAAAGTCTTAAGATGTTATCTTTGATTATTTATTAATTTAACTTATTTTTAAACACGTAATAGAAATAGCATGAACACATTTGTCACTAAGATTTAACGTGGAAACCCAATTTGGGAAAATCCACCAACTACAACTAGTTACTATTTTTCACTCTTTGAAACTAAGCCCTATTAGGATCCAACCTTGTTAAAGGTTACAAAGAACGCTATTAGGTTTGATCCTATTAGAGGATTTAATAACCCTATTAGGAGTGGCCTTGTTAAAGGTCTTTAGATAATTCAATAGAATTGGAACCTTGATAGAGGATTTACAAATAGCTGTTAAGACAACTCTATGAAGAGATTTAGATCATTGCTACAATGCTTAGAGAGTAACAATGATATGACTTGATTTGGATGCATCTAAATTGCTGAATAAAAATCTTAATTCTAGCTTGTATACTTGATCCTTCTTGATCAAATATATCTTTTCAGCTTCTCAAGGATATTATGCTTATCCTTCTTGAATCACTTCATCTTTGCATCATTAAGTCTTCATTTATCTTCCATGAATTCATACACTTTGACACACTTTCTAACACTCAACTTGACCTATTATTTATATCTTTCATATTTTCAATTCAGCTCAAATACAACTTAGAATAATTAATATTCATCTTCTCATTTAGCTAGAACCAATAGATAAATCAATTGAACTCAATATTCAAAAACAAGAAAATCCTTCATTAGATGACTCTACTTGGTAGACACTAACTTAGATACAATTTTCCTATATTAACCAACTGAATTCAGCTAACACTACATGCTTGATAAGTTCCTTTGGTAACCATGTGAGCTTGGTTAACACTAGTTCCATCCAACATTTCCTTCATTAACTATGTGAGGTTGGTTAACACTCATCTTCCATAGAGTTTCCTTTGACACTCGAGTGAACTCAGTAGAAACTATCTTCTGAACTAAACAAACTCTAGAACACTTGGTAGCCATGGAAAACTATCTTCTAAACTAGGAAAACTATGGAACACTTGGTAGACACAAAAAATTATCTTCAATGCTTGAGTGAGGTCGGTCTACACTGACTGGAAATGATATGACATTTTGTATAACATCAGAGACAATACACAATTAATCAATTCTTCCAACAAACACAATCTTCTTGGATGCTCCTTCTTTGATGTATGGGTTACTATTATCATTTTTCCTTTGAAAATCAATCTTCATCAAATAGTTAGGAAGTCTTTCATACCATGCTCTAGGAGCTTGCTTGAGACCATAAAATGCTTTATGTTGTTTACAAACCATATCCTTTTTTCTAAGATCTAAAAAACCTTCAAGTTATTCTATGTAGATTTACTCTTCAATAATTCCATTCAAGAATCTTGATTTCACATCTATCTGATAAACTTTAAATCCTTTAAATGCATCATAAGAAAATAAAGTCATAAAACCTTCTAATCTTGTAACTAGAGAAAAAGTTTCTTCATAATCAATACCTTCATCTTGAGAATAGCCTTTAAATACTAACCTTGCTTTGTTTCTTGAAACTTCTCAATCTTCATTCAACTTATTTATGAAAACCCACTTTGTATGAATCACATTCTAATCCTTGGGTCTAAGAACAAGAGTCTAGGTCTTATTCCTTTCTATCTATTCTATCTCTTCATTCATTTTTTCAATCCATATTTCATAATCCAAATCATCTTTAATTGATCTAGGTTCAAATTCAGTAAAAAAACATGTACCTTTTAATTAATTCCTTGTCATTGTACCATCTAACTTGTCTCCAATGATATGATTAGGTGCAAGGTTTCTTCTAACATGTCTTTCTAAAAAAGGTACTTGGATTGAGAACTTGTTCCACTTGACTCCAACTACTTGCAAACTAGGTCCTTCAAATTTAGACTCAGTTTGCACTAGTTGCAACTCAATAGCCACTAACTATGACTCAACTCCTTTAGATTGTGACTCAGGTTGCGTTGGATGGAACTTGGGTACTTCTAGAGATTTAGGGGACTCTAGAGGTAAAGTTTTCTAGCTTCCACCTAGTTTAGGCAATATATTAGTTTCAAAGTAAATTAACTTTTTGTAATCTTTAGGTTCTTTGCTACTTTCTTCTTCACTCTTTTTTGGAAACTCGTCAATTCTTATAAGTGCACTTTCTATGATCTTATGAGTTGTCTAATTCAAACATTTATAAGATTTAAATCTGCTAGAGTATCTTAGGAATATGCCTTCATCACCTCTAACATCAAATTTATCTTTCGTAGTTTTTTCAAGAATATCGCATTTCATACCAAATACTTTCAAGTAACTTACATTAGGTTTGTAGCCATACCATAGTTCATAAGGAGTTTGATTTGAGTCTTTCTTTAGCTATAATCTGTTCAAGGTATGTACTATTGTACTGATTACTTCCTTCCAATATTTGATTGCAACATTTTTTTCTCTCATCAAGGTTCTTGCACAATCCATGATTGATCTATTCCTTCTTTTTGCTATACCATTCCATTGTGGTGTACCAAGGACTTATACTTGTCTTTTGATTCCTCTTTCAATGTAGAATTCAATGAACTAATTCAAAATGAATTCACCTCCTCTATATGATCTCAAACACTTCAGATTCTTTTATGTTTTCTTCTCTGGTCTTTCTTAGTATTACTTAAACATTTGAAAAGCTCTAGGTTTATCATTTAGATACATTATTGTTATCATTCTAGAATAATCATCAAAAAATGAATAAAATACTTATCTCCTCTATAGCTCTCGATTTCAATAGTTCCACAAAGGTCTATATAAACTAGCTCCAATACTTCTTCAGAATCATAGTTCTTGTTCTTGAAACTTGCCTTGCCTATCTTACCAATTTGACAATTTTTGCATAGGCCCATATCAGGTTTCCTCAAACTAGGAATACCTCTTACTCTTTTGGTTTTTCTTATCATGATCAAGTTATTAAAGTACACATGATGTAACCTTTTATGCCATAAACATCTTTCTTCTACTTGATCAATGAAACATGAACTTTCACTAAGATCTAGGTATGATAAGTTACCTTTTGTTTGGTAGAATAAGTTAGCAGACCTAGCTAGATTTCCTTTCCATCTACCAACCTAGCCTTCCCACTCATGAATTTTACCTTATATGAAATGTTACTCAACTGTGCCACACATAACAGATTATGCTTCAGTCCTTCAACCCAATAAGTATTATCACATCTAAGTTCATTGGTTAGACAAATTCATCATTTTCCCATTATACAACATGGTTTGTTGTTTCCAAATCTTACAATTGCACCACCATAGTGTTCAATATGTTCAAACATTGTCTTCTCACCAGTCATATGATGTAAACAACCACTATCAATAATCCATGTATCATTTTCGTTAACATGAGAAATAATTGCCATTTAATCTTCTTGATCATCAAACTCATATTTGATAGAAATGTAGACCATTTCATCATCATCACTACTATCTAAATATTTAGCCATAAAAAAAATATTTCTTACCTTTATCTTTACAGTCCCTGTAGCTTTTGAAATACTTTTTCCCTTTGTACTTGTTACTCTTCTTTTCATCTTTTTCTTCGTTGCTTGGACACCTTGCAACAATGTGACTAAATTCTTCACAAGAAAAATAGATTAGATGAATTTTACCTTTGTATTTTCCTTTGCCTTTGGGATACCTCCAAGTAAGTAATGGTTCATTGGATTCAAGATCACTATCAGAACTATCTCCCTCTTCACTTTTAGATTGTTTTCCTTTAGACTTTATAGTTCTTTTCTTTAGTGACAACTTGACTTCAAATCGAGACTCAAGATTGGTAGAACTAGGAACACAATTATAATAGTTAGCTAGCTTAAATGATGTCAATATTCTAACTACTACATCAAACATTATATAATTCTTTTGATTACATTTCAACTCTTGAATTTCTGAAAATTTTATTGCATACATAGGAAGAAGTATTCTAAGAAACTTACTTACCATTGTTTCATCCTAAAATCTTTCCTCCCGTATCTTTGATTGCACAAACACAAGGTTTGATTCTATCAATGTACTACGCAATGTTCTCATCTTCTCACATTTTTTTGGATCAAATTATCCTCTATGACTTTCATTTTTGGTTCTTATTACATTATCATCTCCTCCATACATGGATTTCAATTTATTCTACATCTCATAAGTAGTGCCATAGTCTTTGACTTCATCAAATTCAGCATAGTTGAGAGTTGAAGAAATATCAATCATCATAACATTATGATTCTTCTCAACAATTTCGTCAATAGTTATAGTTGTAGTAGGTGCCACATACTTAGCATTCAAATATTTCAAACCTAAAGCACTGATGGTTACCAAATCTAACTTCATAACTCTATGTCATTCTTTGAAGTTATCTGTATTCAACTTGGGGGTCTCCCTTCTCTAAGACATCCTCATCTTTAAATTAGGTCCTTGAAACCTTCTCTACAAGCACCAAAAGCTCTAATAACAATTGTTGGAAATATATGAGGAAAAATTTAGAGGGGAGGGGTGAACCAGTTACCACAAAAATAAATCCCATACTACTTAGATGTCAATGCAAAACATAAACTTTACTGAAATTGTTGTTACTCGGTTAAGACTAACAATATAATGCAAGTCACTAACCACTAAAATAATAATTGTTACTTAGAAAATAATGAACATATAGAGCTTAAGATATTATTTGTGATTCACCTTAATTAACTTAGTTGCATACACATGAAAGAAATAGCATGAATACAAGTGACACCAAGATTTATCATGGAAACCCAATTTGGAAAAAACCACCAATTGCAACTAGTTACTAATTTTCAATCGTTTGAATTGAGCCTTGTTAGGATCCAACCCTATTAAAGGTTACAAAGAACACTAGTAGGTGTGACCCTGTTAGAGGATTTAATCACCCTATTAAGAGTACCCTTGTTAGAGGTCTTTAGACACTTGAATCTAGAAATTCCACCTTGTTAGAGGATTTAAAAATAGTTGTTGAGAAAATTTTATTAAGAGATTTAGTTCACTTATACAATGGTTAGAGAGTAACAATGATATCACCTAATTTCAAATGGAAAAGTATTGCTAATTTCTAATATCAATTTTGGCTCGAATACTTGATCCTTCCTGATCCAATGTATCTTTTTAGCTCCTCAAGGATTTTATTTTTATCATTCTAATTCACTTCCTCTAATAATCTCTTATTCTTCCATCCACTTACACACATTCAATACTCAACTTGACCTTATACTTATATCATACACAATGTCAAGTTGGCTTGAATACATCTTAGAATAATTAATATTCATCTTCCCAAAAGTCTAGAACCAACAAAAAAATCAATTGAAATCAATATGTCAAAACGAAAAAATCCTTCATTAGTCAACCTTTCTTGGTAGACACTAACTTAGAAGTAATTTTACTATATTAATCAAGTGAACTTGGCTAAAACTACATCTTCAAAATCTTCCTTAGGTAACTCATGAAGCTTAGTTATCACTGGTTCCATCCAGCTTTCCTTCATTAACAGAGTGAGCTCAGTTAACACTCATATTTTTCTAACTTCTCTTGAATGCCCAAGTGAACTTAGTAGACATTGACTGGTAAAGATATGACATTTTTTTTAACATCAAGGACAATATACAATTATTCATTTATTTTCAATAGGTAGACTAACAAGTAATTTAGTAGAATAGGCTAGGTATAAATAGTTTTGATTAGATCAATGTAAAATCATAATGGAGAGAGACTCATTGAATATAAAAAATAATAATATGGCATGTTAGATAGTGATGGCCTAATTTTTACCTACATCAAAGTTTGTGATATTCTATGAAAATTAGGTAGAAATTTGTTCATAATTTTTGTAGGGTTTCCGAAAATTTATCTTTCCCTCATGGAAAAACCCTAGAGAAATTATATTTTCTTTTATTTTAGTATAATTCATTCAAAATTGAATTGCAAATATTAAATAGGAATAAATGATAAAAACTTTCTTATGTGATTATATCCCTAAGTATTTTGATGTATTACCACATTATATTTCATGGTCCTCTTATTTCTTAATTTGCAATTTTGTGAATGCCTTCTAATCACAACATCACTTTATTTTGATCATTAACCTTGTTGAAGGGTGTGAGGATGAGAAATGGTCTATCAACATGGTTAGTGCAGCTTTGCAACTGTTAAGGTTAAGTGTCAATTTCATGTTTCGAAGGAGTGATATCTTGGAAAGCACATGATTTCAAGTCCATTTTGGCTTTAAGAAATTGAACTTGCAATGTTGTGAATATAAGGAGATAGTCAATAAGAAGGTTATCACAACATCGTTAGGTTAAAAGGCATGTCACATTCTAAAGTTGTAATCGTGCAATGAGTAGCAACAATATTCAAAGTTGAGTCATCACTTCATCATAGGCTATGAAGGTATAGTTGCAAGGATTTGAAAGAAAATAATGGTTAAGTTTTAAAGACTAGCACATGTTCATAGATAGTTAAGAGAAAAATTGGGTTAAGGTGGAAAAGCTGAAAAAGCTAATAATTGAGACTTCATAATGTTATTTGTTAAGTTAATAGTGTAAGTTGTGAAGTAGGAACAATGGAAAATATAGTTAAGTTGACAATTCATTGCATCATCTCACAGGTAAGATGGAAGATAAGATTATAAGCTACAAAACCCCAAAAGGCATCTAATAGTTAGAAGAAATGCTCATCAGTCTTTCACAAGGGTTTGAAGAAAGTGACACTTAAAGATATGATGGTGCAAAATGTGGTCATGTAGGTAAGTTCTTAGCCATTGCAATGTCGCATGAGTTCATCACTAACTCAAGGTTTTAGCTGTGAAGGAGCAAAATACATGTGAGTGCATCTTCATAGGTCAAAATTTGTGGTTAAGAAACAAAGTTGCAAGCTTGAGAACAAAATATAATGTTAAAGTTAAAGGCTAGTGCAACACTTAGCCATTAAAGAAAAGAGGTGTGAGGTTGCAAAATGGTGAAGATAGCCTTTTTCACATGGTCACAAATTTAGATGAGTAAAGAGAGGAAACCATGGTGAAGCAGTGATAAATATGTCATTGCATCATCACACCTTGTAGTTTTAAAGAATAAAAGTAGTGTTCAATGGACATGAATGATTTGGATAAAAAGAGCATGAGCTAGAAGTATGAAATATGAAAAAGCAAGGATTTTACTAGCTTTTGGAGGATTGATATATTTTGAAGTGTGCTAATTTTAAATGCCATCAATGCCATGCTCCTATTGCACAGATGATAAGTTCTAAAAGACAAAGATTTTCATTACTAGTTACACAATTGTTTGAGTTTTTAGAGAAAAATATGAGTTGTAGAAGTAATTTAGAGTGATTTTCCAACATATAACATTTAGATTTGATTGGATTAATTGAAGAAATGGCTCAAAAAAGTGGAGAATTGATTGCATAGGCCATGATTGAAGAACACACATTACCAAAAAAATCCATATCGCATTTGTGAAAGAATGGATGCACATTCTATCTAGTTATACTAATCCACAAGTTGTAAATGACCACATCTTTAGAGATCTATATGTATTACGTAGAGCTGTAGAGGTTTCAGATTGAAATGGATATGAGTTTTTCAAGTTATTCTACAATAGAGAAGAGAAAGTTTTGGTTTGCAACACCCTTGGGTTAGAAATTTGGGCAAATTGATTATGCCAGAGGTGTTTGTAGATGTGGAATTGGTAAAGACATTAATGAAATGTTACAATCAAGTCAACAAGTCATTCCACAATAGAGATAGAAGCATTCTCCTATCCCTTGATAAAGAAACTTTTATAGCGGAATTTGATTTGGTTGGCCCAATGTCACTGCCTATTGACTTGGATGACCTAAATGAGAATTTCAAGAAACATAAGAACTTTTATATGGGTTGGGCTATGAAAAGACATATCCCTTTTTCTACAAAATAAAAGGGAGAGGTTCAAAAGAAGAAGGAAGTAGAGAAAATCATGCATCTTGAATTCTTTCAGAGGTATTTCCAAAATATTGTATTTGGCCTCAACAAAGTCCTAGGTTTAGATGGAACCATGAATGCCCTAGGAGGATATTATGTCATGCTATGAATATTTAAGACCCCAACACCAATTTTGTGTATGATTATTTGGCATATATCATTGATAAGATTCATGAAGAGATAATCGTTGCACAACAAGGACAACTAGAAAATTTTAGATTTTCTTACTATTCTCTTATCATGCACTTGATCCTATTTAAAAATGTTGATTCTTTTGATAAAAGTTACTTTTAATCCACATAGGAAAGGGGAGAAATAATCTGAGTTCAAAGGTGGACAAGGGTATGGAAAGGATTCTACCCTAACATGTGTTTTGATGCTAGAAAAAAATTGACAAATGATTCAGGTAGTATTTTTCTATTTGTAGAGTATATTGTCATTAGAATATATGGGTTTCCTAAACCACCCCACATTCTACCCAAATATGTCCTAGAAATAATAGGGTTTTTCAAAGTATTTTGGAAATTAATTTCACTAAATAGAGAATACCTAGGAAAACTTGTTAATAAAGGAGCATTCTTGTGTAGATGCACCAAGGTAGGAGATTTTGATGAAGGGCCACTCCACCCTTACCAACTCACAAAAAAATTAAAATAATATGGAGACAAAGAGATGAAAAAATGTTTCACAAAGCATACTTTTATTATACTTGAAGTTCCTTACAACATCAACAAGATCATATCAGAGATATTAATTTTTTTCTTCCATGTCTTCAGCAAGGCATGTAACCACTTCACTTGTTTGACTTCAAACCAAGGCGTTATGCACTTCCTCTATTGATACAGTCTTTAAATAATCCTCATATGCTTCTAGCTCAAAAATCTTGTCATCTTGATGCTCTTCCTCTTCTCTTTCATCTTCTTCACCTTTAGGTTCACAAATATTTTCCTCTTCATCCTCTTTCTCTTCTTTTTTATTGCATGTGTGATACTCCAATAAATCTTCTTTGCTTTCAGCATCCAAAGAATTATCAATATATCTTTTTTGGTAATGTGCTCTTCTCTTCTACAACTCAACTTCTAAATTATACACCTGCTTCTATAAATAAAAGAATGCAACTTGCAATGCCTCTTGATTTCTTGCTCTAATTTTTTCAAGTCTAGGAATCCTCATAATCCATCCAAAATTTTTTTTTTCTTCTTCTTTCTCTTCTCCATGCTCAAGCCTTTAGAACACAAATATTTTGCAACACAAGCAGCTCCTATAAACTACCTTATAATTGGCAACTAGTCTACACAATCACGAGCTCCTTCTTGATGGACTTTACCAATCTTAAGCTCCTAGTAAAAAGTGCATCATGCTTGACAATCTATCCATGTGCTCAAGAACTCCCACTCTAATAGCATGTAATGAAGGGTGGCTACACCCTTACCAACTCACAAACAAGAAAAAAATAATATGGAGACAAAGAGATGACAAAATGCTTTGCAAAGCATACTTTTATTATAATTGAAAACCCTTACAACATAACCAAGATGGTATCATAGATATGAATTCTTCCAAAATAAGTTTACAAATTCTTTAACATAAGATAACTCCCAAATAAGAGCTTCCATAGGAAGATTCTTCACACCAAGAGCTTCACCGAGAGATTCCACCAAGAGAACTTCCACAAAGATGAGATTCAAGAAGAAGAAACTTCCTCTTAAGACCTTACACACTAAAATCTTTCATGTCCAAGCTTTCTCACAAGAGATTACACCATGAGAGATCCACTAGAAGAGCTTACACTTGAAGAGCTTATACATGAAATTTTTATACTTGAAGAGCTTATACTCGAAATGCTTATACTTGAAGAGCTTGAGTACAAATGAGCATAAACCTTGCTTAAATAGGAACTTACCATCAAATATGTTATGAACACAACTAGTGTGGGATAAAAGGTAAATACAAATACATTAAAAAAAATATGAAATTCCCACCCAAATACAACTAAGCACCACCATGTGGCCCAATTAGAAAATTACACTTCTTTTGTGGATCACAACAACTATTAAATGCATGATTTAATTAAGTTTCCACAAACTTATAAGATCCCATGTTTACACCTCAATAAATGGAATGACAACTATTTTCTTATTTATTTTTCTATTTATGCCACCTATGCACCTTGAAAATATAAATTTCTCTTTCCCCTTTTTTTCTCTTTTTAAAAAATTTTAAATTATTTTTCCTCTAATTTTCATCACGTTCTCTCTCCTCTAGTTTTCTTTTTTAATTATAAATAATTTTTATCACACCACCTTTTTTTGTTGATGCAAGATTCTCTTGCATCATATTTTGAAATAGGCAAGAATGTCACTGAGGAGATTGATGCCTATTTGAAAATCTACAAATTGTCAACTAGACTAGCAAGAATGTATGAGTCAAGGATGCCCTAAAGAGCATAAGGGGATACAATTTACATTCTACAAAACCTATCTAGGAAGAGGATGTCATTTCTAATAGATTGGATGAGAGAGTGTGTTGGGAAAGAATGATCAAGTTCTAGGATGTTATCAATTTGTAATAAGAAATGAGAAAATTAGGTTCATCCTTAAAAGGATTTGATCTTGAGACAGACTATTGGGTTGGATTAGAAAAATGTGTTAAATTTTTTGATGAGATATCAGCACAAGTACCTAAGGAAACAAGGAAAAAAATGGATCCTGATTATTTCATTGAGGACATTTTTGTTGAGGTGAGTGATGATGAAAAGGACTAGCCTAAAAGCTCAAAATGGGTAGAACAAAGGAATAAGAAGCATAAAATGGTGGAGATTCCACAAAAGCCTCATCAAAAGGCCTTGCATATCCTGCTAAGAGGTAGCTAGTACTTTGATAATGTCAAGAGAAATTATCAAATGGCTTAGGCCACTATGAAGGACCAAAGGTCAAAGAAATTGCAACTATAGGCTCAAATGATTAATGATAATTTTATCAAGACTGCAGAGTTTTAAATCTTCTTGTTCAAGGTGAAACAAAATGAGTTCACTCTACAAATAAAGCTAGGTGACTTTGACGAGGTAGTTTCTAGGTTAGTATAAAAACTAGAAGAGTATGATCTTGCCAGTGAAACCCTCATTGTAGAAGAGACTAGAGATTTTTGGAGAAGAAGTGGCATGATTGTCTTCTCATGGTGGGATATTAGTTCCTCTTTTCTATTAGATTAGATGAAAAAACAAGCCAAGTCAATATCTTTTATTTAGATGAGAACCAATTGGGAGAGTTGAGAGGGACATTCTACAATATTGATGCTCAAACAATAGCTATATGGAATTTAGCCTCAAAGGATAGAAATCCCACCCTTATGGAAAACAAAGAGTCCCCTAGAGGGAATATAATATTTACAAATGTGCACTCTACATCTAGCAACTAGATTTATGGAATAAAAACTAAGAAAAGCCATGAGGCACTATAAGGAGGAAATCAAGAAGATCGATGCCTTATAGAAGAAAACCCTCAAGATGGAAAATGAAATAGTGGCACTGAATAATATTGTCAGATTAGCTACAAAGGTTAAGGACCAAGGCATCTAGATAGAGAGCCAAGCATAAACAATAATAGGTAATCAAGTTAGGCCATAAAAATTGATGAAAATTATTTGGAATCAAGAAAGGAGATTGAAATAAGAACTATTAAGAAGTTGCTAAATCCTAAAATAAATGTATGAAAACTAGTCTCATAGAACATGCATAGCAACTATCTTGTGTTGTAACGATGAGAATAGGGATGTGTAAAGGAAACTTCCCTATTATCTCCTCTATTTATCATGTAGGGTCCTTATAGTCCATTTTAAAATATTTTGTTACCTTTTTTGGCACAAAAGAAAGATCTGCCAAAAGTAACTATTATAAATACTGGAAAGATGATCAATAAAGTAAGAGACTTGAATGGCTTTTTTTCTAGAAAAATGCAACTAATCTAGAATAAGATGAAAGAAATTTCCAAAGAAACACCCAATTTTGTGCCTACAATTTTGGAGAGTGATGGACGAGTTAAGGACTGGGCAGGATAATCAGCATCTTTTAATAGCATTTTGAACCATCCTAGATTCCTAGCATACTACAATGATAAGGGAGGTATAATGGTGTTATATGATTTAATTAACATGCTCTACAAGATAGAAATAGAGATTTCAAAGATAATTACAAAGGTTAAGGAAATAACAAATGCCAAATGAAACAAATTCCTCAAGGAGTTAGATAAAGTTAGGCATGCCACCTAGCCTTATATAGATATAGATGTTTCCATTTGGGAGGTAATAGTAGATGTGACAATGATTTGTTAGTGAAATCATGAAGTTAGGAGGTAGTTAGATTCAAAGGAACAAGTAAAAGGAAACAAAAGTGTGATAGGAGCTTGAAGACAAACAAAACAATGTTGGTGACGCCTGCTAAAAATGCCACTTGTCAATTTTGCAACTACATCCAAAATTTCGATAGAAGTACAAAGAATATTTGTAGGAGAAGATAAAATATCTTTGTATTTTGTTTCTAATAGTATTTTGACATGTGTCCTCCCATCTAAAGCTTATTTGAATCCTTGCTATAAAGGATTTCCAAGATTTAGAGTGGAGGTTTGAAGTCTATACAATTTTAATGTTTATGCTATATTGAAGTTGATCTAGTATTTTTTCTCTCAATTTCATGTGATGTATTCAAATTTTGTAATCTAAGAGTATAATTGAATCTTGAATGATAGCCTTGTCATATCTTGAGTTATTTGAGTTTTTACCAATCATCTATTATTTTTAATGAAGATTAATACAAAGAAAGGTTCTCCAATATCAATGTCTCTAAATTTTGTCTCCATTTCCATGTGTCTATAATTTTGAGATTGAAATGAATAGTGTTCTTTCATTTTAATGCAATTTGGATGGGTTGTATATCTTTTCATTGACTTCTTTTAATTCAAGGAGTTAAGTGAATGCTTTCATTGAACTAATAGGCTTTCTAAATGTATGGGAGTGATATTCATAAGAATGAAATTTGAGGTTAACTACTACTAAAATTAAATTTATGGAAATTAATAAGGTCAACTTTTTTGTAGGTAGACTCTATGTAGAAATGGATAAGGCACTGATGATCAGTTCAGATGTAAATTAAATAGTTCATATGGTTGCACAAAGAACAATTATAAATCTAAATCAATTTTAATTTTATGTAATGAAGAATCAACTGTTGGTCATCAATTATTTTTAATAGTATTTCTCTAAATTATAGTTATCTAGTGTAATCTAGAATTCATTACAAATCTAAGAAGAACATGTGACCATTTTCTACTATAGGGGATATATATGAAAGAAGAATGATTCAATAAAAGTAGTATTGGGTTAAAATAAGGTTCCTAGAATCCTCTTCACTAAAGGTATAAATACAATAGTGTCCTTATAGAGCTAATATACCCAAAAAATCTATCAAAAGTGTTCAACAAGATGTTTATGGTTATCTCAACCTAAACCACTCCTAGGAAATCCCAATCAAAAGGAAAACTTATCACAAAGACAACTAATCACTAGTTGCTCTTATAGGGCATTAAAAGGAACTTTTGACAATTTCACTCCCCAAAATCACATATGGACCAAGGGTGACTCTAAGACATACTCAAGTCTATTTAGGTCCTAAATAAGATGAAACAATGCACAACATCTATTCAATAGTTTCTTCACAAACTCAAGGTAAGGCTTGTATCTCTTATATTATGAAAACTTAACTTAGTTTCAACAAGACCCACACAACCCAAAAAATGAATCCTTGATTCAAATACCCATTTTTTGATTACATAACATAGTAAAGCACTAGGATTCCAAGATGAGAATGCAACAAGTAGGACTTACAATCTTTCCTGGAAGGATTAGCTAATTAGGCCTCCATTTACAAGGGAATTTCTCTAACCTTTGATCAAAAATTAAATCTAAAAATTGGAACATGAGGGGGCTCACATAATTTCTTTATAAAAGAGATCCTAGGTCTTGAAGCATTTTCTGTAGTAAGTTGTGGGAGTTGATGTTACACAACTCTAGCATGCACATGGATCTTGCATGCCTAGGGCAACAAGTTTCTCCTTATTGTTTGCATGCTTTCATATAAGAAACAAAGAATATTAAATTAAAAATTTCCTACTTGGATTCCACTAGGGCCATTAAATTCCCATGGTAGAATCTTAAGATATGAGTCAAAATGTTAGAAACCTTAGGTAAATACAAGAAACTGTTATAGCAATCGATAAATATGAGATTTATGGAGTTAGAAAGAGAATTACAATCTCATTCCAAGTAAATTTTAAAGGTGATTCACCATGCTATCCAAAAATGTAACCAATTTGTACCCATGTGTCAAAAGGAGTCCATACAATGTGTTACAACATGAGATTTTGCAAAAAACCTTGGTAGTTTATTGATATGAAAGAAAAATTACACATTCTATGTCTACCAACAACCTAAAAGGGATATGTAAGATTTTCTAATGGTTACAACCATTGAAGCTAAATATGGTCATTGGGAATTCAAATTACATTTTTTGCAAAATGTTGCTAAAAGTTGCTTGAACTCTTTTTAGCAACTTTGCCTAAGGCAACCAAAGCTGGTTTTAAACAATACAACATGGACCAAAATATGTAAAAAAATTAAAAATCAATCTATCCTATGATTCTAAGCTATGTGACACATTTGACCATAGTTGACCAAAGGCTTATCAAGCGCCAATCTTGGAACTAGGTCTCACAAGTGGGTCAACATGAATAGCCAACATTCCTAATCAAAACCCAATGATTCAAAAGACTTCAAAAGAGTCCTAAAATTTAATTTTATTGTATTTCCCCTTCACCAATGTTATCTATGAGATTAAAGGATTCCTTATAATGTTTAGGAGTGATATTTTCCACAACTCCATCAAACACTACCTCTCAATATTTGTTAACATACTTGAAATTGTCTTTGCTAGAGGTAGAACCTTATTTGATGTCTTTCTAAAGGGTTAACTAACCTTTCTCTACCATAAATTATTCTATGTGAATATCTTGTGTAATCATGTATTTGGAGGTATGTGGACCTTGAAGTTGTATTTTGTACCTGAAATCAGGTAAAAGATTATCCATGAATATATGAAATTTTTAGTCTTAGATATCTTACATCAGTATTTGGTGTAGAGTTGTCTCCATCTTACGAGGAACATTAAGAAAATTTTTCCAACTCTCTATTTAAGGTTACAAATATCTCTTATTTTAACTCCATTTTGGATGTTGTGTGAGTACCTCTATATAAAGATATTGGCAATCTCATCAAAAGCTTTAATTCTAGCAACCATGAAAACCACTCCATAGCTTGGCCACCCAAACTTTATGGAAACAAGTGCATGAGATATGTTTGATTGTGTATGATATATGTTAGATTGTGGTGATTGATTAGGAAAGTACTGCACATACTTCATAATTAGTGGGGTTCGAGGCATGGCTCTGAATTTTTTTTTTTTTGGTACTATTCACCATTCGTAGATTCACCACTAAAGTTATGGCTAATTATGGACAACATGTTATAACCTTAAAGCGGTTTAATACTTGTATAAAAGGGTTTAGGGTTGAGTATTTTTCATTATGTTGTGATGCAAAATTGGTTCTTGCGGCGGTATTGAGCTGTAAGGGATTACAAATTGTAATCAGGTTGTAATCACTAGATTGTAATAAGATTGGACTTGTTGTTTGGTGGATGTAGCCTAGGGATTGGGTGAACCATGTTAAATCTTGGTGCCTTGTGTTCATTTCTGTGTGATCTATTTTTTCTATTATTGGTTATATTTGCATGTAGCTTTTTATTTCTATCTATGGTTTATCCTAACAAGTGGTATCAGAGCGAAGTTGTCTTTCAGTTATCCTCTGTAGGAAAGTCTCACGGTTAAGTGGGAGTCTCATGGTTGACTGGGAGTGATAGTAGATGAGGGTAAGCTGAGGGTTGATAGGTTTAATTGGGTAGAACTTCCAGTTATGGAAGATGCAAATGGAAGACTATCTATATCAGAAGGATTTATAAAAGCTGTTGGAAGGCAAAGCCAAGAATCAGGGAACTATGTCAGACGTTGAATCAGATCTTTTGGACAGAAAGGCACTTGGAAGCATTCGGTTATGCTTGGCACCATTGGTGGCATTTAATATTACAAAAGAAAAGATGACAAAAGATTTGATGAAAACCCTAGCAACACTGTATGAAAAGCCCTCCACTTCAAACAAGGTATTTCTCATGAAGTGTTTATTTAATATGAAAATGGCAGAAGGTGGATCTATTGCAAATCATTTAAATGAGTTTAATACTATTACTAGTCAGTTATCTTCTATGGGTATCAATTTTGATGAAGAAATTAGGTCTCTCTTGATTTTGTGTTCTTTTCCTGAAAGTTGGAATGGCTTGGTAATGGCAGTGAGTAATTCTATTCCTAGATCTAGTACCCTAAAATATGATGATGTGACCAGTGTTGTTTTGAGTGAGGAAACTTGTAGGAAATCCTCAGGTGGATCTACATCAGAAAGTTCTTTGAATGCACAAAGCAAAGGCATAAAAACTGAAAGAGGAAGTAACTCTATAAATCATGGGAAATCAAGAGGAAAGTCAAAGGGGAGGAGGTCTCAATCGAGAGGACCAAATGATTGCTGGTACTGTGGGAAACTAGGGCACAAAAAGAAACATTGATAGAATCGAAAGAAAAATGAAGGAGATAAATCAAATGGAGGCAAGGAGGCAAATGTGGTAGGTAAAAAATCTGAAGAGGATGCTTTGCTTCTATCTTTAGAGAGTGTTGATGATTCATGGGTTTTAGATTCAGGTGCTTCATTTCATGCTACACCTCATAGAGGTTATTTCATTGATTATGTCCAAGGGAATTTTGGGCTTGTTTATTTGAGGGATAATGAACCCTGTCAAATTGTTGGAAAGGGAAAAATTAAGATTAAGTTGCAAAATGGGAATCATTGGCTACTACATGAGGTAAGAAATGTTCCAAGGCCGAGTAGAAATTTAATTTCAGCTAGGCAACTCGGTGATGAGGGTTGTGTAGTTACTTTTAATGATAAAAATTGGAAGGTTTCAAAAGGTTCCCTTGTAGTAGAAAAAGGTGTGAAAGTAGGCACCTTATATCTTTGCACAAGTCATATTGTTCCTACTACTTTGATTGTATCAGAGGAAAATGAACATTCAGGAACAATTGCTGCAGTTGAGCAGGGAGAAAAAATAGCTATTGTAGATTCTGATAGAGTGTTGTGGCACAAAAGACTTGGGCACATGAGTGAGAAAGGTATGAAAGTGCTTCATTTAAAGAAATTTTTACCAAGTTTGAAATGTGTTAATATGGATTTCTGTGAAAGTTGTGTGTATGGAAAACAAAAGAAAGTGAGTTTTGTAAAGACTAGGAAGGAAAACAAAAAGGAAAAATTAGAGCTTGTGCATACAGATGTATGGGGACCAGCTCAGGTATCTTCCCTTGGTGGCTCTCATTATTATGTTACATTTATTGATGACACAACTAGAAAAGTATGGGTTTATATCCTTAGACAGAAATCTGATGTATTTCAAACTTTTAAGAAATAGAAATGCTTGGTTGAAAATGAAACTGGTAAGAAATTAAAATGTCTCAGATCTAATAATGGTGGTGAGTATTGCAGTCATGAATTTGAAGATTATTGCTCCACTAATGGTATTCATAGACAAAAAACTATTCCAAGGACTCCACAGGAAAATGGAGTGGCTGAACGCATGAACAGGACTATAATGGAGTGCGCAAGGAGCATGAGGTTGCATGTTGGGTTGCCCTTACACATGTGGGTGGAGGCTATCAATAATGTAGTATATTTGATTAATAGAGGTCCCTCTACTCCTTTGGGCTATGTTATTCCAGAGGAAGCATGGACTGGTAAGAAGGTGAGTTATTCTTTTCTCAAGACCTTCGGTTGTGAAGCTTTTTCTCATATAGACTCTGAAAATAGAACCAAGCTAGAAGCTAAATCAAATAAATGTGTCTTTGTTGGATATGGCATTAATGAATTTTGTTATAGGGTTTGCGATTTTGAAAATCTTAAAATTGTTAGAAGTTGGGATGTCATATTCAATGAGAAAGTGTTGTACAAAGATCTGCTGCAACAACATGAGAAGAAAGAAGATGATTATGTAGTGCTGGATGATACTCCAAAAGCTAATGTTCTAGCCATTCCTCATGATGTGCAACAAATACAACAACAAATACCACACACACCAGTGAATGTTAGATGGTCAACGAGGAAAATTAGACCTCCAAAAAGATTTTCTCTCTCTTTTTATTCTATTTTACTTACTGATGCTGGTGAACCTGAAAGTTATGATGAAGCTGTGCAGGTGGATACTAAGATTCAGTGGGAGTCTACAATGAAATATGAAATGGACTCTTTGCTACAGAATAAGACATTGGATCTATGCAAGTTGCCTGCAGGTAAAAAGGCTTTATAGAATAAGTGGGTTTACAAGTTGAAAGAAGAGAAAGGAGGTAAGAAAATATTTAAGGCCAGGTTAGTTGTAAAAATATTTGCATACAAAAAGGGAAATGATTTTGATGAGATATTTTCTCCTATTGTTAAAATGACTTCTATTCGTACTATTTTAAGTCTTGTGGCTACTAAAGATTTGCATTTAGAGAAATTGGGTGTTAAAACAAACTTTCTTCATGGTGATTTGGATGAAGAAATATATATGGCCTAGCCACTAGGATTTGAGGTCAAAGGTAAGGAGAACTTAGTGTGCAAATTGAAGAAAAGTTTATATGGCTTGAAGCAAGCACCTCGGCAATGGTATCTAAAATTTGATAGGTTTATGCATGAGCATGGCTATAATAGGTGTCATTCTGATTATTGTGTTTATTTTAAGAGGTTGGATGATGATAGCTACATTATTTTATGTCTATATGTTGATGATATGATTGTAGCTGGGTCTAACATGGATCATATTAAGGGGCTGAAATGCCAGTTAGCACATGCATTTGCTATGAAGGATTTGGGGGTAGAAAAAAAAATCCTTGGTATGAAGATTTGCAGAGATAGAAAGAATAGAGCATTGATGCTATCTCAAGCTAATTATGTTGAGAAGGTGTTGCAGCATTTCTCTATGGAGAATGCTAAAGCTATCAGCACACCTTTACCTGGTCAGTTGAAATTGACTAAGGAGATGTGTCCCAAAACACAGGAAGAGGAGGATAAGATGTCCAAGGTACCCTATGCTTTAGCTATAGGAATCTTGATGTATGTTATGGTATGCACTAGGCAAGATATTGCACATGCAGTGGGAGTCATTAACAGGTATATGAGTCATCTAGGATTTGAGTATTGGAATGCTATCAAGTGGATTCTCTAATATTTGAGAGGAACATCCAATAACTGTTTACACTTTGGGGGCTCTACTACTAATTTACAGGGCTATGTTGACTTAGATTTGGTAGGAGATATTGATACTAGGCAGAGTACTATAGGTTATGTCTTTACTATTGGTGGGGCAGCTGTGAGCTGGGTTTCTAGGTTACAAAAGATTAATGCTTTATCCACTACAGAGGTAGAGTATATTGCTGCTACAGAGGCAACCAAGGAGATGATATGGCTTCAATTCTTCTTGGAAGAATTGGGACATCCTTAGAAGGATAATTATTTGTTAACAAATAGTTAGAGTGCCATTCATCTTGCTAAGAATTTAGCTCTACATTCTAAGACCAAACACATACAGTTGTGGTACCATTTCATTCAGTCAGTTTTGGGGGATGGATAGTTAATGCTAGAGAAGATACATACCAATGACAATCCAACAGATATGTTGACAAAGGTTGTAACAAGGGAGAAGCTGAACTCCTTTTCAGCTTTGGTTGGTCTTTTAGATTGAACATGAATAAAAGAAAAACAAAGTCTAGGGTGGTTTGATCTTGTGGGAGCCCCATGTGGTAGTGGTATTGCTACAAGATCAGTCTCCAAGTGGGAGATTGTTAGATTGTGGTGACTGATCAAGAAAGTACTATACATACTTCATAATTAGCGGGGTTCGAGGCATGGCCCCAAAAAAAAATTTTTGGTACTATTCGCCAATCGTTTTGGTACTATTTTCCATTCGTAGATTTTCCACTAAAGTTATGGCTAATTATGGGTGACATGTTATAACCCTAAAGCAATTTAATACTTGTATAAAAGGGTTTAGGGTTGGGTATATTTCATTATGTTGTGATGCAAAATTGGTTCTTACGGTGGTATTGAGCTGTAAGGGATTATAGATTGTAATCAGGTTGAAATCACTAGATTGTAATAAGATCGGACTTGCTGTTTAGTGGACGTAGCCTAGGGATTGGGTGAACCACGTTAAATCTTGGTGCCTTGTGTTCATTTTTGTGTGATCTATTATTTTCTATTATTGGTTATATTTGCATGTAGTTTTTTATTTTTGTCTGTGGTTTATCCTAACAATATCCATGGAAAAAGCACCAAACTCCCTCAAGTCATCTTGGGGATAAGATGTTCCTAGTTATTTGTCATAGTTACATAGCTCAAATCCTCTAGGAAAAGGATACATGTATAAATCCTTGTCAAAAGGAAATGGATAAATAGTGTCTAGCTTGTATTGTTTTTATAGTTTATCTTTTTCTTTCAATATTTGTGACAATTTATCTTGCATGACTTGAAGTTTTTTTTGTAACTTGGAGGTTTCAAATTCCTTTTCTTGTATGAAAATTGTTTAAACATTGTAATTTTTAGGTTGTCTTGCTCCTTCTTGAGTGAGTTTGAAGAAATACTCTTCTTTCTCATAATTGAGTAATATTTCCATCATTTTTTGGATTTTTTTGTATTTGTGATTTCTCTATCTTTGAGGAGTGTTTCTTCAACATTCCTATAATCATTTGTGTAGGTGTAAGGATACTTGAACCTCTTGGTTCTTCAAAATTTTTCTTTGTTTTCTCTCCTACTATTTTTCCTATTTCTTGATCTTGATCTTCTATTCTATAGTTATCCAAGTTTTCAGTTTAGCTATGGTGTATAGGTGTCTCAAATAAAAGTTCAATTATTTTGTTTAAAGCCATAGGTGTCTTGTCAATTTATGGATGTTCTTGAAAAAAAAGATTCCTAACTTGTTTTAAGTTTATGGAAAAGACTCATCTAGCACTAGGTAGACAAATAGATGAAGGAGACCATGAGTATCCTTCACTATACTCACACTGTATATATAACTAGGAATGACCTATACCATGATTCCTACCTCTATCTCTATGTCATCCAAGTTGACAGTGAGGAAACACATTTCCTCTGCTAGTTACAAGAATCATATGAAATGACTTATGGAAATGTTTAAAAAAGGACAACACTTAGAATGTCATCTCAAAGTAAGTAAGTAATAGTAAACATGATGTATAACATGGTATGAGTATTCAGAGAAATGGTTACAATAACTGAGAAATTGACTATCATGACATGCAGTATGAAAAACATAAGAGATCAAACAAGATACTAAAGTGATGAGAATAGCTCATATATGAATCACAAGTGATCAACTAAGAAAGTTGTCATAGTTTCACACTTTTGTG
Source organism: Cupressus sempervirens (assembly GCA_028749045.1). Lineage (NCBI taxonomy): Eukaryota > Viridiplantae > Streptophyta > Pinopsida > Cupressales > Cupressaceae > Cupressus > Cupressus sempervirens. Next base: position 266,545,329 of record CM053786.1, on the reverse strand, counting down.
AATAGAGAAATAAGTTAGTGTACTTGGATAAAAACCAAATTTAGACAAAGTATTGACAAGGAAGCTAAAGATAGATCATTGGTTTCAACAATTTTTGATAGAATCATGCAAGGAAATGACTCTAAGGTGAGTAAATGATATAAATTGGGTGAGAAAATACTTTTGAAAAACCAATTTGAGAATATTTTAATAGTGCTGGGACAAAGTCTCACATGAGGATCTTGGCAAACCCATGCAAGGAAGTATGTAGACTGATCGAAGAAAAGAGAACAAAAATTCCCAAGTTCTTTCCTGGCACAAATTTTTGAACCTAACTAAGAGAGGAAATGATAGATTGACCAATTTTAACAAGTTTTGGACATTTGGTAGTATTCTTGCACAATGTAATGTGAGAAAACTATGGCTTCTTGTGTGAATATTTAAATAGAGTAGATGCAAGGAATTACAGATTGGAAGACCTGAAGGTCCTGAGTTGCACCAAATTTTACAACAAACTAGGCTAGTAAAGGAAAAATTGACAAATTTTGACTATATTTGAAGATACTTTGATAAGTTCTTATAGGTTTTTGATGAATTGTAGACAATGGTTCTAATTTTGAAAACAAATTTGAATGTTGTTTTCAAAAAGATACTATTTTAGTCTTATTTTGTAAGTAGGATAACTAGTTTTTAGACTTGTTTGCAAAAATAGGCAAGGGGACACAAGTAATAGTCTTAAACAATCCAACAGAAGAAAAATAAATTTAGAGGAATGAGGGAGTCTTGACCTTTGGTTTGGACAATTTGGATAATTGTTCACATAAAAAGGAGAATCTTTATCTCTATAACTGAAAATCATATAGGTAGAAAAATCTTTGCTTGACATGTTATGTTTATGCATTCATCTCACATAGCAATATCACCCAAGTAGAGGACACTTTTGGTTTTGGTGTATTTTAAGGACTCAATAACATATATGATTAAAGGATACCATTGAGGTAGCGGCCAGTGTCATATACCACCTTCCAATGTCTAGGTACATGCCTATGGTGAAGATCTATAGGAGATATTCTTCCCCCTCCTTGCATATAATAGTATGCCCCCTTTCAAAGGTGCACTAGGTAGAAACTGACTAAAAAGTGTTTAACAGACTTCCATTCATAGTAATCCCTAGTGGCCTCATGAATGAGGTTAAGGCCGGTAGCCCACAGTGATAACAAAAAGTGCACACACTTGACTAGCAAGACTATGGGTGCAGCCACTCAGTGCAATAGAAAAAGTCTTCTCTTGCTATGTGCTATCATAATCAAGAGAAAAAAATTAACATTTCTTTGGATTTTTTGACTCTATAAAGCTTCTTTATTATAGTGAGTTGGAACCACCAACATTAGATGTGTGCTTGCTTGGGTAATTCCTAAAGGTTAACTCAGACTTGGTTTGGATTCAAGGGTCCAAGTTTCTAATTTTTCCAAATGGTAAAGAGTAAACTCTACCTTTTCACCTTACCTAAATGCATAGGACACATTCATTAGTGGGATAGCTTATTAATCCCAACTTGTCTTATTCAATATTTTTTATTTTCCCAAAGAGAAAAGAGCATTATCCCTTCATTAAAAGATTTATTTTAGAGAAATACTAACTTCTTTTCCTCCCTTGTGTACCATCTTCCAAAGGTGTCTAGTCTTTTGGTTTACTCTTGGCCATCAATTCCAAATAGAAAGGAGCATAATCCTCTATTCCTTTTTCTATAGCCCTATGAAGTTCACAAGGCCTATTTAAACTATGTGAATTGAAAGCATGTCAAAAGACCCATTGTTCAAGTCACTTTGACTTGTCCTTGACAAGTGATTCTTTGACAAGAATCTTGCAATAAAACCATTAGCATGTTTTGTGTGTACTCATTTCAAGTTATCTTTGAAAATCATCCTAAAAACAAAATATTTTATCATTCTAGATATTAGAAATCACAAAATAATTTCTTTAGAAATATAAGTTAGAACCAAACTATTAATGAAAAATTGTTAAAAATGAAGATTTTGGATCTTCTATTGTCAAGCCTTGTGCAATACTTTGCACCATACCACACAAAATAATGCTCTCTCCACATGAGCATATACACTTTGGTGGAAGAATGTACAAAGGATAGTTTGAGAATCCAAAATTCTAGCATGAGAAAATATGTTTATGCATGATATTTTATTTTATTTTATGAAATAGAATCCAAAATTTTACTAATAAAGATAAATGAGGGCATAAAATTGATTATTTTGTCCCACAAAGGGTGCCAGAAATGTGTATGTTAAACATGGGCTTCTAATTCAAACACACAGTTCAACATAACAATTATTTGTAAATAACATCCCTAAATGGACATGAGATTATTCATTTGACATGTTTGCATAATGTGATATGTTTCCTTCTAACTAGGCATGGTTTTACTAGATGCTCCTAGAATTAAGAGTTCAGTAACTAGGCCAAAATAGTATGAAGGATTTAAATGAATATAAATGAAAAATTATTCTTTTAAAAAAAAAAATTGTATGCAAAGATATGAATTAATATAGATGATTTTAAAATTAATCTAAGAATAGTGATAAGAGAATTAAGGTGAATGGATGCATTTTAATCTAGATGATAAGCATGAAAAATCAATGGAGGTGCGAATGTAAAATGGTTGAGTGCTCAATCCTAAATCAATTTGATACTCTTTACTTGCATCTTTTCTAAAATGAGAGGTCAAGTGCCTCTTTTATAGAATCTTGGACCCAATCAATTGTCAAGATTAAATTGGGTGTATAGTTCAAGTTGGAGGAAAGATTGAGTCCATTTTTTATGGCATTGAATGAGATGAATTAGGGGAGAATATTGATCCATCCAAATATAACCTCATAATTTAATATTCTAATTAATTAAATAATTAATCTCAACAATTATGTTGAGGAAAGTTAATTAAATCAAAATATTTAATTCCATTTTCATGTAATATGAATTAGGAAAGACTATTGATACATTCAAATATGACATCATAATCTAATATCCTAATTAATTAAATAATTAGTTTCGACAATTATAATGTGTATATTTAATTAAATGAATATGTTTAATTCATTTTTCATGTCTCTAAAGGGATAGATTTTAATTTAATTAAAGTGTTAGGTCTTGTAATTTAATTAGTTTGATTAGCATGTTAATTTACCCAATTTAGAGCAATATTTTGGAATTAAATAAAGTATGTGACTAATATAGATTAGGGATATTTTGTATTTGACACTTAGGTCAAGTAAAGAAAATTATAACTAGAAATACTTAGTACAATAGGACATTATTGATCAAGAAATTGATGTCATAAGATTCATGTAACAAAATTGGTTCAGAATAGCAATGTGCTAATTTAGGGGTATTATAGGTATTGCTCTTGAGACTTATGATTTTGGGATATAGATTGGATATGTTTGTGGTCTGAGATTTACTTAGTATACTTTTAGAAGTATGGATAGTTGGACGGATTTGGCACTAGGTTATATTCAAGCTATGGATTTTGACAACTATAGATACATGTAATTACCTTTGGAATAGGTGTTTGTGCTTGACATTTCAGCTAATACATGATTTTATGATTCTTGTGAGATAGGTTGGGTGAATTTCTATTTGTATGGATTCTATTCATGTTTAGTGCTAATGGTATAATATGAGGTGAGAGAACTCATGTTTGACACAATAGAATACTTTGATTTTATTGTAGATACTAAGATCGAGCACATGGTGTACTTTGATCCATGATGGTAGATGTGCTAGGAGGAATTGTTTCCTTATTCACTTGTGTGACTATAGATATGACCCTATGTAATGCTTAAACAAGTGAGAGATTATTAAGTTAATAGGCACTACACAAATTGAATAATATTTTTTTATATTGTATTACTTTAGTTTTGGTGTAGGAGCATCTTGAGTCTTTTATAAATCTTGCATCAAACAAAAATATTTCTAATTTGTCATACCATTTTGTTGTTCATTAGCCATTGCTTCTTTTGTTTTGAAGTTGTACACAGTTGGTATCATGTTAGGGACCTATCCTATATCATTATTCTAATTGTGTTAATTCATATGTTGGATGATTGTTGAGTTATGTGTCATTCTTTGCAGTTTTATTTTCTTGTTGTTTCCACCTTGCATAATGAGTTGATCGAATTGGCCTGGTTTTGTTTTCTTGGGTAAAAGTACAAAGCCATGTCACTTTTTAGGCTGACTTATCAGTACAACTAAATTTGAGTATTTCTATCTAAAAATCAATTTTATTCAAACATATGATCTAGACAAATTCACTCTAGCTAAGTTATATATGGTGTCACACTTTTTCAATTGGAAATATCTATTACATGCATATTTTATACTAGTTTGTATCCAATTACTAAAAAATAAAATTATTTCAGAAAATGAATGTTTCAATAACTCTTGCTATTTTTTATAATATTTTTTTTAATAACATGTAAACACCAATTTATAGAGTTCAAAGTCAAGAATATTCTCATAAAGAGTATATATATATTTTAATTAGATATAGTTTATTGTAATTAAAAAAATCTACAAATATGTATTTTAACACTCGAGAAGATGTCAAGTTTGAGAACAGAAAAAGTATTAAATCATATCAAAAAAATTTAAAAATCACATGACGTTCTAGAGGAAAGAGTCCTCTTCAAGAATGTATAATTTTTCTTTGGTTAGAAAAGATTTGTTTTGAAAAATGTGGTGGGAGATGAAAACTATCAATTTTAGATTATTTAAATTTGAATTATTATAAAAGATAAAATATAGGTCTACAACAAATTTTTATTTTTGATCTTACTACCTATATATGTTTTCTATAACATAATCTAAGATTGAAGGGAAATAAGTTTATTTCCAGATTATTTCTTGTGGGAACTAGACCCCTAATTTTCAGCATTTTTTAGCAAATAAAAAAATAACTTTAAAAATTAGGAAAATACATCACATCTTATTCCAAATATTTATTAAAAATTATAATCCTAAAATTCACCCATTTTTGCACATTTCTTTAGTTTAGTTCATTATCAAATTCTAAATAATCCTATAATTTTTATGTCATTGAAGATGAATAGTGATACTTTTGTTAGCCTTTTCCTTTGTAAAAGGATGACATGTGTTTGTACTTTTACCCTCTTACATAGAATATTGTGTAGTTACAATCCATCTCCTAACATAAGTGTGGACCTACGGTGAAGTGCACATAATTCTTCATGATAGTTGACACAATTTTTGTTTATTCTTTGAAGTATGGTCCTAAATTCTAATTAATTCTTGACTAGCTGACTTGTGGCTTAGCTATCTATAAAAGGATCTTGGTTAGATGTAGGAAGTGAGGGATTCAAGAAGAAACAACAAGATCAAAAAGACAAAAGATATGATATAGGGCTCTGACTTTGTATATTTCTTATTTTGTTGAAGGTTGCAACCTGAAACATCTCATAGCTAGGGATGTTGTGGTTTTTATTTATGAAAAGTTAAATAACTAAACCGAAATGATCCTAAATCTAGCTTTGTGTTCTCTATGGATTGATTTCTTATTTATAGCTTCTATGTGTAACTTTGGGTAGGGATAGAAGATTATAAGTTGAGTTTGTTCAACACATTTTTGTAGGCTCTTTATGTACCCTCCCTAGATTAAGTGCTATCAAAGAGAGCTCTTTCTTGTGGCTTGGATTATGGATAACATTGTTGAATTATTTATAGGGTAGTAGATCCAAAATATGACCTATAACTTACAGAAGCTTACGATCTTGTAGGAACTATTGTCAAGATGGTTTGTGGAAAAAGAAATATAGACAATGTTACCACAGATATGTTGAGGTAGATTGCAACAAGGCTTGAAGTTGTAGAGATAATGCAAAGAAGAGGTGTACATATTGAAGATGTTAGTGATGATGAAGAGGTAGCTAAAAATCCAAATCCTTAACCTAAATTTGAACAAGATGAAGAAAGGCTCTCGATAGTTTTGTCTAGGGAAAATGCTAGACTTATTATTGAAGTTTCTTTCTATGATAAAGACTTGAAACTAATGTTGTTCTTGATTGGCTTGCTGATATGGAAAAATAATTTGACTATTAAGGTACTCTTCACAATAAGAAGGTTAAGATAGTAGTGGCCAAGTTAAAAGGGAATGCTTCACTTTGGTGGGATCATTTAGAAACTAAGAGATAAAAGAGAGGGAAAGAAAAGATCAAGACATGGGAATAGATGATTGAGAAGATGAAGAAAATGTTTCTCATCATTTTTTATCAAGTTATCTTGTTGATAAAATAAAAAATTAGAGACAAAAGTACATGAGTGTGAAGGAATATACCAAGGAATTTTGCAAATTGGACATCAGATCTAGATATGTAGATGATGAAGTTGAGAAGTTAGAAAGGTACATGAATGACTCACAAACATCAATTTAAGATGATATCAGCTATGATAATATTGATAGTGTGACAGAAGCATATTAGTACACTTTCAAGGATGAAGAAGATTTTAAAAGAGAAATAATCAAAGATAAAGAGGAAGAGGTGGCATATTTTAGAGAAGAAGAGATAGAAAATATGGAGAAGGTAGTAGATATGACAATGTAATGCTAGATAAATGAAAATTAGAATGGAAGGAAGAACATATTGGTAGAAGAGGTAAGTACACTAGGGTAGTTGTACTAGTTACACTAGAAATAATTATGGTAGAAAATGGAAGAATGAACTTGGTTTAAAGACACTTTTTATAAATGTTGAGAAAAAAGGACTAGGGCCTTTGATGGTGCTAACACTCCAATTAAGACTGTAGGTGAGGAAAGAATATATTTGGCTTGTGAATAAATTTTTGAAACACCTAATGAACCTGAAAATGGTGTCAATCTAATGCTAAAGAGAATCTTGTGGAATGATGAAATTGATGTAGAGCTTGTTTTGAAAAGAATTTTTTTCAAAACCATTTATAAGGTAGTTGGAAAATGTTGCAAGGAAATCATTGATAGTGAAAGTTATGACAATTGAGGATATAAGGAGCTTGTTAATATGTTGTAGTTGTAGAGATTGAGACATCCTAAGCTTTATGATGTTGCTTGGATCCAAAAGGAGCACAAGTTACTTGTAGGTGAATAATGCTTTGTTAAATTCAAAATTTGGAATTATCATGATGAATTCTTATGTGATATTATTCCTATGAATTTTTTTATATTCTTTTGGGTAGACCTAGGTAGTGTGATAGGAAAGGTTTGTATGATGGAGGATTGAATCAATATATAAAGAAACAAATATCACTTTCCTTGGTAGAGAAACCTAAAGAAAATCATTGTACCATAGTTTGAGTATGTTCTGTTGAAGTAAATAAATTTTCCAAAAATGTGAAGGAACATAGTGTTTTGTTTTCTTTGATTTCTACAAAGACCAAAAACAAGATGAGTTAGAGCATGCACCTAAGGCTGACTCATTGCTAGGAAAATTTTAAGATGTGATATGGCTATTAAGATTCAACTATGTTGTTTTTTGAGTCAAAATCATTGACCCATGTTTCATGAGTAGTGATTCAACACAAATTTCTCTCTCATGAGATTAGATGGAACACTTAAAACTCATTAGATCTAGGTGAAGCACCTAGACTTATTAGGAGGTCACCCATCCCAATACTACTCTAGCTTAAGCATGCTTAACTATGAAGCTTTCTCTATGGTTAAACCCACTCATCTTTCAACCCCATTTGGAAAACCTTTAGCAAGTGTAATTCCTTATGAAATATTCACTATAAATCATCTTAACCTCATCAATTGATAAGTAGAATATAATTTCCACATCAAATTGAATTGCAATATTGCAATCATGATATAAGTGTGTAGTTTTTAAGTCAAATTCCTTGACCATGTTTCATGAGTAGTGATTCAAAATGAGTCCATATCTCATGGGATTAAATGGAAAACTTAGAACTCATTGGATATAGGTGATGCTCATAGAGGTAAAGTATCGAGACTTCCTGAGAGGTCACCCATCCCCTTACTATTGTATAATTTAACTCATTTACCCATGTTTCATGTGTAGTGATTAAATAGAAATCCATCTCTCAAGAGATTAAATGTAACCCTTAGTAGTCATTAGATCTAGGTGATGCTCATAGAGCTGAAGCACTAGGATTTTAGAGAGATCACACTTTGCTTCGATTTAGCATAATTATCTTGCTCGATGCCAAAATTTGTAGTGTGCCTTAGTTCATTGGTGGATCATTGTGTAACTTTGAATTTTTTTATCTTATCATCAAAACATGACTTCCATTATCTCTGAATGGACAAATGAACCCTAGTGACGCCCTTTTTGTGGCCATGGAGAGCATACAACATTCACAACCACCCTATACTGAAGAGTTTCCAAGATGCTCTAAGTGTGTTTAGAGATTGATCTTCTAAGGATTGTAACTCAAATATCATGGGGTCTATTGGTGAAATTTCAAATTCTACAGGATGGTGATGTTGAGGTCTACAATAACTTATCTCATTTTAGAGAGATCACATTCCAATTGGATTCTCCACAACAACCTCTCTCAATGCCAAAACTTGTACTATGCCTGAGTTCATTGGTGCATCACTTCATAACTTTGAAATTGCTCATTTTGGCATCGAATCATCATCACTATTAGCTTTGGATGGGTTGGTGAACCCTACGAACACCCTTTTTTTAGCCACAAATAACATTGATACATGAGCATCCTCAGAGAATTAATGAACTAGAAGAGTACTTTGAGTATTGAGATATCAAGGATACTAATAGGGTCAAGTTTGTGAAGGCAAAACTCAAGGGACATGCAAAGATCTAGTGGTAGGCGGTTTAGTTGGAGAAAAATAAAAAGGGAAAGGAAAAAATCACCAAATGGGATCAGATGATAGCTAAAATGAAGTGTTAATTCATTCCTATGGATTATGAGCTTGATCTATTGAGGAAGATGCAAGGATTGAAGAAAGTAACAAAATTTGTTCAAGAGCATACTAAAGAGTTCTACCAAGTTCTCATTAGAATCGGCCATGTAAAAGTTGACAAGGAGAAAGTGGCTTGCTATCTAAATGGGTTAAGAATATGTATTTAGGATGAGTTGAATGTGGTTTGAATGAATAGTATTGAGCAGGCAAAGCAATTTTCTCTAATAATTGATAAGAAACTGAGCAAGAAGTTTGAGAATAAGAATAGTAGAAGAAGTCAAGGTTGAAGATCTGGTAGATGATCTTATGGAGGCCATAGTGATGATTAAAAGAACATGGATGAGGGTAGAAGTAGCAATTAGAACCAGAGGGGAAACAATTCCAATCATTTCCATGATCAGAACACTAGAGATCGCAAAGGAAGAGGTAGATGACAAGGATCTAGAAGAGGAGGCTTTTGTGGGAAATGCTTTCACTACAAAGAAGAAGGTTCCTGATGCCAAGGAAGGAAAAATTGAATAATAGAAGGCTAAGCAATATTTGCACATGTTGATGTAGATTCCAAATCATCACATTTTGAAGATGCTAAAACAGGAGAAGCCCTAGTTAATATAAGAGTCTTGTTGAGTGGTGAGAATGAAATTGATCAAAGAAGGATCTTGTTTGTCACAAGGTGCATATGTAAAGATAAGTATTTTGATGTAATCATTGATGGTTAGAGTACTAACCATCTAGTATCAGAAATAATGGTTAGAAAGTTGAAGTGGGAAAGGTAGAAACACCCACATCTATACCATATTTCTTGGGTGCAAGATAACCACAATGCCATGGTGAATGAGCAGTGCTTTATAAAGTTCAATATTGGAAGCTATGAGGATGAGGTACAATGTAATATCATAATATTATGGTCCCACAATGCATGCCCCATTTCTATTAGAAATGGGGGCCCCCTACTTTTATTTTTGACCTTTTTGGGGGCCCTAGTATGGGGTCAAAGTCCTTTTGATGTATTGTCTAGAGCCCAAGTTCACATCTAGGTCTTGATTAGGGAGCCCAATTATCAAAATTCAGAGTTCTAATAAGGAATAAATCAAAATCATAAAAATAGGGCACCTAGTTGTTGTGCCAAATGCACCAAAATCTTTGCTCTTGTGCATAAAGTGCATAGTTACGTAGTCAGTAGACGTGCACAACTACGCAACTACATAGAGGATTCCACCACAATTCAATTAAAGGGGAGGGTCCCCTCCCTCCCTACGTTACCTTTATTTTTCCTCATTTTCACTTCCTAAACTACTACTCCACACTCCACAAGGTGTGCTCCTCCCCATTTGTTCTTTGTTCCTACAAGAACACTTCAAACAAACATTGCAATATCCTAAGGTGCATAGTAGCACACCTTCCCAAACTCCTACTCCACACTCCACAAGGTGTGATCCTCCCCATTTTTTCTTTGATCGTACAAGAACACTTTAAAAAATCATTGTAATATCCTAAGGTGCATAGTAGAGCACCTAATTAGGTGTGTTACTATGCACCTTAGCAACTCTACAAAAACCATCAAAAATATTTCAAAGCATATTCAAAGTTAAAAACTAGGTGCACTAGTGTGCACCCCAAAAAATAAAGAAATACACAAAATGCATTAAAACAATGCATCCAACCTATATTAATGTATGCATGTGCTGATGTGCACCTTATACTAAGGTTTTTGTTATGCTAAAGGTGCATCAAGCACTCCTTCCTTGTGTACCTATTGTGCCTTTTTTTATTTCTTGCTTTTCGAGGTTTAACTAGGTTTTTTTTGTTTCTTTCAAGCAATTGAATTTTTGGTTTTTTCATCGGACTCGGTCTTAGGGTTTGAATTAATCATGTTTCCTTGAATTTTGAAATAATTAATGTCTTTTTGTGTAGACACAATGACATATCCTTCATCTCCCAATTTTGAGAAAATGACACCAAAACTAGTAGTCTTTAAGTTCGAAGACATTCCAAAAAAATCATGCTTTCAATATGACAACCTATAAATCTAAGATACTAATTTGGGACACATAGATTTCAGAGAGTTTTTAAAGATATGAAACAAACTAGCTAAGAGGGTCTCAGATGATCTCTGCACTAATCTGGTCTAGGCTCATCAATGTAGCATCACACTCGGTGTGAGTATAGTCTTTAGAACTTATCATGACACTTGTAGAACATTTTGTTCCTAAGGAGAGGGCTATCAAGTGCATGATAGGAGAGAACATTCTAGATCTTTAACCCAAGAATATTGAAAAGGTGTTTCATCTCCAAAGGGTAGGCCAATTCATTAGGCTAACCTATGAGCAAGCAGAGAGATGGTACTAAGAACACATTGAAGAGGTTTTTGAGATTATCTAGTCCTCTTACCTTATAGAGAAGACTCCTTTGAGAAAGAAAATTGGCAAAGTGGACATGACAAGAGGGAACATGAAGGAAGACATTGGGTACTAAATCATACTCTTGAGTAGAGTAATGGGTTTGCTAGCAATCAACCACCTAAACATTTTCATGGTTCACTTTATTGAGATAATAAAGAAAATTGAGATGCCATTGGATTGTGTCTCTATGCTCAGTAAGAATTTGTGTGAATAGTTAGTGGCAACAAAGAACAATAGAAAATTCCAGATGACATCATACTTGGTGTATGTGTTAGCCACAAGAGCCATAGATAATCCAATGCTCTTCAAAGGGAGAAATACGCAAGATGCTAATGCATGGATGTGTATTGTATACCCTTAGCTTGTGAAGAAAAGGCTTTCAGAGAAAAACAAAGAATATAGAATTGTGAATCATGATTTCATCTTTGCCAAAATTTGGTTTATAGAAGGAGATTATGCAAAAAGAATATTAGAGGAGGTAGTTGGACAAATATCATTAGTTGAGGCATACTAAATCTAATTCTATACATTCATGTATTTAAGGGTAGTGGGTACAACTATTAACCCTAAGAAGCTCTCTAGGTATCCCAGTGATAGATTGATTCTCTTGGAGATTTCTTGACAACTCTTGTCTACATATGACAAAGTCAAAAAGGAGCATAAAACATGTTGGATGTAGCCTATGACTATAGGACCTTTTCAAGTGGACCGGAGGTAAGATATCCCCTCTTTTGAATGGGAATGGGATCAATACCCCTTAGAAAGTATAGTTCTCTGCAACCATATATTGACAATATCGAGAGAGTGTACTACTTGGTGGGAAAAACATTTTGACATGAAGAAGCCATTGAAGACCAATGGATGAATATGAAAAATGACTATGATGTTCATATTAGGGATTATTTTAGGATGAAATTTTATTTGGTATAGAAGGCCTTGAAAATAAAAATTCCATTGAGGATATTGCAACAAGACACAAAAGAGTTGCTTGATCTTTTTTTCATCAGGGATAAAATTGGTGAAAACCTTTTATGAATGCCAAGATTGATAGAGAAGAAAACTTAGATATTAATCACTGGGCAAGGCACATCATCAAATTGACACATGATTGGATCAAGAAACCCTTTAAACTTGATCCAATTCTAGAGATAGTGATCTTTCATACACAAGCTCATCTAGCCAAAGGTAGAGGGGAAAAGTTTACTATCCCTACATTTATAGCTCAATCACTAATAAGGCAAGAAATGGTACACCAACTTGATAGGCCATTTGGTTACTATTGAGCTCAAAAGGGTAAAGTCAAGTGCAAGAGAAAGAGGAATTATCCTCAAAGAGCCAAACCTAAATAGGGAGAAATTCTAACACCGCCACAATAAGGAGAGGAAAACATACAAGGGATGAAGAATGTGGATGGCGTACTAGCTCATGGTCATCCCCATATTCCACTAGTTTCCCAAGTACCACTAGAAATAGAAATCAAAAATAAGGTACAAGAGGTTTCCCCACCTCGACAAACAAAGCAAGCCTCCCCCTCCACACCAAAAAGAAGGAATATTAAGACTCTGGTGAAGAGGAGACAAAATGTGATTAAGGAAGTGATTCCATTTCCATCTATCCCCAAACTCATTCTGGAAGAAGTAAAAGAAGAGGGTGATGAGGATGAAGAGGATGATCAACCTTTGAGTTAGAGGACTTGACTAGCTAGAGCTATACAGGAGGAATAGAGGAGAAGTTTCATAATCACATCACCATCTATCTCTGATGAGGCCATGCAAACCACTACATCAGAAGATGAAATGGAATAGTGGATAGATGACTAGGTTGTGGAGGGCATTGATATCTTTAAGATGTTAGATTTTGACTTCATGCCCATAAGTACTAAGTTGGTTGGGGAGAAGATTAGAGATGCACCCAACAATCAACCCCAATAGGAGGATTTGACCCAGACACCCCCCAAATCACAAGGACCTGAGGTAGTTCTAGAATCCTAGTTACTAGTCAATTTTTTTGTTGACAAGGGATTGACTGCACCTCTTCCTCTAGGTATAAAAATTGAATAGGTCTAAGAAAAACATGAAGAAGAGCTACGTCAAGTATCCATCAATGAAGTGTTAGAAGAGAGGTAGATAGGTGAACAATTTCAACAAACGTCCTAGGATACAAAGGTGAGAATTGTGGGCTCCAAATATAAAAAGACTACCAGTACAAACCTCTTGCAAACAGAGAAGACTCCAAAAAGGAGCAATACGAGGAAAGGTATAGCTAAGAAAACACCTTCCTGCTCTAAAGGTAAATCCCCAATGTATCATATTCCAAGGTGGATTAGAAAAGAAGTAATAATAGAGAAGAAGAAACAATTCACTACCGAGGAGGAGGATAGGATGAAATTAATAGAAGTGCTAAGAAAACCTGATTCACCTCTAAAGGATACTAGAGAATTAGCCTTCATCATGAGTGATTCTAAGAGCTAGGACTTGTTTTCTCACATACCTATCCCTCCTATGGAATCAAATGTTGAAGAATTAACTCTAAGGTATTATTAGATCCAAGAAGTTATGCTTGGAAAGCCAAACTTGGAAACTACAAAGTTGATGATTAGGATAGGGATGAAGGAAGTTTTAAGGAGCCTAGAATAGGATGGGGTAGAATTGGTAACACTTTAGTGATAGAATGAGATCCTTAAGGGATATTTAAGAAAAGTTGTTAGCCTCTTAGATGCCACTAACCCCAAGAAAACTCTAAATGTAGCAATTCAGAGAAGGGATAGGGTTATAGTGCAATTTGACCGATTTTTGAATGCTTGTCAGTAATGGTAGGAAAGTTTTGAGGAGAAAGGAATTTTGATTATCCAAGGGAGTCCTTAATTATTGCATATTATGCAGGAGAATGCCAATAAGTTAGTGGAAATTTTGAATCAAAATTTTGGTTTAGTGGATGAAGTGCATACTTGGGGAAATGACTTGTAGGCATTATAGGTAATAAAAGGCCAAAGGTATAGAATGCTAATGGATCTATATATGGTTGAAGAATTAGATAAGATAGATGATTGGATATAGAAGATTGTATATTGTAATAAAGTAATGGAAAAATTACATGCAGAGATCAATAGGCTCAAGGACAAGGTCCAAGAGAAAATTTTGAAAGCTAAGAAGTATTATAGTGATGCATGTCTGGACAATTTTGAGGATGATGCACTGGAAAAGTTAATACCTATAAAGGTAGTAGTTTAGAGATTTTGGAAGTTTTTTGATGAGGTTTTCGATGATCAGGATATCCGACAAGCATTCAGAATGGAAGAAGATTTTCTAGAGCTTGATACAAAACTTGAGGATTTTGCAAAAACCTATATAGAAGTAGATAACTATAGGCATAAAGTAAAGGACAAATATAATCCCTTGGATCTACTAGATGTAGCTTAGGTCAGTGAGATAATAGGGAAATTCAAGGGAAAATATGAAAACATAGCTTTGGTATGAAGGGGAACAAAACATAGAAGCCAAAATTTCAATTTTGACACTTGGTGAAGTTTTGCATTTTTTTGCCCCTGAGGTGTGCTATTGTGCTGCTATGCTAGGTACGCTAGGTGAACTAGGTGCATTGGTGCACTTTTTGAAAAGTATTCTAGAAGATTTTAAAGAAGTCAAAGATGCATCGATAGTTAACTACTAGTTCCAAAATTAAAGCTTTCCATACATCAAAAACATACTCTAACAATATTTTAACTCTAATACATGCCTAGTAAAGATGGACCTTCTATTTTTAACACTTCTAGACACTCCTACATCAACTAATGGCTCTCTTCTTATTTTCTCGTGATTTTTTTTTTATGACATTTAAAGGCTCATGCATCCAATTAATGATATAAAAATGGATGGATTCCTATTAAGCACTAGTTAGAGAGTCAGTTTCTACATAATTAGTTTATTTTATTAATTTAGAAGCATATGATTACATAAAGATATATCTCACTCTCAATAGAAACTAAGGATATGGTTTCTTATAAATATGGGATTATAATATGTAATCAAGGTTGTCATTATTTTGAAATAATATATGCTTTTGGTGCTTGCATTTGGATTGTATTCAATCTTGCCTTAGTGTGTTATATTTTGGGGATGTATTTTCATGGAATATAATTGAGCCAAAAGTTTATTGCATTATTTTTTATTGCGTGGTCTTTTAATTTTGGTGTTTGCTATGTGTTTACAAATTCCATTGAAGTACTTAGTTTAGGAAGAGATCATCATATTGTTTTGACATAGCTTTTCTTCTCACATGACCACACTATCTATAGCCTTGTGATTTGATGAAAAGTGAAATATCTCATGATTATTGAATTCCCATCAATGACTACATCAATGGAATTAAGGAAGTGCTTCTCCTATTTTCATTGGTTACACACTAATTTTTTTGAAAGATTAACTTACAGACTTGTTGTTTCTGAAGCTTATGTCCATTAGGATTTACTTTTCATGTATTTTCTTAATATTCTTATCACCTTATCTTTTTTTTTTGCTTTACTAACCCCTTGCTTAAATTAGGAATTCATATAATTGAATTGTTAGATTGTATTCATAATAAAATAGAAAATACAAAAATATACTTCATTTTGTGTGGTTATTCTTTTGAAGCAACAAATAGATTCTACAACTTATCCAAAGTTATCAAAACCAAAAAAGGCCTCCTCTTGAACATTTACATTTATCTTCAACTAAGTGGAGTCTAGTAGGTTGCAAGATCACCTAGAAGCTTGGAGTTGATCTCCAAGATTGACCTTTCAAGAGAGGAGTTCGAAAGGATTCTGGCTATTAAGAATTGTGCAAAATGACAATTGAACAGATACCAATGGACATATGTCATATGTTTCTAGGTAGGCCCTTACCATTTGATAGGCATGTTATACATGATGGGAGAGAAAATATCTAAACTTTGACCAAGGATGGAGTGAAGCATAAGTTAAGACCACTTAAGGAGAAAGCAGAAAATGTATGTAGTAGTGCTAGAATATGTTTTGTTGATGGAAAATAGTTTCTTAAAGGTATGAAGTGTGAGCATATGTGTTTTTCTATAATTCCAAAAGACAATAAAGAAAAAGTAGAGAAGGCACCTACAAAAGTTGTAGATATGTTGGGAGAGTTTTCTAATATTGTATTAGAGAATGTACCTATTGGATTTACATGAATGAGAAAGATAAGTCACTAGATGAATTTGGTTCCAAAAGCTAGTTTTCCAAACAAGGTAGCACACAAAATGACACCAATGGAAAGTGAAGAGTTGAATAGGAAAGTTCATGAAGAGTTGAATAGGAAAGTGAAGAGTTTTAGTTCATGTGCAGTATAATCTATATTAGCACCAAAGAGGAATGGAGGATGGAGGTTCTACACAAATTTTCATGCAATCAAAAAGATTAAAATTAAGTGTACAAACTTCCATTGCCAATGATGGAGGATATTATGGATAATTTGAGTGGAGCTGAGTATCTCACAAAGATAGATCTTAAGAGTGGGTGCAATCAAATTTGTATTAGAGAAGGTAATGAGTGGAAGACTTCTTTCAATATAAGGAAATGAATGTTCTAGTGGTTAGTCATGCCTTTTGGGCTAACCAATGCACTGAGCACTTTCATGAGGCTCATGAATTAGGCACTAAAGGAATTTCAAGGTAAGTTTGTTGTTGTTTACCTAGATGATATTTTGATCTATAGTAAGACATTAGAGGGGCATTTGATTCATATTCACAAGGTGTTTGATAAGTTGAGGGAAAAAATGTTGTTGATAAAATTGAAGAAGTGTAGTTTTATAAAGGAGTTGGTCTACTTGGGATTTGTAGTCTCAATACAAGGTCTAAAAATGGACCTAGAGAAAGTGAAGGCTATCTTTGAATGACCTAGTCAAAAGAGTACAATAGAAGTAATATATTTTCATGAACTGGCTAGTGTTTATAGAAAGTTAATAAGAGGTTTTAGCAATATTTGTGGACCCTTGATTGAAACAATGAGAGGGGATAGGAAAATTTTAGTGGACTATAAGAGTAGATAAGAGTTTTAATCTATGAAAACATAAAGTTATTGAGTAGCCTATTTTAGCACTTCCAAAGTTTAACAAGGTGTTTCAAATGGATTGTGAGGCTGGTGGTACTATAGTAGGGGATTTTTTGAGCCAAGAAAGTTGACCTATTTTTTTTATTTTAGTGAGAAGTTGAATGATGCAAAAATAAAATAATCTATTTATGATCTACAATTTTATGTTGTAGTTCAAGCATTGAAGAAGTAGAGACACTATCTTGTTCCTAAGGAGTTCTTTTTGTATACTGATCATCAAGCTTTGCAATATTTGAATAGTGAAGGAAACTTGAACCAAAGGCATTTGAAGTGGTTTGAGTTTTTGTAGAGTTATATATTTGTTTTGGAAAACAAGACTGAGAAGTATAACCAAGTTGTAGATGATCTTAGTAGAAGTCAAATTTTGCTAACAAAAATGTAGATAAAGGTGGTTGGGTTCAAGGAACTCGATACTTTGTATCCACATAATCCTAATTTTGGTGAACCATGGAGGGATTTTATAGAACCTATTTCACTTGACATGACAAAGTGGTTGGATTTCATGATCTAGGATGGTATGTTGTTCAAAGAAAGTGAGTTATGCATTCCAAGAAATTCAATGATAGACAATCTCATCAAAGAGAAGCATAATGGAGGTCTGGCTAGACATTTTGGTGGAGATAAAAACATAGCTTTGGTTGCTAGGAATTATTACTAGCCATAGTTATAAAAAAAAAGTGAATTTTATGCAAAGCTATAGAGTATGTCAGATGGTGAAAGGAGTCAAGTAGAATACATGGGTGTATCAACTATTACCTATACCAAAGAAGCCATAGGAGGATGTTAGCATGGATTTTGTTCTTAGATTACCAAGGATGCAGGGAGGGAATGATTCTATTGTTGTGGTGGTTGAAAGGTTTTCAAAGGTGGCACATTTCATTCCTTGCAAGAAGACTAGTGATGTTGTTTATGTACATGGTCTACCAAATAGTATAGTTTTTGATTGAGATACCAATTTTTTTGGGTATTTATAGTGCGCATTATGGAAGAAGTTGAGGATAGATTTGAAGTTTACTTCATCACATCACCCACATAGTAATGGATCAACATTAGTTGTGAGTCATAGTTTGGAAAATTTGCTAAGTTGTTGGTTGGAGACAAACCTAAAGGATGGGATCTAATTTTACTATAGGTAGAATTTGCATATAATAATTCTATCAACAAGAGTACTAGTAAATAACCATTCCAAATTGTATATGGGAGTAGTCATAGAAATGCTTTTGAATTGCGATACTTGGATAAAGGAGAGATAAGTAGTGCTAAAGCACATTATAAAGATGAATATATAGTATAAGACTAAATGAACATGTGAAAAAGAGGTATAAGGAATTTCAGATTGGAGATGAATTTATAGTTCATTTGAGAAAGGAGCATTTCTAGTGGGTACATATAATTAGCTAAAGATGAAGAAGTTTAGACCATGCAAGATAGTGAAAAGGCGTGATTTTGGAAATGCTTATGAAGTGGAGTTGATTGCTGAATTGAATATTTTACCAATATTTAATATTTTAGATTTGACTGAGTATTTTGAAGGAGGTGATGGAGTTGAAGTTGCAAAATAGCATTGGAGTATTCCACTAGCTAGTTTAGATAAAAAGGAGATAGAGGAGATATTTTACAGTTGTGTTGCAAAAAGTACAAGGAACATAACTTATGAGGGATACCTGGTCAAATAGAAAGGGAGGCTAGTAGAGGATTCATCATGGCTAGTAAGGGAGGTAGTTAACCATCTTCATTTTCCTCCAGACACATGAGATGTGACAAAGCCACTTCTCAAACTACCCTTGATGTCGGATGAAAAAGAATCCTTGATATAAGAGCAATCTTGTATCACCCAAAAATAATTTTATTTTTTAGTCTTTTCTATTTTAATAAGGACTAGTAGACAGGGGATTGCTATTTTTGCAAACTTGCTATTTTTAGTAAGTTTTTCATCTGAGCTTAGAATGTTCTCATTTTCTATATAAAGGTTCTTTTGAGAGTTATAAACCTATAATAAAAATCTCATTTCTCTATCTTAAGTATTGGAGAAGTTATTGTGGATTTTTGGTGGAAAATTTAGGAGAAAAATCTCTAGGCTCACCATTGGAGGCCTTAGAGTTCCTAGATGAGGTCTAAAAATTTGAGGGAAGGGTAGCTGAAAGGTTTTGAGCCTATAGATCATGAGCTAGCATTTCTAAAAAGTGGTTATACTAGCCAATCAGAGCAATAGTTTGAGAGTTATTTGCCTTCCAAATTTGGGCTACACAAATTTTTTAAAATAATTGTCAAAGATGTATTTGGCTGATTGTATATGTATTATTAGGGTCTATCAGCCCTATGTATTGAGTTTGAATGTCTAAAAACTTCACAGGTGGCATAAAATTGCCATTTAAAAAAAGACTCAAACACTATCTAGAACAACTCTAGGTGATAGTTTGCAACTTAGTCTTGTAGATTACATTAATGAAGGCACCCATGTGGCTTAGTATATTGTATTTGTGAATTTTATAATTCCATATTTGCAGAAATAATAATAAGTCCATATTTTGTTCTCACATTTTTTTTCATTTCTTTGTTTCTGTTATGGGTTTATTATATCAAGGGGAGCATCCTTCATCAAGCCTACACACATTTGCACCCACCCCATACCAAAGAGTCTTGAAGATGCTCTAAGTACATTTGGAGATCAATCTTATGAGGAGCATAACTCAGAGCTCATTTTTTCTATTAGTGAAATGTCAAATGCTATAGGATGGTGATGTTGATGTCTAGAATAACTTATCTTATATTAGAGAGATCATATTCTATTTGGATTCAACATAATGATCAAATTTGATGCCAAAAAATTTAGTGTGCCTTAGTTCATTGGCGCATCACTATGTAACTTTGAAACCACTAATCTTGGCATCAATGCTTGAGCACCATTAGCTTAAGATGGGAGAGTTAACACTAGGGACATCTTGGTTCTCACCACGAAGAGCCTACAACATTTGTAGCCACCATGCACCAAAGAGTCTCCAAGATGTTCTAAGTGCATTTAGAGATTGATATTCTCAGTGAAATTTTGGATGCTACAGGATATGATGTTTAGTTATATAGTAACCTATTTCATTTTGAAGAGATTACATTCTATTTGGATTTGGCACACTGATCTTGCTCGATGCCAACACTTTCATTAGTTCTCAATTCGTTGATGCATCATTGGATAACTTTGAAAGTAATGATCTTGGAATCAAATCTTCAGTACCACTACCTTTGGATGGGTGGTTGAACCTTAGTTACATGCTTATGTTAGCCATAGAGAGCCAACAACATTCGCAACCACACCTTACCAAAGAGTCTCCAAGATGCTCTAAGTGTGTTTGGAGATTGATCTTTTGAGGGTTGTAACTCAAAGCTTGTGAGGGCTATCAGTGAAATTTCAAATGATAATGTATAGTGATGTCAAGGTTTACAATAACCTCTCTCATTTTTGAGATATCCTATTCAGATTGAATTAGGCACAATGATCTCGCTCAATGCCAAAACTTGTAGTGTGTCTGAGATCATTGATGCATCACTACGTAACTTTGAAACCACTAATATTGGTATCAAACCATTAGTTCCATTAGCTCTAGATAGGTGGGTCAACCCTAGTGACACCCTTTTTCTAACCATAGAGATCCCCCAACATTCATGGCCACCCCATACTAAAGAGTCTTTAAGATGCTCTAAGTGCATTTGGAGATTGATATTCTAGGGGTCATAACTCAAAACTTGTGGAGGCTATTGATAAAATATTTAATTATACATGATAGTGATGTAGAGGTCTACAATAATCTATCTAATTTTAGAAAGATCACATTCCATTTTGATTTGGCACAACAATCTAACTCGATGCAAAACCTTGCAATTTGCCTTAGTTCTTTGGTGCATCACTACATAACTTTGAAATCACTAATATTTGTATCAAATTGTAAGTTCCATTAGCTTTGGATGGGAAAATTACCCCTAGTGACCCCCTTGTCTAGGTCACAAAGAGCCTACAATGATCGCATCTACCATGTACCAAAGACTCTCGAAGATGCTCTAAATGCATTTGGAGGTTGATCTTTTGAGGATCATAAATCAAAGCTTGTGGGGTCTATCAGTGAAATGCTAAATGTTATAGGATAATAATGTTGAAGTCTACAATAATAAATATTTTTTTTTAGAGATCACATTCTATTTGAATTATCCATTGTGATTTCTCTCGATACCAAAACATGTAGTGTGCCTTAGCTCATTGGTGCATCACTATGTAAATTTTAAACCTTTGATCTTGGCATCAAATAATCACCACCATTAGTTGAGGATGGACAAGTGAACCCTAGTGACACCCTTTTTTTGGCCATAGAGACCATACAAGGTTTGTATCCACCCCATATCAAAGACTTTCCAAGATGCTTTAAGTGCATTTGGAGTTAAATCTTTTGAGGGTCATAACTCAAAGCTTGTTGGGGCTATTAGTGAAATGTTTAATTATATTAGATGGTGATGTTGAGGTCTTAAATACCCTATCTCATATAGGAGATATTGCATTTTTTATATATTTTCCATAGCAATCTTGCTCAATGCCAAAACTTTTAGAATATATAGTCCACTAGTATAACTAAGAGGGGGGAGGTTGAGTCAGTTATCCAACTAATATCACAATGAACAAACTTAAATAAACTTAACCATGTGACCAATATAATTAGAGACAAAAATAAGATACTAGGGCTTGTACACTCACTAATGTCACCATCAAATTGTCTACAATCACTAGTTGACTACGTATCACTAGATTATATCCTTGCTAGAAGATATAAAAGAATCATTAGAAAGTACTTTCCATGCATTTTGTCTCTACACTGCTCTCTCAAAATCACTTATAACTTCCATACATATTTGAATTAGATACTAAAAATTTAACCTTAACATGAGGACATATTATAGAACATGTCCATGAATGCACATCACTAGACAACCAACACATTGTATGTACACCTAAGATCTATGTCTGCTACTTTGTTAGTCTTCACAAATTTACTACAATGTTGACATGAATGAAAAGCACAGTCATGAATGTAACATGTCAATACTCTCTAATTCTTAGGATACTCCCCCAAAGAAATACCATCATAATTCATGCTAAAAATATCCCCCTTTGGCATTGATGGAAACATAGATGAAAAACATCTAAGTTTCAATAATACCAAATAGTACTTTGTTGTTGTTGTTCTCATCTTTTCAAATCCTCTTCATCAATCAAATATAAAAACCTTTGGAACACTTCTTGATTTTGATTCATGATGAATCTTTCTAAATCTCTCCCCCATACATACTTAGGAGATGTTTTTCATGCACTCTTCTTCCCCATTGACATCAATGACAAAGGCCTTATTATGTCAATTTACTGCTTCAATTTAGAACAAGCTTGAGTATCTAGAGACATTATTCAATACAAAATACCAAATACCAAGAGTCCTCAATGACTTAGTTCATCTCTAATACTCCCCCATATGAGAATCATTAGCATTCAGCCTAGTTTAACAATAGTACTCTATGCAACTAGATTGATGCATTCTCCACATCATCTACTCAGAAGTAGGCATAGGCATAACTCCAAGCATACCTCTTAAGTACTAAATAGTATCTTTAGGTAAGGGCTTTGTAAAGACATTTGTAATTTGATATTTAGTACTCACATATTCTAATCTAATCACTTTTTTGGTTTTCTTCTCTCTTAAGACATGATACTTAATTGATATTTGCTTAGTCTTAGAATGCAACACAAGATTCTTACACATACTTACTATACTTGTATTATCACACTATATGATAAAAGGTTATGTAAACTTAATCCCAATATCTTTTAGCATCTATTTCATCGACATAACTTGATTAAAATTATTTTCTACTATTACATACTCTGGCTTAGCTATATGCTATGAAATACAATCTTGTTTCTTTCTTAGCCAAAAAATCAATATTCCTCCAAGAAAAAATGCTCCACCATTGGCCTTTTTTCTATCATCCATATTTCCTACCCAATCTGCATCAATATATGTAGATAGAGTGAAATCATTTTATCCATTATACCATATTCCATAATTAGATGTTCCTTTCAAATATCAAAATATCCTTTTTACTGCTGCATAATGATACTCCTTAGGATCATTTTGAAATCTAGCAACAATCCCAACTACATTTTCTATATCTAGTCTAGTGTGAGTCAGATATTACAAACCTCCACTCATGAATCAATACTTCTTATACTCAACTATAGTTGTCTCATCCTTGCTAGATAACTTATGACTACTTATCATAGGTGTACCTTACAACTTTTCAATCCAAATCTTTTCAAAAAATCTTTCAATTACTTAGCCTATGAAATGAAAATTCCATCACTATTCTGAACAATCTTCAGCCCTAGGGAAACCTTCATTTGTCCTATCATACTCCTCTCAAATTTATTCTTCATTTCTTCAGAAAACTTATAACTCACTTTGTCATTACCTGCAAATATTATATCATCAACAAATATTACTATTATCAATGTAAATTATCCTAAATTTCTCTTGAATACAAATTAATATCTATTGTATCTTTAGCAAAGCCAAGTTTTGCTAAATACTTATCCAATCTTGCATACAAGGTTCTAGGTGCTTGCTTCAATCCATATAGAGATTTATTTAGTTTCCACACCATGTATTTGTCTTCTGTTAGAGTGAAACCTTTAGATTGGTCAATATCCACCTCTTCTTCAAGTTCTCCATTCAAGAAAGCTGATTTTATTGGAAATTTATTCAACACTCCCCTCATGATTTGTGACAAGTGCTTAATTGCCTCATGTGTACTATAAGTTGAATTTATATATTATGAATTTATAGATTAGTATTTTGGTACAATAAAAAAACTACTCTAACAAGTGGTATGAGAGCTCGGTCATGGGTTTGAATCCTCAAACCCTTGGGTGACACTGAGGGGGAGATTATTGGAAATTTATTTAGTGCTCCTCTTAGGGTTCACGACAAATTCTTAACAATACCGAATTTATTATAAGTTGAGTGGTTTTATCAAACATTAATAGATTAGTCCTTTAGTACAATGACAACCCTAATCTAATAGATTTAAGATCCATGTGATATACTTTGAACTTATTATTCATTGTATAATCCAACAACATTCTTACTACTTCTATTCTGGCTACAAGGGCATATGTCTCCTTGTAGTCTATCCTCTTTTCTTACAAATTCAACTTGTTCATTCATCTTGTTTCTAAATATGCATTTTATTCTTACAATATCCTTGTCTTTGAGTCTAGGAACTAACTAAAATGTTGTATTCTTCACAATCAGATCCAACTCTTCCTTCATTACTTGAATCCAATGACCATCTTTACATCCTTCATCTACACTCTTAGGTTCAACTTGAGAAATCATACATAATTTATCATTAACTCTATTTCTTTTCATCGCACCTTTGTCTTTGCTTCAACTTATCCACTCTAGAGGGTGATTATTTGTCATGTTTCTATTAGAGGTAGGATTTCCTATCACAACTCTTATCTTATCTCTTTTCTCAATAGTTTGTACATAATTATGTAGATCATTGTTAGTCTCAAAGAAAACCTCAATATTTTTTCTATCATCAATAATAGTTACTAGAGATAACTATTCTTTTACTTCCTCTTCTTTAAACAATCAAGGCTCTTTAACTTCATTAGAAAGTGAACTCTTTCTAGATTTTCTTGGTATCATAAGACATCTCGACAAAAAATGATGAAGCTCTTTGCATGTCCAACAAATGAAAATTTTGATACCTTCTAGCTCTCTTTTCATAAGTAGATCAATTCCTTCTATAATCTTCATTTCCTATTTAGATAATAATTTTCTTGTACTTTTATTCTCTTGTATACAGTAAAAGGATTCTAGATTAGGAACCTCAATGTTCATATCTTTACACATATTTCATAACTCATGATGATTTTTCATCTTCTGTGAGTCAAAATTTCATTTATTAGACTTGGGAATATCTTTTCTAAAAGAAATTATCATTAATCTCCCAAAGTTGTTATAGTTTCCTTCAAGGACATGATGCTTTGATGCAAATGTTTCAATATATAGTTCTCTTGTATAACTATGAGGGGGGGCAAGGGGTGGGGCGAATTAGTTATCCAAATAATTTCACAATTAACAACCTTAAATAAACTTAACCATGTTAGAAATATAATCAACAACCACAATAAGATATGCATGCATAATATCAATAGATATGTTAACTAGGGAAACCCTTGCTTAGAGGGAAAACCCTAGTGGGGATTGTACCCATAAGATGGTGTACTAATATAAATATTCCTTAATAGAGGATGAACCCTACTAGGAGTCTATAACAAGATCTTGTACATGTCAACCCCTATTAGGAGACTTTGAATCCCTATTAGGAGTTGTGCCCACCCTATTAGTAGTTGCTGAAGATAGATGAACCCACTATCCAAAAAGCTTTAGGGGCAAGATGAATCAACCCACTATCCAAATGATCCTTGTATTATTCCTTGGTAAAAAATAGAATTTTACTATATTGCTCCTTCCTCTTTAACTATCTTGTGAACCAAAGCTCTACTACTTTTGATCTTGTTATTATATCAAATAATTTGCATCCTATAATCCATTGTATGAATTACTCTCATTCACAAAAGAATCTGCTCATTCCTTGTTTTCACATTTGTGGCCAGCCCATACCTAAGAGTCTACAAGATGCTCTAAGTGCGTTTGGAGATTGATCTTCCAAGGGTCATAACTTAGAGCTTGTGGAAGTTATTGGTGAAATGTAAAATTATATGAAATGGTGATGATGAGGTCTACAATAATCTATCTCATTTTAAAGATATCACATTATATTTGGATTTGTCACAACAATCTCACTAAATGGAAAAACATGGAGTGTGACTCCATTCATTAGTGCATTGCTGTAAAACTTTGAAACTGTTGAACTTGGAATCAAATTGTCAATGCCATTATCTTTGTATGGGTAGTTGAACCCTATTAATACCTTTTTTTGCATCCAAAAAGAGCCTACAACTTTCATGGCCACCCTATAATGAAGAGTCTCTAAGATTCTTTAAGTGCATTTGGATTTCGATCTTCTTAGGATCGTAACTCAGAGCTTGTGGGGGATATCAGTGAAATGTGTAATACTTTAGGATAATCATGTCAAGATCTACAATAACCTAGTGATACCTAGTGACAACCCTATTTTGACCATAGAGTTCCTATAATGTTTGCAACCAATACATATTGAAACATCTCATAAGACCAAAGATGGGCTCCTAAGGGAAAATTCACCTTGGATTTGGCTAATTATAGACATCTTAATGTTGGTCTTAGATTAGTTTGGACAATTGAGTGTCAACACACATAAGAAATTTTCTTAGTTGATGCTAAGTATAATATGGATGTTGAGTTATAGTATGTGTTGAGCCAAAAATTCAACAAGTGTCTAGTCACTGAGATGTCAAGTAGATAGACAATGTCAAGCAAGTTTCAACTACCAAATAAACTAAAGGTAACGAGCAAGACAAAATTTCTATATGTGCCAAGTATTAGTAATCAGTAAGTGTTGAGTAACATAGAATTAGTATAAGAGTTTTTGCCCTCACAAACTAAGATGTAAACCATTTTTGAGCTAACATATGATGAATCTTTAAGGATTAAAAGATAAGATCAAATCTATTTGATTCCCTATGCAATCAACATCCAACCAATAAAAAAAATGGAAATATTTGAGTGCGAAAGATGGATGAATTTTCAATCATAGATTCATACCTAACCCTAAGTCATGAAACCTTTTTAAGGAGGTCAAAACCCCATAATTCAATGAATGTAGAAGAGAGTATGTAAAAAGAGAATGCATGCAAGGAGAGAATACTAGTGAAGTTTGAAGGAAGTGAAAGGGGTGAAAAAAGTTAAAAGAAGGACATCATTGCAGCATCAGTTAACAAAATAGAGTGTTAATACTTTGAACAAAGTCATATTAGATCAATGAGGATCACATCAAAATGTACTGAACATTTATATGAAACCAACAATTGAAGATTGGTGATCCCAAGTGAGTGTTTACCAAATCCTTTAGATAGATACACAATTAACAAGGTGTTGGAGCCTTTAATAGGGTAGGCCTCTCATAGGGTAGACCATTGATGATGGTCAAACTTTGTAACCTTGAGAAGTTACATATTGTTGTAGTGATAAGTTGTGGGTGTCATCCCCACCCTAGTTTTACCTGCTCATTTTGGAGGGTTTTGGGGTGATCAAATATTGTGTTGTCTATTTTCATGCATTTCTTTACTTTCATGTTAATTAGAAATTTTTCATGCATGAATTGATTTCAGTTAAAAGTTTTATAGCTTAATGTTTGGTACTTCTGATTCAACCCCCCTCTCAGAAGTATTCTTCCCACTTGTAAATTCCAAAAATTGGTATCAAAGCCAAGTTCTTACAAGGACAAGCCTTACAACTTGAAGAAAATATCTAGAAATGGAGGTCTACAAGCTTTGAAAGATTATAGAGAATCAATAAATTGAGATACATCACATTCTACATTCTCTAGAAGAAGCGATGGAAGAATTGAGGAAATCACTAAAGAGGAGAAAAGAAATTGCCATAGTTGAGAATGATACATAGTACAAGGAGATTGAAAACTAAAAAGTGTTTGCCAATGGAGATTGTAAGGAGTTAAATACAACAATTTCATACCTAATGAAGGAGAATAGAGCTCAAGAAGAAGAGATTAGATCTCTCAAGGTTGAGCAAGAATCTGAAACCATGATGCTTTGTGAAGTGACTGAATAGAAGAAGAGAGCTATTGAAGATAAAGCTATGATAGAAGATGAAAAGAGAAACCTTTCCAAAAAACTAGAGGAAAATTCAATTGATCTTGCAAGAGTTTCCAACATGTAGCTAGAAAACCTAAGCCAAATGATGAATGCCCATCATGAATTGAATGTCAAGGACATTGAGATCTCCACACTAAAGATGCAGAATGAACAACTACAAAATGACTTGAGAAGAGAGAAAGAAATTGTAGAGAGATTTAACAAACCTAATGAAGCTATTAAGTACTTTGAATGGCTACTAAAATCACTACGATCCATCAATGACACTTCAAGACTAGGATACAATAGCACTAAAAAAGGAGAGTCATCAAAGACTATAGATGAAAGAAATAACAAAGGTACAAACACAAAACCTACTTGTCATTTTTGTGGTAAAGAGGGACATACCTCTAATTTTTTTAGGAGAAAGAATGCCAATCAGCATGACTAACCTAAAAACATGGGTCACTATCACAAGTACAATAAGCAAGGTCATTAGGCACATGACTACAAAACTAAAACAATCAAGACACCAAGATTTGAAGGTCACCACTACAATTACAAGAAGTGTGGACATATAGCCTTTAAATGCAGATCTAAGCCTATGTGGACACCAAACCAACTAGTCAAGTCAAATAGTCTTGGACATTAGTACAATTAGGACTACAACACTAGGAAGAGCTATCACTACTATCAATAATATGGACACATTCTTGAGAACTGCATAAGAACAAACTTTAGGGGAAACTACAATAGGTGGTTGAGTCAAAAAACTTGTTTTAGCTCCCTAAAGACTAGACACATCAACAAGTATTGTCCAACTAGGTCAAAGCCACCCAACTCTGAGTTCAAAAAAGGAAAAGGAAACGTTTATGTTGAACACACTAGAGGAGAAATGAATAGAACATTGAAGAGAAAAGATGGAAGTAGCACATCCAATAGAGGGATCACTTCACCTAAAAGGTCAAGTATTTGTACTTCATCCAACTAAGAAAAAGAAGGTATAAGGGACTGATATTTAAATGTTTTATCATACATCAATTTCAAGACTAAACTAGTATTGAAAAGGATAGATCAGCATGAATATAGATGCAAAGTTAAATCTTCAAAATTTTCACATTGTTTTTGAGTAAGGAAAGTTGCCTTTAGATGCCAAGTAAAATCCTAGTATATGTCAAGTTTTCTACCAAAGTTAGTAGAAGCCAACTTAGTAGTGGATGCCGAGTGAAGGAAAATTCTTATTAAAGTTGAGTAAAGGAAACTTAGTCTATGTCAAGTGTTGGAAAATCAGTGGAAGTTAAGTGAAAAAAAATTGCATAAGGAGCTAAGTGGATAGTTGCATATGCACTAAGCATTAAATTCTATGAAATGAAGGATATAAGGTAAAGGTCTCAATCATTTTTCATCATCATGAACATATAGCAACAACAAGAAAAATGAAAAAAATGGTTTCCAAGTTGAGATTGATGCCTTTGCAAAGACTCCAACCAAGATTCAACATCATTTCAATGATTTATGGTATTTATACTCATGACAAGCTATGCAGTTAAATAATTTTTATGTCTTGAAACCCTAGTTTAAAGAAATGGCATCTAGCTTTAGGAAACCCTAGGAGAAGGAGTCATTTGAGGTTCAGTTGGTTAGTAGTGAATTTAAACAACCAAATTTTAGACCAATTCTCGAAATTGCTAACAAAAATGACCCTATTAGAGCTTTATCCATTATTCCACCATAAGTTGTGATGGTGAAAGATGTTAGAAGGTGTTATAACTATAAAATAGGTGTAATTGGTAACATGGAAATTTAGCAAGCATATGATAAACTTTTTGAGAATGGGGTTTTGAAGGAAGAGTTTTAGATTGTTGAGAGGAAGGGCTTAACCCATGCCCTAGATTTTCCTACTATATTCAAAACTAAATGGATAAGAATTGTGTTAAGTAGAATCCATGATGGATTCCTATGGTTGAAAGATGGACCCATTAAGCTATCTAAAAGAATTATACATAGAATAACGAAGTATCCAACCCTTGAATGACCAAAGACCCTAAGGAGTGATTCTAAACAAGCCATAGAGAAAAACATTGGGGCAAAGTGGAACAAGAGAGGGATGACTATTGACACCATCAAAGATCTTCTTGTAGAATTTTTTGTTAGGGTCATATCTCATAAATTCTACTAGTCTAGTTGACTCAATAGTGTAAATAGTACTGTAGTTGATGTTGGATACAAAATTGTCAAGAAGGATCATACATATGATCTAGCTAAACTGCAATTACAACAGATTATGGAGAAATTGGGAGCCATGAGAAAGTCCAAGGGTGCCCAATGCAAATTTGGATTGATTTTGATATGCATATTCTTTTATGTTTAGAATGAATTCCCCTCTTTTGGAAAGGTAAGCTAGAAAACAAATAGGTCAATAGTAGTACAAGTTAATGAATTCATAGAGTAGATGGGGGCAAATTTTGAAACCATAATAACTAGCTACTTTGAAGACTTTAAGAAGTCAATGAAATAGAGACTTAAGATACGTGTCTCTCTTGTCACAGCTAGAATATTGGAAAATAAATGACTATATAACTAAAACTTTTAGTCACAAGACTAAATATTTTAGTCATGTGACTAAAATTAATCAGATATTACTAATATTTTATAATTTATAAGCATAAGTGACTAAATAAATGATCAAATAAGTGACTAAATAATTGTTTACTAAAAAATTGACTAAATGATTGATTGATCAATTCTTTTATTATGTTAATATTTTTTTTAAACATTTTTTAAGCTTTTATCACTCATTAATGGAGTCTTTATCCCATCAACACATTGTTACCAGTTAGCAGTATCAAAGGAGAAAAGAGACCTCTTTTGCGGGACATCTCATAAAGCGGTAGTGATTCCTCCCAAGTTGTTGCAAAGAATGACTATGAAAGTACCAAATGAGATCATCCAAAGATTATCATCCATTGCTTTCATATTATTATTTTTATCATCACCATTATCATTATTAACAATATTTTCTCTCAAAGTCTACTTCATAAATTATTATTTATTCATTGATTGCATAATAAAAGTGTTGGTCATATGTAGGTTAACTTGGTCTTAATTAAGAGAGAACAAAGGAAATTTGTATATGAAAGATTGTTAAGTTTTGCATATGAATGAATTAGATATGTATGTCTTTAGAGATTATTAAAATAAATAAAATGTAAATATTTGACACTATTATTTTATATGTATTTTGATTGTTTTACATATTTGATTACAAATATATTACTACAATTTAAAATAATATAATGTGAAATTAGGTTACAAAATTTATCATCTAATTGCTAAATATGAAATATATCAATATTATTTTAAAACTAAGAGAAAATGGGTTTCAATAATTTATAGATAAAGTTTTCTTTTTATTAAAAAAAAAAGAGTTGGAAAGAGGAAAAAAGAGAGAATCTCAAGTGAAAAGAAAAGAAAATAATAGCGATCAACAGGAAAAAAAAAGAAGGAAAAAAACATTATACTCAAAATATCGAAACAAAGGAGAAAACAATAGAAATAAATAATGACAATAGACTATAGATAATCAAATATGTATTTTTATAAACTTGATAAGTAATGTGCCTACAAACATTCATTTAAAAACAAATCCCTACCTCAAAATATTCTATAACAATATTTTTCTTTTTAGTTAAGAAATTAGTATTAGTTATAGAAGTTAAACATTATAATAGGTTGGTTGGTGATATTTATTTTGATAGATTAAATATATTTTAGTTGGTGATAATATTTTAGACAATAATTTAATAAATTTTGTTGAACACGCAATCTTGTAAAATATAAGTTGTTAAATTTTGTGGAATACATAATTTTGTAAAATGTATGTATAATATTGAGGGAAAATATGAATTGAAAATTATTTATAGAAAAGATAATAGTATTTGTTGAATGTTTCATACTTTAAAAATTAAAATATCTATTTCATTAGTAAAAATGTGCCAAATAAACAACGATATGAATTTGAATCGGGGTTTCCACAATGACAACTCATTGCTTCAACCAACTAAGCTAAAACCCTTAGACACATAAAACCATATTACAATATTTCTATTGATTAATATTCAACTCAATTAAAAACTACAAAATTTTGATGTGTATATTTATTATTTTTAATATAAAATTGAATTAAAAAGAAATTATATTAGGTAAAATTATTTTTATACAAATTGAAGATAATAATTAATAACTTAAATATCTTATATTTGAACACTTAGGTGCTATCATTATTCACATTAATAAAATACATGATTGTAAGAATTTTCCATGGGAAAAAAATCACCCAGGAACTAAGAACTCAAACACAAGCACAACTATAGACCAGAAAGAGAGAGTATGATTAGAATGACAATATATTCAGTCAATATGCCTTAAGAGTACACTAGGAGTGCCTATATATAAATGCCTCTGAGATACATCTAGAATGCCTTGAAATCAGCTACATTATAGGTCATACAACTAGGCACATGTCCACCAGATATGGGTTATCCTCCATTAAGCACAAAAGTAAGTGTGACGATGAGATAATAAGCCTACAAGGGTGTAACATGCAAATTAGTGTTGTGGACAACATGTGCTAAAAAGAGAGTGTGAATAACTATGTTGTCTACATGACAACTCAATGAATATGCAAACTCTAATGTTGTAGACACCATGTGCTGAAATAGAGTTGCGTACTTCTATGTTGTCAACTTGAGAACTTAAAAATGTGTGCAAACTCCTAAGTGTCTCATTAAATGAATTATTAAAATAATGAAAAATTATAAAATAATGTATTAACTTAAGTAAAGTAAAGTAATTGTGAATAGTAAATATGTATTTACACCAACAACCACACCCCCCACCCCCCCAACCTTAAGGGAAACTTAGGTGAATGCCCTTAAGATTAAAAAACTATGATGAAATGCAAGATGGATCCTTACTACTAGGCCATGTTAGGTACCCATGTACATAATGAAATGCAATCTCTCATAAAGCAAAGAAAGAGGGAAAACCTCATGGGAAATAACCTCCCCAAAAAAGAGAGATGAATAGGGATGCCTAGATGGATGGAGTAATCAAGAGCCCCCCATTACAACATACATCCAGTATATACAAAAGTTAAAAATGAGAAGAACTAAACCTCATAAGAGGAAAAAGTCCCCCCCATAAGAAAGAAGAGGAAAATAGACAAGGTAGTCCCCCCGCCAAATGAAGAATGCCTATCAGTGAAAGCCATTCCAAGGAAGAAGTTGGTCCAAGAGTGCAGAATGGTGTTCCTCCCCTTTGGAAGAAATAATGGGAAATGTACAATCCTAAAGATGTATAGTGGCCCTAAAACCTACTCAAGTATCCCCATGTGATGTTGATGTTCACCCCTTCCAACTATAATAAAAAGAACAAATGCAAATCTGGCAAAAATGTGTATTGAACCTATCCCAATGAACCATATGTCTCCTCAACTAACAAAGAGACCTCTAATAGCTACTATTCACAAGGATCCATTATCACATCAACTTGTAAAGATTGATCATTGAGAGAATGGACATGAGGGTTAGAGTGAGACCTCACAACAATTGTAGAAGGATCACCTCCATCAAACAGAAGATGCAAATCATCAAGGTTGTCTCCCAAGTTTGTGGTGTGTGACTCCACAAACAAACTGACAATGTTTACCATGTAGTCATCAATTGAAGCTAGAATTGGAAGACAACATGTACCATGCTTTACTAGACATTTCACTGTGGAAATATAAGCATGTGGACTATACTAATGATATTAGCTCTCACTACAACTATCAATAGAACCCCAAATGTCTAAATCTATTGAAGCACTATCACTGGTGTCACTATCAATTTCCACTATATGATGTGTGAAGAGGATTAGAGGATAAGCTAGGTGAACTTTCCTCAAAGTAAACATCCTTCTCCACAAAGATCTCATGAGTCTCTAGATCCATAAGTTTGTAAGCTTTAGCATTGTCTTCATATCCTATGAAAGTTCAAGGCTAAGCTGATGGTGCCTTGCATCCCCTAGAAGATAGGTTTTCCCATGCTAGACAACTAAAGACTCAGAAGTGACTGACAACTAGTTTTCTGCCACACCATGCCTCAAAAGGAGTCTTCCCATCTAAGAAATTATGAGGAGACCTATTAAGTATGTGAGTAGCACTGCTAATGGCTTCAACTTCTAATGTAGGATTAAGAGACTTAGCTTTTATCATGCAACTTGCCATGGATTTGAGAGTCCCAATCTGCAGTGCTACAACATCTATCTTTTGCAGACTAAATGCTAGTGATTCTGAAGATCAATTCCCTCAAGCTTGCAAAAATCTTTGAGTCTTCTATTCACATATCTATGGATGGCTTTCCTTAATTTTTGTTCAACATGAGTCTTGAGGGCTTGAAGCTTACGAACCACTTCATTCTTGTGATGAAGGAAGTAGACCCATGTGAATCTTGAAAAGTCATCAAAAAAAAGTAAGGATGTAGTAGCCTTGGCTAACTAAAGTCACTACAAAAGGATTTGCTAAAACCATGTGAATGAATTGGAGAACAACTGGAGCTTGTGAAGACTTCCTTTTATCATACTTCTCCTCAAGATGCATATCCACTAAACATGATGAACACTCACCCTTCCAAAATTTGATGTTAGGTTGACCTTTGACCATGTGTTTGAAACAAATTTGCTAAAGATGGCCAAAGGCAAGATGACCAAACCAATCATGCCATAATTTGATGTCTGAATTAGAGTGAGTCAACAAGGCTTGAGAAGGAGACTTAGGCACAAAGTGGGAGAAGGAATAAAACCTCTTTCCATCATTGAATTTCCCCACTACAATCAATGACTCATCTCTAAGACTTCACACCATCATTGAATATAGAAGGAACTCAACTTTGTGACCATCTCCAAGGTGAGTGATTTGGTAAACTGATAGGAGATTGGAGCTAAGGTTTGGAATGTAAAGAACATATTTGAATTCCCCATTGTCCATTTCCACATGTCCTTTTCCTTCAACTTCCATTTTAGTATCATCTCCCATGAAGATGTGTGGTACCTTTGACTGCTTAATTGAAGAAAAGTCTCCCTTTGAAAAACCTATGTGGTAAGAGGAACCCAAGTCAATTATCCATTCCAAAGAAGAACTTGAATATCATTTGTTAAACAATATCATTCATGTTTTTTACAATGCTAACACATTAGAAGGATTCAACCCCTCAAATGATGCAACAATCCCTTAAACGAACCCATAACTTATGATTAATACTAGTTTAAAAACAAAACTATAAGGAAGAAACTTTATGGAAGTGAATCATTAACATAATCAAGGCACAAACAGTTTCATGAAACATGGATAAGTGAATTTGACTCTAAAACTAAATAGTTAAACAATGATAGAAATGTCACAAGTTGACTTGTGGAAAATATCTCCTGCTTATTATTTAATGAGCTTCAGAGGATTTATAATAAATGGTCTATAAGGCACAACACTTGGTGAACATTTTTTGAATGGGGTTGTAAGAAAAGTGGGCTTTACCTTGTAGGATACTTTGTGCACTAGAGAGATATTTTTAATTCCTGATAACAAAACTTTGCTTTTGTATCGAATATAGTTCCATATTTTTCTATATAATTTTAGTAATTAAAATTTCAAATGTATGACTTAAATCAAGGTGTACCTATTCATGTGAAGAGACCAAGTGATTATAATCCTTCTTTGGCTACTCCACTTGGACCAAGTCAACCAAGTTCTAATCTCAACCTATTTGTTGTAGGATTGGTTCACGGGTATGCTTTTAGTTGGAACTCATTAAATTTTCTTGATATTATCTTTTGTAGACTATTAGTAAAAAGCAAAATATCAATTATTGGTAACTAGCTTCTTAAGAGTTTGGACTAATGACTAGCTAATAAATTCATGTTCTTTGTATATCATCAAGTATTAGAGATCGACATGATCAAATATTTGTTGCGGGTTTTCCATACTCAATAACAAAATAATAGATTATTGATCTTTTTTCATCATTTGGGTATGTGAATGGATTTCTTAGACACTATTTGTTCTAATACTTTAAAAAATGTTGTATTTGAATCAAGTAATTTCATTTTCATTCTATATATTTTTAGATCATTGGGTGCATTTGATCTTGTAAAGGATCATGAGATGGGAAACTACAAAGGTTATGGATTTGTATCTACTAGGTTACAATCTTACCATAATGACTTCTACCAATGTACATAGTGGGGAAATTATGTATATAATTTTAAGGAATATGGGCTTCAAGTTTCCTCCGGTAATATGTCTGGATATGATAGTGATTGATAGTACTTATGCTGCTCTTAATCATTTGAAGATGGGTGATAGAACACTCACTATTAGACGAGCTTCTGCAAGGTTTGGGAGATCTGTTATCATAGCTTCATAACCTAATTAATAGTTTTTAAATGGAGTTGCTAATCTATATTGCTTAAATTATTAGAATTTCTTATATGTCAAAGTTTTGCAATTTTTGAGCTCTCAATGAGAGAATTAAGAATTTCATAATCATGAGATTTATATTTTAAATTGGCATATTACATGGCTTGTATTCAAATCTATGACTTTTCAATCCTTTGATGTGTGTTGTGATATTTGAGTGGAGTTTTTCTTTGCATGTGTCATCTTACAATAGAAAATTAATTTACTCTTATATTTTCTTATATGTTGAATGGTGTATGAGTAAAGTAATTTCTAGTTCTTTTTTACATTTTCTTTCTATTAACTAATGTATACTAGATTATATAAAATGGCTTCATAACCATTTCATCCTTAATTTCACATGGAGTGGCCAACCTAAGCCTAAGAAGGTTGATGTTTTGGTTCATGAACAACAATTTTTTTTTGTTCAAGTCTTTAAAACAATCAATTTTTTCTTCTTTCTAGTTGGGTCCATATATTTCTTGTCTTTCTTTTATTTTTCATGTCTAGCAAAGGCTAGCTCTACAACAAAATAGAGTAGCTAGTATGTCTAGCATGCTATTTGGATTGTTAACATAAATTGAAAGCAATCAACTGATCAATAATTCTACAAAAGTAGTCTATCTCTCATAGGTATAAGAAACACTTAGCATTCCATTATGACCAAATTTCTTGGTTTTATTTTTGAATGATTGATATCATGCATATTAGGTTGTGGAACCTGAGGATCTAAGGGATGATAATGAGTATGAAGAGATTTCAGAAGATTTTCATGAGGAATGTGGAAACTATGGTGAATATTAAGATTTGGTATTGGAAAGGTTTACTATTTTTTGGTTTTAAAATAATTAGAAGTACATTTTGTTAACAATATTTGATTTTGGTTTATATTAAAGATGCCCTTCTAACATCAAAAAGTAAATACTTACCTATTGTAGGAACATTGATAAATCTTTTTAT
The DNA here is from genome assembly GCA_028749045.1 of Cupressus sempervirens. Lineage (NCBI taxonomy): Eukaryota > Viridiplantae > Streptophyta > Pinopsida > Cupressales > Cupressaceae > Cupressus > Cupressus sempervirens. The sequence goes on along the minus strand of CM053786.1, from coordinate 266,507,592 downwards.
CCCTCATCCTAGACCATGTAAAAATGAAGCTTCATCTGGTGTGGGGATTGTAAAGTCAAAAACACATCTCATATGTGCCCTATTTTTTAGAGTCTTTAAAGTTCTCATCCTTTCCATTTAGGCTTACTAGTTAAATTCCACTTGCTATTTGTAGTTTTGATGTATACTTGGGAACACTCAACCTTGTATACTTGGGAAAAATATTTCCTATCAATTATTAAAGACAAATATGAAACATTTTTCGGAGCTATTTGCAAAGATACCTAGCTAAGATTCATTCATCAAGCTATGAAGGTACCAATTTCATTTAGGTGTCAAAATCAAAGCTCAATCTAAGAAAACAATCTAGTTTATTATGAAATACTAAAGCACATTCAATCACATTGTTCTATAAGAGAAGCCTCACTTCAAAAAGTAAGAGCTTTAATTTTGTTAAAAAATGACAACATGGTTGATGCATTTACTAAAGCATTGGGTGGTAAAATGTTTCAATTGTAATATATACTTAATGGGACTAGTCGTCAAATTTTATTTTTTCTTAAAAGAGTAAGTGTTGAAACAGTTCATAACCAAGTTGAACACTTGGAAGCCATGTGTGATAAAGAGTTTTAGTATGAGTCAAATAAACATTGTAGTCCTATTCAAGTATTTTGTAAGGGTATACAATTAACCATTAATGTTCTATTTTTTTCATCAAAGAATCTACATTTAGCCATTAATAGATAACAAAGTGCCACTTGTTAGTTTGAGATATTTATATAAGGGGGAGAGGGGGTGCCCTCAACCACCACCCTACCCCTTAATCATCGTGGACAATAAGATTTTTTTTTTATGATTGAAACATGATTGTTTCAAAGGGAATTTTTTGGATGTATCTTAAAGAGGTCTTGGAACCCTATCCCACATTTTGTGTTTGTAAAATAATTAATATTTTTTTTTCATATCATTCCCCTTCCATAATCTCATGATTTCTATTGATCAAATTTATGTTGGGTGTTTAAGTGTTTGTCTATTATTCCACCAATAATTGAACTAGTTGAATATTGTGGAAGATTTCAAATTGGTCTTCATGGCTCTGTGAAATAAGAAGCATTGTATATGTATTTGTAACTCTAAGATGTCATTTGGAAGAATATGACTACCATAATAATGATCAAGAAGGAAGGCTAGGCTAAAAAATGGGTGACTAGTATTTAGGAAAGAAGGTGATACCATGAAGATCATCTACATAACCACTTAATAATTTACTAAATAAAATATTTCACAATCTTGGTAGTGCTCTTGTTGGTTATGAAATGAATTGGTTTTTTTTTTACAGTTAGCTACTACTATTAAGGTTTTTTTTTTTTTTTTTGTTCCAAATCTTTATTATAATAAGGGGAACAAGTCACACGTAATGAATTTGATAATGAAAAAAATCTTTGGATCTTTATATTATTCATTTAATAACATCACTATTCTTTAAAGGGTACTGGCTCAATGGAAGAAAACCTGCTTTAGAAGTAGGATGATGGTTCAATTCCACCATACCCTAATATGGTTAAATTAATGATTAAATAAAATACTAAATAAAATATCAAATATAGTACAAAATAAACTACCAAATATACTACCAAATAAATTGCTAAATAAACTATCAAATAAACTACCAAATAAATTGCCAGATATACTACAAAAATTACTACATAAACTACCAAATATACTACCAAATAAATTAGTAAATAACTATCAAATCACCTACCAAATAAACTGCCAGATATACTACCAAAATTACCAAATAAACTACGAGCTAACAACAATGAATGACTAAATGAATGATTAAAATAGTTAAAATCATAAATTTGGTTGGGAGATAAATGTCTAGCAATAAACTACCTTTGGTCATGTGATAAAAATTAGTCACATATCTACAATTTTTAGTAGTTTATTTAGTAATATATTATTATTTTTGTACTAGTGTGTTGCGCAACACATCAATGGCATGTGTTTCTTAGTTGACATTGATTTCACATACATCCAAGCAATAGTACCAAGGGTGAGATGGCTAAGGCCACTTGGACATGAAATTGGTATTGACGAGGCATTAGTAGCAATGACAACATTGCTAGTAGAAGATATAGATAAAAGTGCAAAACCTTTTGGCATTTTTTATGTTGTTAAGTCAAAAGCTGAAATGGAGTTGAAATTTTTTTCAACTCTAAAGAAAAAGGATAGATTGGTGAAAAAGCTTAAGGCTAGATTTGGTGAAGGAACAATAGAAGGTGTGGAGGATGATCAAGAGGAAGATGAGGATGCAGAAGAGTAGGATTAAGGGCCACTTGCATTGAGCCAAGGAATGGGAGAAGATGTAGAAGAGGTAGAAGGTGTTGAGGAGGAAGAGGAAACCAAGGAAGCACATACAAAGCCAGAGGCAAAGAAAAGAAAAGCCTCTACCAAACTAGCTGCCAAGCCCAAGAAAGTTGTTAAGCCTAGCTGAGAAAAGCCTACCAAAAGGACCAACACAAGAGCCATATCAAAGAAGGCTAAGGAGCAAGAAAAGAAGAAGGCTACTGAGTAGGTAGGTCCATCCAAGAAGAAGTTGAGAAGAAAATATGTTACACCCTTGAATGAGATGAAGAAATAATAGAATCTGATGACAATAGCCAATTCAAACAGGTAAGTCACACCACTAAGTCTGATTTAGAAAACATATGTGATAACATTAGGGATAATGTAGACTTGTCTAGTTTTAAAAGTATTGATTTTAATAAGTTGAATCGAGAGGAACAAAACATGGTTGAAGAGTCAGTCTACACCACGATGGAAAAGTTCAAGAACACTCCACTTGAACTTGACAATTCAATGCCTAAGGAGTTATATTCCATTGTAGAAAATAAATGGCATTATTGCCTCAATGTGGAAAGAAAAAAAAGAGAGTCAAAATTGGCTTGAGTAATACTTGAACTTACTAAAGGGAAAATTAGCAAGGCAAATAAGAAACATGGGAGCAAATGTGAACCCAAATATAAACCATTTAGTATACTAAAGAATAAAATTGAAGATGTTGTCAAAAATTCCACTCAAACATGGAAATTAATTTATGGCCTAAAAACTTTCAAAGAAGGAGAGGTGGATCCCTTTAAAGGGAGAAACAACAAAGAAGAGGACAATGATGAGGAAGAAGAAGGAGAAAAAGATAAGGTAGATGATACAATGGACAAGGATACACAAAAAGATGATATGGGAACTGTTGAACAACAACAAATAGAACAAAGTGTGCAAGACACAGAATTGCCACTACCAAGTCCTCCACATGTTATCTTTACACTTGCAGATATAGTAACTATACAAGATGTTCTTGACAATTCTAGTTAGAATATCAATCCATTTACTATAGAAGATCTTAAAAACATTCTTCACCAGACTACCCTACAGGAACAACTATGTACAAATCCAATCTTGGTGAGTGAGGAAGGACTAAAAAAGATTGTAGCTAACATCACAAGGGATAAGGTGAATCCACAACAGCCACCTCCTCATATCCCAACAACCACAAGTGGACAACCAGTAGTAAAAATAGTAGTATACACAACTACAAAGGTTGACTCCATAGTACAAGTCACTACAACTAGTGAGGAGCCAGTAAATGATCAAATAAGAAAGATGGATACCCCTATCTCTATAGCACAAGAACAAGATGCACCCCAAAAAATCACAATAATTGATAAGGAAAGATCTAAAGAGGACAAGGAAAGTCCTAAGGAGAAGGAAAAAGAGGTTATAAAAACATTGATAAATTTTCCTACAACAGGGACTCCAACTAGAACATCTCAAAAGCCAAGCAGTGAAACAATATCACTTCAAATTTCAGCACTAGGCTTGAGCTCTACGAAGGTTGCAAGGGTACTTCACTATGGAGACCCTGCACTAGATGATGACATATTCATTCCCAAGTATGACTATGAAACTATGAACATAGATTAGATAAATGAAGTGCAAGAAACACTAAAAAAGAAAAAGAAATAGAAGATACTAAAAAATGAGTATAAAAAAAGGCAAGCATTAATTTCGATTAAAGAAATCTTTCTAGATGCATTTAAATTGTAGATAACTAATGAAACCAAGCCTATTATGGAGCAATTATCTAGTATAGTGGACTAGGTACAAAATGAATACATTGATACAAATACAAAATTGTCAAAATGGTCTAAAAAGAAGTTTCAAATAAAGGTAGATGAAAGAATATCAAGTGAAATAACATTTTCACAAGTTGAGCTAGCCAAGGAAATCAAAAAGGTAATGTAGTACATGAGAACATAATCTCATTGTACTCAAAATTGTGTGAGCTATAAATTTTCACACAAGAAACCAGCTAGTGAATAACTAGCTTAGAGAGGAATTTAAAGATATTAAGCATGCAACTACCTAAGGATCCAACTCAGAGTGAGAAGCATTTTAAAACTATGCTTCACACAGAGAAGGAATTAGCTATGTTAATAATAGATGAGAAAAATACAAAGGCCAAATTGATAAAGATTCAATCTACTATAAACCTACACATGGAAATTTTGCAGAAAGAACTAGCCTATGCTGAAAATGTATTAAAGAAAGATTGCAATCTTTCTACATTGGAAGGCCTAGTTCACCTTGTAGTAGAATCAGCAATGCAACTTAAATCACTAGAAATTGTACTAGATAATTGGGATGTTTCTTTGAGGATAGTAATGGAGGTAAATAAATCCTTTTTGGCAAAATATCTAGTTAATGTCTAGACCCTTTTTATATAAGTATCAACAAAGGTGAAGATAATGTTGGTGTTTTGAAATGTTATGGGTTTCAAATTACCCCAATGAGAAAAAGACACATCTAGAGGTAGTTAACTCCCATCTTTAACACATATTTTTAGACACCAGGCCACCTATAATGCTAGACCCTTCTTCTACTTTAGGGTCTACAAAAGCTAGGTGGGTGTACCTTAGATTCAATTAATATGGTACTAGTGCCAAAACATATTCCTAAATCTAACAAAGTAGATTTAACCCTTATTTCTCCTAATGTTTATGCAATAACAAAGAAGTTTAGTAGTAGATTACAAATCTATGAAATGCACAAGCTAATTGAGGGCATCCTTTTTAGCTCTTCAACATGAAAGGGGAAAAACATTTGATTAATAATGTTGAGTTCAGAAAAGCCCTAGATATGCAGCAGTAAGAACTAATTAATCCTATAACTGATCAGTGCCTAATCCATTGGGCAATTCTATGAATCAAATACATACATATAGGTACCTGAGACATATTTGTATCTTCAGATATCTGATCTATCCATTAACCTTATCAATACACATCTATGTTCAATCTAAATCTCATTCTTACCTGATATCCTCTTCAATAAATTTCCCTAAAAACATTTACATAACTCCTTGAATTATAATCAACAATGAAACAACATACAACCTTATGATACTACAACTATGACCTAGGCTTTTTATTCAAAGATCATAAAACATTGGAAATTACTTGATAAATGAGAAAAAATTTAAAATGGAAGTCAACACCTACTATTCTTTGTATTGATTTCGTTGAAATAATACATTCATATGCATGAAATCAAAACATAGAAACACCTAATAGATCTAAACTTGTTGTATTATCTTTCCTACTACTATTCATTTAAGAGAAATTACTAAAGAAAATTTGGTGTCTCAATTATGGGAATGCATCAAAACTAGAACCAAAAATGGTATCATAGTAGTGTGTAGTTTTTTTCCAAAAACTAGAACCAACCCTTACAATAGAGAAGAAGAAAGAATAATATAGAGGAGAGTGAATTCCTAGATCTATTGTGAAGATGACAGGTGTCTACTAGGAAAACATCTCTTTAATCTCTCCCCTCAATTGCAAAATCAAATCCTCATCATTTTGTCTTTCCCATAGCAAGAAATATCTGAGATATTTGATTAAAAGAATATAATTGATTTTGATGCCAAACTTGGAACTAAGGAAAATGAAAAAATCAATTAAAAGTGAACTCTAGAAGGATGAAAACTTTTTCAAAATCATTTTAGCCTTCAATAGACTTCAATGCTTGCTCCCCAACACAAAATTGCTTGCATAGTGTACCAATGAAGACCTGCTAAAAAATTGACGCCAAATTTGGAAAATTTATTTGCCCTCGGTTCTAATGGTATATTGAAGTACCTATTTTAGACAAAAAATGCCCCTCTACCAGCCATTTGAAATTCTGGCTCCTGGACTAAATCAAAGCATTAAAATTGAAATATTTAAAAGTTTGTATAGTTAAAACTCTAGAAAAAATTTAAATCTATTCAATTTTTTAATTAAATCAAATTCTAATTTAATATTCATTTTCATTTTGTCCTTATCCCACTTACCCTCAAATCCACATGTCAATTCTCCATTGGTCAATAATCTTGATGGGCACCACCTCACACTAAGCACATTAATATATTTAATATATTAATCCATTATGTTGGTGCTAAAAATTACATGGTCAATTTTGAGCAGCATTGAATAAATTGAGCCCTATAAATGCTTTTTCAATGCCTATATACCTTACTGTACCTGTGAGCCCCTGAGGTGTTTAATGTTTTGAACACCCTCCATTTAGCATTTCCGCATGTTCCATGAAGTTAAAACATTATTCCGAGTCATCTGGCGAAGTATTGTTTTGAAGCAAATGTCAAATCTGCATTTTCACCAAAGTTTCAAACAATGACAGGAGGGCATGTTTGCAATCTAATATCTCACACCCAGAAATGTTTTGTGACTCGCCACTTTAAGAGTGTTTAGTGTCCATACTCAAGAACCTATGTTTTATATTTTGAGTTGTTTTGAGTCTTTCTGACCAGGTTTTGAGTCCCTCAAAGTTGGTCAATTACTGTTTTCATTCATTTGCACTTTGGACACTTTTTTGGGAGGCCTTGTTTGACATGCTATAACTTTGACCCAATTGACCAAAATCTTGAATTTAGTTTTGCATTGCATGGTATATGTCAGAGACTTCCTATTTTTCAATTTTTAAGTCTTCACAAATCCGTTTGATCAGTTTTCAAATGCGATTCCAAACACAATTTATGATATTTTACTGATGTCTTATGCCCTGCAAATCCAGGTAGCTAACTTTGCACCCTCGCCAAATTTTCCCTGTGATTTTTCATGAGCCCAAATCATATAATCATACTCTCCTCATGAAAATCTACCAATTCCCCAATTTTCATTAACTCATGTGCCTGTTTGCCTAGTCTTCGGAGCTCAAACCAAATGCACTTTCCAATTTTCTAACATGTTTATCTGCAAGTCAATTTAAGTTGGCAACTTCGGAGGTCAATATATTTTGACCCTAATGTCCTCATGCAACAAGATTTTGTAGACCTATTAAATGTGTTAGAGAGAACAAGGATCTTGAGTTTCAGAGCTTTACCAGATGTTTTCATCAGTTTTTAAAGCTAGGCAACAGGCCTCCTAACACAATTTTCACAATGGTACAAAGGTGTTTCAAAATGAGTTTTTAATGGTGATTTTGTGATCGAATTGGATTCTAATCTGTCTTAGATGGTTAATGAGTCAATTTTGCAATTAAGTTGTCTGAAAATAAATTTTTTTTAGTCGAACCCACTTTTAGGGCCTGACTAATTTTTGCTTGATTGATAAAAAGTGATGGGTTTGACAAAGTGTCAGTAGTGGTGACGTTGATTTCATGTAACCAGTTTAGAAGTGATAGTTGAAATAAGTAGAGAGGGCTAGATATGATAAACACAAGTTGCTACTATGTGCCATTGACCCATTTGAAAACTTGGTGGTCAAACTTGCACAATAAATGAAAAGTATATCTACATTAAAGCCAAACCTTTGGTCTAGATTGCCTGATGAAATGCCTACATAGGTCTCAGACAAGAGGAAAAAACTTTTAGTTGATAGGACAACACGGTGGCTAGATGAATGCCTTGCTTTGTGACTTATTATGGAAGTCTAAATAATTTGTTTAGAGATTTGATGTTTAAGGGGCTTCAGAATTGTTCTTCCGATTTGCAAGTCAATCTGGTGGGAATTTAAATGTAATGATAGGAATCTTGCTAGAGGATAAACCATGAGCTATCAATGGACTTGGCTTACCAGAGGAGGTACTACAAAGAGTTGCAGCTAGTGTTGATATTTTCGATAACACATATTCCCATTTTCTCAACTATAGGAGGTTATACTATGACATTTTTGGTTAACAGGGACAACAATAACACTAAAGAATTGCAGATGGAATTAAGTAAAGTGGAGCTAATTCATCCAAAATTAATCCATGTGCAAAAATATATAGAAATGATGCCTCACCACTCATGGAAGACCACAGTAAGGTTTTAAGGGTAGGCAACCCATACAGGGATGAAAGCACATGGTTGAAAAATGAAAGACCCTTAGCATCTAGACACCCATGTGCAAAGAGAGACACCAAAAAGAGATCTTCCAGTGCCAGAAATTCTTCCCCAAGTTTTTTGCAGAACTAATTTGTCTCATTCTATTAGTATCGAGTGGTGGCTGCTTTGACCTCTCACCAACAGTAAGACACATTAAAGGTGGTTTTTTAGATGCTAGAAATGACATTCGTCGCCATTAAAGGAAGTTCACACCTTTTTAAAAGGAAAAACTATAGAGATCTCCATGCCTGAAGACAAAAGCAGAGGCAAATAGCAGTTTCATGCAGCACATAGTCAAAGGAACTAGAAGCAAATGAGAAAGGGATGCCAAATATTATATTGCGCCATGCCTTCAGAAGATTATGATGTCTGAATCAAAATATGTCATGGGCCAGTAGAAAATGTGGTTGACTGATTAGCAAAAGTGTTTCAAATGAAATATCAATTATGTTTTTATAGAGATTTTCAAAGAAAAGTTTTGTCGTAGTATGCAGAGAAGCTGCCGATTGCGAATTAGTCCAAGGTGAGCAGACTTAGGATGAGGAATCCATGCTTTGAATAATGAACAAGAGCTTCCAGTGATAGTAGTAGCAATCAATGGTAGGGGAGAAGCCAGCTAGGAGACATCCATGGTTCCATTAAGTCAGCAGGGCAGCGTTGGAAAAGAATTCGCCAATAGTAGGTTGACTATGAAGTCACACTAGGAAAAGGAGGAGGTCCATGTTCGCAAATGATAGCATAAAAAACTAGTAGAGATGCCCACAGTTTGCAATAGTCATGCCACACATAAAAAGAAAGCCGCATATTTGAAAAGGAGTCATCCACTTAAAGAGGCAGAGCATGCCATATTGTAGAGAAAGCCGCAATCGACCGAATGGTCAACGACATCAAAAACAAAGAAAGAAGGCATTAGCAACAAAAAAAAGAGACACCATTCACAGGGATCAACTCTAAAGCTAGGGTAATTATCCCACATTTGTGGGGGCATATAAGTTTTTACATTTTAAATACAACGCAACACTCCATGTTATATGAATTGAGGTTGGTGCCTTTTGAAAGGTAACACCCATGTGAGTGGCCCCATCCATTCGTCAAACATAGTTGATAGCTGGCGGGTCGCAAATACAAAATTTTAAACCGCGCTGATGTGGCTAGATTCACCGAGATGGTGCCATGTGTCATGATTGTGCGGAGTGCACTTCCCCACAATATTAAGTTGCAAGGAAGATAAAAATTGCAAGAATGCAAATTTTTGCCATGTGGTAGCATGCGCCTAGTTGATAATGAGGTGGCATAGATGACCAATTCAAGGGGATGCACAGGATCTTGCCATGTGGCAAGATCAGTAGGTGGGTACACGCTCGCAAAATGAAGATGCGCACCAATTAAATAATGTAGGGATGCAGAATTAGGACATGCGGCACGGGTCCCAGTTGACACTGACATGGCAGTCTGGTGTTTGAATGAGCAGTGGTCGACCAATCAGAGGCTACCACATGGCTCGATCAGACTTAGTTGACCCGAAATTAAAGAGGCTAGGAAAAATAAAATGATTTTAAAATTTGCATTTTAAAATTATTTTGTCAGGAGACTGACGTCCAGAATTTTTAAATTCAAATGACAATTAAGCTAAAGTCTAAACTTCGAGTTAATTAAAAATTTTCAAGTTTTAAATTTGAAAAGTCAGAGACCTAAAGTTTCTGGCAGAGGAGGACTTTTTCAAACTGTGATTTTGGAGGCTCCTGGTATGCAAAGTATGCCATATCATATACCACTGAAATTGTGAGAAGACAAACTTTCTAATTTTGGGGTCAATTTTTGCATAGGTAGTAGCTGGTTCAAGCTACAGGAGGTTTTCTTTCAAAATTCCAAATTGCAACCAAATTCAAGTGTCAATATTCAATTTTGATTTCTGGCATGGTAATGAGCTAAATATGGATAAAACACAGTAAAAATGCAATTGGGGTTTTTTCAATTCAGTTGAATCTCAATTTCATCAACATTTCATTCAGTTCAAATTTTGGTAAGCAAAAGGATTTCATCATTTAGCAAAAGATATTTATGAATCAGTTACAAGATAATGATGAAATCAAATCAAATCAAATGGAAGAAAGAGGTTAGAGAGAGTCTTTTCAGTTGTAGGAGATGGATTTCTAAGTCAACAGATGGTAGTTGCATGTGAGATCTGGGAATTCATCTATCCTATATTATTCTTTTTTTCTTCCATTATAGGGGTTCTAGTTTCTTGTGATTTAGAAACTAGTAGGTCCTAGTATTGGGGAGAAAATTGGCACATTACTATGATACCAAGGTTTTGGATCCAGTTCTTGATGCATTCCCATGACTGTGACCACATTATTCAGCATTTCTCTCTTGTATTGAGCAGCATTCATTTTGTATGCAAATAGTTCTGGTCTATTAGATGATTTATGTGTGAGTTTCTGTACATCTTTCATGTATTCATTTTCATGGAGAATGAATAAAATATAGCAAAGGTTTCCAAATTCAATTTGAGTCTTGTCTCTTGTTTATGGATCTGTAATCTTTTCTAGTTTGTGATCAAGGATCATAGATTAGGTTGCATCTCATTTAGTGATGTATGTGATTGAAATATCTTGCTGGTGGGGCAAAGAACCATGTAATTGCTTGGTGTTTATCATAGGGTTTATAGATTTCATGAAACGATTGTCTGAGAATGAGATTCATTGTTGATGCAGATGTCTATTCACAAGGTGAAAGATAGATCAGGGATCTTGATGTAGGGATTATGTCATAGATTTCAATGAGATGTACAGTTACAATTCAATTAATTACGCAATAGATAAGGTACTGATCACAGATAGGATCATTGAATTTTGTTTCTCATACATGGGTCTTGCTTTCATCAACATATTAAATCATTTTCCCTTTTATGTTGAAAGCTATTCAATGTTAACCCACACTTAGCTTTCTAGTTTCATGAGTTATGTTCTTAGCTATTTTATGCTTGTGATTCCTGGTTAAGTATAGAAGAAATAAGAGTTTTATCTGCTTCATATTAGATTCAGTGTATGCTTTGATAACTAGTACCATATAAAGAATCTATAGGTCCACCCACCTAGGTTTTGCAGAGCCTAAAGAAGAAGAAGGGTCATGCCTTATAGTTAGCCTATTGTTAGAAATGGCATGTTGAAAATAGGAGTTAGCTGCCCCTAGATTTGTCACTTTCTCAATGGGATAATTCAGAATCTATAAAATTTTCAAACACCAACACTTTATATCATATATTAATCCTCATACGTTTTTGGCTTTCTATAACATTTTAGAGCCTTTCAAATTGTTTTATGCTCTTATGTGCACATAAACCTGAAGCCCTTTAAAACTCATTTTATGCCCATATGTTGGGCCTCCCGTAGCATTGTGAGCCTCCTTATTTTTCTTTACGTTTTTATGATGGACTGCCATTTTGTAATGTTGGAAGTCATTTACCTTACAATTTCCACTCTTATGTCTAGGTTCCATGTGGCACTTGCATCCTATAGGGTTTGGTCAAAAGTTACCTCAGTCTTTGTGCCTAGCTTACCAATCATGAGCTCCATGTGCATGAGCACTACCTTTTCAAATGGCTTTGTCTTTGAGACACAATACAACTTGTGTGTTGTTGTATTTATACAACATAATATCCCCAATATTGTTCAATGTGGGATAAGCATTTTATTAGTCTTTGCTCTATTCTGTGCCTTTGACATGCCACTTCTCCTTCCTATGCCTCCATCCATAGGTTTTTTTGCTATTTATGCAATTTGGTGACTTCTCTATGTATAGGCTAAAACATATCTTTTGACCAAATGCTTTCTTCCTTCTACATGAGTTTTCTCTCTTGGAAACTTCCCATCTACTATGCATGATTCCAATATGGAGCTCCCCTATGGCTTCTTTTGTTAATATTGCTATTTCAAAACTCAATGGTGTCTTCCTTTCTGCAGATTTCCTTTTTCTTACATGGCAGTTTCTCCTTAAAAATAGTAGGTGTGTTCTATTGATTGCTTCCTTATTTAGTATAATCTCTTCCACTATATATTGTAGCTTCTTCAAACACTTGGTTTGCTTCCAAAAACTTTCCTACTACCTATTTATGTTTAAAAATGTGGAAAAAGAGGATGTCTACTCCTTCCTAGGATATTCAATATAGTACACACAAACAACTTAGAATACAACTATATCAAGCATCATCCCTAGAGTCTAAACTATGTTTGAAAACATCAAATTTGAGACATATTCCTCCAAATGATTTTTTAGCATCTTGTCTCCCAACATTGGCAATAGCAAGCCTTTCAAGAGGTAATTGGTCCTCTTCTTGTACAGCTTTATTATACTTAACTATAAGATCTATCATTTCCTAAACTGTATGTTCATTTGTCTTTGTGTGACAGTCAAAGCATTGCAAGGCCAGACCATCAGCCCATTTCTTTTTATGTAAGTTGAGTAGCATCTTTTCTTCTATCTCATTTTTTCAATAGTTAATAGCAATAGGATAGTAATATCGATTCAAACCATGGATCAATGCTTGAATTGATGGTTTATTCAGATGCCCATGATTTGAAGTTGTTTTTCGAAGGTCCTTCCCAAGCATCATAGTTTGTGAATGGATTAAGAAAAATGCATAAATCACAACCTTTCTCTTTACACTCTGAATAGGATCAACCACCACAATAACAACTCATCAGAGAAAATTCTTATAGCTAATGATCTACACTAGAACACAAACAAATCCAATGGCTTTTTTAGACTTTCCCCAAATTCATGTGGTTTCTTTTTCAGAGGTGTGTCATCATCTTCTAGGGAAGCTTCCTGAATTTTCTTTTAAATTTTTTCTACCTCTATAGTCATTCCAATGTTAACAAAAATAAAAGTACAATAGCCATTAAAAATAGTGGTTCTTGCAAAAAACCAATCATTTTTGGTGTGCATCTCACAATCATACATAAGTACCTCTTTTGTGCTTTTAGTCACAGGGTGGCTTTCTCTAGTGAGGGAGCTCTTTTCCATTATCAAGGTTGATGTATTCAGGGGTGTGATTCTCATATCTATAATAATATCTTCTGATCATAATGCTCTTCCTTGTTATTTGTAAACCCCAGATGCTCCATAGAATAATCTTTGTTAAAATACTATTAACCCTCACCTTTCTAATCAGTCAGATGCAATTAGTCAGACCCCCAAAAGTGGGTCTAACTAAAAAAAAATTCACTTCCAAACAACTAATCTATCAAGTTGGCCTACTAATAATCTAACACTAACTAAAATAAATTTGCATCATTAATTCAACTTTCAAAACTCATTCTCACCTCTTTATGCAAACTGTTAATTTCATGTCAGGATGTCCTTTGACTGGCCTTAAAAATTGACCAGAACACCTAATTGAGCTCTAAAAACTAGCACACTAATTCTTTATTCCATATACTGCTACCCTATCAAATCTTATCCCATGATGAATTCTCAATCAAAATGTATTGACCATTGAAGCTACTCACTTAAAATCATCTGTACATAAACATGTCAGAAAACAATAAATTGTATTCGGATTTGGCTTTGAAAACTAGGTAAATTGACACATGGGGGCACAAAAATTGGGGCATTGGTTCACTATCATAAGGAGAGTATAAATATATGATTTAGGCTCATGAAAAATAACAAGGCCCGCATATGGAAAGTGGTCAAAGTGGGCTACTCAAATTTTTCAAATTGAAACAATTTCAGAAAAGCATTTTTTCCAAATGGAATGAACCTGGGAAAGTGTACAGATGGATTCATCAGGATTTGAAAATTAGCACACTCAAATTATTTTGAGGGGAGAAAATAGTGGTAAAATCCATTTGATCTCACCTATTATGGATCTAAAAATATTACATCATGAACAAGGGTTCTAGCAAATCTATATTTCTTGACACCAGTAAAAAGTTAGAAATTGCTTTTAGAATCACATTTGAAAATTGATCAAACGGATTCATCATAAGCTCAAACTTGAAACAAAGAAATTCTTCAACATCTAAAATATAATTTAAAATAAATTTTAGCATTTTGATCAACTAGGTCAAAGTTATAATAGGTCAAATAGGGCCTTTTAGAATTCTGAACATTTTGCATCAGCATGACAATAATAAATGACCAACTTTGAGGAATTCACAACCTAGTCAAATGAACTTGAAATGACTCAAAATCTGAAACATAGGCTCCCATGTATGGGTACTAAACACTCCCATAATTTTATGTCATGAAACATCATTTTGTACAAGATATTAACATGCAAACATGCCCTCCTGTCATTGTTTGACACATGAAAATGCAGATTTAACAATTAGTAAAAAAGAGACTTCACAAAATAACTTAGAATGTTAATTTAACTTCATGAAATGAGTGGATATTCTGAATGGAAGGTATTAGAAATATTAAACACCTTAAAAGATTCAAATAGGTATCCATGTACATGTGCATGATAAGCATTCATAGGGGCTTAAAGTGAATCAAATATTGGGATAGACACTCAAAATGGGAATGCAATTTTTAGTACCATTAGTGGTCCTATTTGGGGATGCATGCCCCTTGTAGGCATGGAAAGGATTAAAATCTCTAGAAGAATTAGACCACACACCTAAATTCACTCGAACAACTTTATTGAAAGCAAGGAACAATTATTCCTAGTATGTAGAAATGATGGCCCAGGCCACTAGAAAGTTTCAAAACTCCTTACCACTATCATACACTTGATTCTTATTGAAATTTTCTTGAGGTAAACTGAAATTATCTTTCTCCTTTGTTTCACCCAATACATTAGCATTTTCAATTACTTCATTAGGTAAATCAAAACTATTATAATCAGTCTATAGTGCATATAAAAACCAGACACACTTTCTTCATCTTGTTCACTATGAAAACATGAATTAGTGTGATCATAACTACTAATATTAAATTGAAACTAATCATCACTAAATGATTCATGAACATCATCAATCAAGAATACAAAGGCCTTATATTCAACTTCATAAAATGAGTTATATATATCACTCATACCTTAACCTTGCATCTCCTCAAATGTTGCCAGTTGGATTTTAGATGAGTAATTAGATTTATATTCACACATAACATCATCATCAAAATCTGAAATCACTCCATAACCTCCCACTGTATCTTCACAATTGAAATGATGATTAGTTTTTACCTCATATGAATCATCACAAAACTTACTATGAAGTGTCAGCTTCTCTTCAAAGACAACTCCATCAAAGTCCTCATCTTCAAGCTCATAAAATGCAACATCATCAAAAACTTCCATATCACAAATAGAAGAACAATATTTTGATTTGTTATAATAGTACGACAATGTATCACTATTTGCATCTCACCCAACTAGATCTGAAACTTCCATGTCTACTTCAAACAATGGATTGATAACTCAATGTAATGATCCTCTTTGAACATCCTGGCAAAAGATAGGTTGATCATTATCAAAATCTTCATCGTATAAAGCATTAGTATACACTTTAAAACCATTACCCATTTTGTCTTCATGGAGACTATCAATATGTGGAGAAAAATAAAAAACATCATCTGAAGACACACCATTGACTCCATCAACAAAGCATGTAGCATATAAATCAAAGTTACTTCCATTTCTTCATGTGGGTGATTCAAATGTCTTGCAAACTTATCACTACTTATCTTACTAGTCGGTGGTCATACATTATCCTTGGAATCATTTGTATACTGCTAGTTACTACTGCATGCATCTTCAAGACACTCATCTACACAATTAGGTAATTCATCCTTATAGATAATCTCTTTTTCTTCATATTGTGTAGAAAACCTCTTTTCAACACTTTCAACCTCAAGTTGACTTACATAACTCTGAACTAGAAATTCCCTTTTAGATTTATGAAAAGAACTCATACCTTTTCTTTCATAAGAGTATTCACTTTTGTAGTTGCTTTCTTCTTCCCAATTTGCATTAGATTCATCTAAAGATGCACATGTACTACCACTATCATCTTCCTAATAGGAGCAACAAATCTAATTCTTTTCTTCACATGATGCTTCTTGATTATAAACCAAATCAACAACTTTATTGTCATCAATTAAGACATGACTTTTAGCTTCTTCATTCTCATATTGAGATGAATATATTTCAGCTTTAGATTTTATAATATTATCAACATGATGCAATCTATGAATAAGAGAAATTATTTCTTGCATATCTAACTGATCAAGTGAATCCACCTTATCATCCACTATTGAAACATTACAAAGATGTGCACACTATTCTTCTGACTGTGATTGAGATAAATGTGATTCACACTCTTCATCTTGTGTTATTTCTCCATGGCATTTCAGATCAGAGATATCAAATTCATGACCAAAGGCATAACTTTCAGCCTCCTTGCTTGCACAAGACTAAGATTTAGGTGAAACAACTTCATGTCTAGAAACATTAGCAACATCATCATGTACACAATCAACACTATAAGAATTTGCTACTATAGCTAATCCTTGATTTACAGTATCATCACATTTCTCATTGCTATCAAAGTTTGAAATACATCTTACTATTGTAACATCATGAACATTTGTGTCTTCATTTGTAATAGACTCGTTCTTCTCTATACACACATCTTGATTTGAAATTTCAGTTTGATTATACCTTATAGTAAGGGTGTTGGTATTCTGATTTGAAATTGAAATATCAACACCACACTCATCCTTTCTTTCAAACACATTATACTAGAACACATTTCTAGCAAAATGACTTCTAGTCAATCCATATTTCATATTTTTTTCAATCTCTATAGCAATCATAAAAGCCTGATGTAATATCCTAGGTTCTTTATCCCTTAGTAGATAGTTCATTTTCTTGTCAAATGCATCAAAGTAAATAGCTAAACACATTTGATCATCGGGTCTATAACTCTCAAGGATCTCATTCAAAACTTTTGCAAATTTGATATTAAATTGAGGCACATGTTCATCATACTTAACATGAATCTTCAAAAAATTATCATAAGAATCAGATATGCTTACTCTCTCTCCAAAGTGGTCCATGAAGGTGAAATGCAACTCACCTCAAGATAAAATAGAACATGCTGGTAGAAAAGAAAACCAGTCTCTAGCATCACCTTCCAAAGTCTAAATAAACAACTTCATATGTACATCTTCATGAGCAATTTCAAAGTCACCAATAAAATCACTGAATAAATGAACATGATGACTAGCTAAAACAAAATGGCTCCTATTAAACTTAGGCAATTTATTTCTAACATCATTTGGAATGACATTTGGGAAACCATGAATTCCATTGAAATTTAATGGCATATAGCACTTGGTAGAAATAGATTTAGGAATTTCACCGATAGGTTGCATAATAGATGAAACGAAACTTGGCATTCTTCAAAGATTTGAAACTCATTCACCCATAATAAATCTTAGATTCAAATTTGTAGTGGATCTATAAAACGTTCTACCAAATAACCTGCTTCAAATGCACTTCAAAAACTTAAATACAACAAGCTAAAACTCAATCCAATAAAGTGTATGAAACTTTTCAAACTATTCTCCTCCTCTTAGTGATGAAAATCTCTTGATGGCGAATACACATGGATACCACTTTCTTTCATGGCAAGAATAACATCATGAAAAATAAAATACCTCAATTTTTGATGTTGAAACCACTGATACGTTGGTTTGGCATTGGTGTTGATCTCAATTCCTCACACTGCTGATCGAATCCTTATAGAGCCACCATCTCCTTGAGGAGAACTAAATGAAATCATTGCTATAATTCATTTTTAGCATTCAAAAAAACTTATGACAACATATCAAACAACACTTTGAAACTCATCAGTCAAGAACCTATACATCTCTCTTTTGCTTAAGACTTAACTTTCAAGTCTGCCTAATTCAGCTGAAAAATCTTGAAAACATTTATACAGGACCAATCTACACTAGTATGGAGATCTTTTAGAGAGTTGCCACTCAAATTTGTGAGAAAGATTTAAAACATGATTCATAACATGACAAATCTGAACTAGATTTTCAACTTGTAGAACTTGTAGAACTTGCAAAACTTTAAACACTTAGAAGGGAGAAACCATCTTTAAATAGTTCTAACTTTGAATTTATAGTAGTACATAGAAAACCACAACTAGTTTAATTGACTAGAAAAAAAAACTTAGTAACAACACAATCTGCATTCAATCCATCAAAGCTACTATTGTCCACTAGGGTGCATGAAATTTTGAATAAGAAAACTTGAAAAACACATTAGAGAACTTACTCTTGCAAAATTTTCATGAACTTATCCTACTGTATTGAATCTCCTTTTTAAATTGTCAAGGTTTGTTTATCATTCAGATTCAATATTGTTCCCATCAAAGTCACCATTTTGTTGGTGTTTTGAAATGTTATGGGTTTCAAATTACCCCGATGAGAACAAGACACATCTAGAGGTAGATAACTCCCATCTTTAACACGTCTTTTTAGAAACTGAGCCAACTATAAGGGTAGACCCTTCTTCTACTTCAAGATCTACAAAACCTAGGTGAATGGACCTCAAATTCAATTAATATGGTATCAGTGCAAAAACATATTCTTGAATCTAACGAAGTATATTTAACCTTTATTTCTCCTCATCCTTATGCAATAACATAGAAGTGTAGTAGCAAATTACAACTCTATGAAATGCACAAGCTAAGTGAGTGCATCCTTTTTAGCTCTTCATTATGAAAGAGGAAAAAAAATTGATTAATAATGCCGAGTTCAAGAAAGCCCCAAATATGTAGCTATAAGAACTAATTAATCCTATAACAGATTAGTGCCTAATCCATTAAGCAATTCTATGAATCAAATACATACATATGGGTACTTGAGACATATTTGTATCTTTAGATATTTGATCTATCCATTAACCTTGTCGATAGACATCTATGTTCAATCTAAATCTCATTCTTACTTGATATCCTCCTCAATAAACTTGCAACCTTGTTGATTTTCCTGAAGCATTTACATAACCCCTTGAATTATAAGCAACACTGAAATAACATGCATCCTTAAGGGACTACAACTATGACCTAGGCTCTTTATTCAAAGATCATAAAACATTGAAAATTACTGATAAAGGAGACAAGATTTAAAATGAAACTCAACACCTATTGTTCTTTGTATTGATTTCCATGAAATAATACATTCGTATGCATGAAATCAAAACATAGAAACACCTAATAGATTTGAACTTATTGTATTATCTTTCCTAAATATATTCATACAAGAGAAATTGTTGAAGAAAATGTTGTGTTCAGTGATGGGAATACATTAAAACTAGAACCAAAAATGGTATCATATTAGTGAGTAGTTTTCCTCCAAAAACTAGAACCAACCCCTACAATAGAGAAGAAGAAAGAATAGTATAGAGGGGAGTGAATTCTTTGATCTGTTGTGAAGATGACATGTGTCCACTTGGAAAATATCTCTTAGCAGTGCTAAAACATCTCTCCAATCTCTCCCCTCAACTACAAAATTAAATCCTCATCATTTTTTCTTTCCCATAGCAAGAAATATCTGAGATATTTGATTGAAAGAACATAATTGATTTTGATGCCAAACTTGAAACCAAGGCAAAGGTAAAACTTATTTAAAAATGAACTCTAGAAGCATGAATAATTTTTCAAAATCATTTTAGGCTTCAACAAACATCAATGTTTGCGGTCAAACTGATTTTGATGTTGCATGATGAAAATTGCTCATTCTGCTAAGAATGGCCTAGAAAACACAAAATTGCTTACATAGCATACCAATGAAGACATAATCAAAAGTTGACCCCAAATCTCAAAATTTTATCTCCTTCTGGTTCCAATGGCATATTGAATTGCCTATTTTGGATAAAAAATGCCCCTCTGGCAGCCATTTGAAATTTTGACTCTTGGACTGAATTAGAGCATTAAAATTAAAAATTTTAAAAGTTTATATACTTAAAACTGTATAGAACATTTAAATCTATTCAATTTTTTAATTCAATAAAACTCTAATTTAATATTCATTTTTATTTTATCCTTGTTCCATTTATCCTCCAATCCACATGTTGATTCTCCATTGATCAATAATCTTGATGGGTGCCACCTCACACTAAGCACATTAATATATTTAATATATTAATCCTTTATATTATATATTAATCCTAATGCATTTTTGGCTTCCCCTAACATCATAGAGCCTTTTAAGTTGCTTTACACTCTTACACATGTGTAAGCCTAGAGCCCTTTAAAATTTGTTTTACACCTATATGTTAGGCCTCTTATAGCATCATGAGCCTCCTTTTTATTCTTTACATCTTACAATGGACTACCATTTTGTAGTGTTAGAGTTCATTTACCTTTCCATTTCTACTCTTATGCTAGACTAGCACATTGCACTTTCATCCTATGGGGCTTGGTCAAAATTTGCCTCAGTCTTCATGCCCAATTGGCCAACCATGGGCCCCATGCGCATGAGTGCTACCTTTTCAAAAGGCTATGTCTTTGAGACACAATACAACTTGTGTGTTTTTTTATTTAAACAACATAATATCCCCAATCTTTGTCAATGTTAGATAAGTGCTTTATTAGTTTTTCCACTATTTTGTGCCTTTGACATGCCGCTTCTCCTTCCTATGCCTTCATCCATCAGTTGCTCTATTATTTATGCAATTTGGTGGCTTCTCTACATATAGGCTAAATTAGATGTTTTGACCATGTGCTTTCTTCCTTCTACATAGGTTTTCTCTCTTGGTTCCTTTCTACTGTTCATGGTTCCAATATGGAGCTCCCCTATGGCTTGTGACTTACTGATGGATGCTTCTTTTGTTAATATTTATATTTCTAAACTCAATGGTTTCTTCCTTTCTAGAAATTTCCTTTTTCTTATATGGAAATTTCTCCTTTAAAATAGTAGGTGTGTTCTGTCAATCTCTTCCCTGTTTAATATGATATCTTCCACTCTATACTACAGCTTCTTCAAACACTTTGCATGCTTCAAAAAACTTTCTTGCTACTTTTTTATGTTGATAAATGTGGAAAGGGATGATGTCTACTCCTTTCTAGGATCTTCAATATAGTATGCACAAACAACTTAGAATTCAATTGTATCAAGCATGATCCCTAGGGTGTAAAGTATGTTTGAACACATTAGATTTGGGACATGTTCCTCCAAATTCTTTCTTAGAATCTTGTCTCCCAACATTGGAAATAGTAAGCCTTTCAAGAGGTAATTGGTCCTCTTCTTGTACAACTTTATTATACTTCACTACAAAATCCAACATTTCCTGAACTGTATGTTTGTTTCTCTTAGCATGACAGTCAAAGCATTGCAGGGCTAGACCATCAACTCATTTCTTTTTGTGTAAGTTGAGAAGCATCTTATATTCTAGCTTATTTTTTTGATAGTTAGTAGCAATAGAATAGTAATGTTTATTTAGACCATGGATTAATGCTTGAATTGATGATTTATTTAGATGCCCAAGATCTAAAGTTGTTTGTCGAGGCTCCTACCCAAGCATCATAGTTTGTGAAAATGCATAAATCACAACCTTTCCATGTACACTTTGAATAAGATCAACCACCACAACAACAACTTGATAGAGAAAATTATTATAGCTAGTGATCCACACTAGAACACAAACAAATCCAATAGCTTTTGTCAAACTTTCCCCAAATTCATGTAGTTTCTTTTTCAAAGGTGTGCCATCATCTTCTAGGGAAGCTTCTTGAATTTGCACTTAAATTTTTTCTACCTCTATAGACATTCCAATGTTAACAACAATGCAAGTACCATATGCACTAACAATAGTGGTTCTTTCAAAAACCATGCATTTTTGGCGTACAAATCACAATCATCTATAAGTCCCTCTTTTGTTCTTTTATTCACAGCGTGGCTTTCTCTAGTGAGGAAGCTCTGTTGCATCCTCAAGGTTGATGTCTTTAGGGGTGTGATTCTCATATCTACAATAATATCTTCTGATCATAATGCTCTTCCTTGTTATTTATAAACCCAAAATGCTCCACAAAATGATCTTTGTTAAAATACTATTAACCCCCACCTTTCTAATTAGTTGGACACAATTAGTCAAACCCACAAAAGTGGGTCTAACTAAAAAAAATTGCTTCCAAATAGCTAATCTGTCAAGTTGGCCTACTAATCATCTAACATCGACTAAAATAAATCTCCACCATTGATTCAACTTTCAAAACTTGTTTTCACCTCTTTATGCAAACTGCCAATTTCATGCTAGGAGGTCCTTTAACTAGCCTTAAAAATTGACCAAAACACCTGATCGAGCTCTAAAAACTAGCACACTGATTCTTTGTTCTACATACTCCTACCCTATTGAATATCATCCCATGAAAAATTATTAGTTAAAAAAATTGACTATCGAAGCTACTTACATAAAATTGCCTACACATAAACATGTCAGAAAATAATAAATTGTGTTCAGATTTGGCTTTGAAATTTGGTTAAACAAACACTTGGGGGCACGAAAACTAGGGCATTGGTTCACTATCACGAGGAGAGTATAAATCTATGATTTAGGCTCATGACAAATAATAGGGCCTGCATATGATGAGTGGTCAAAGTGGGCTACTCAAATTTTGCAAATTGAAACAATGGTAGAAAAAAATTTTTTGCAAATGGAATAGACCTGGTAAAGTCTACAGATGAATCATCAAGATTTGATAATTGGCACACTCAAAGTATATTTAGTGGAGAACATAGTGGTACAATCCATTTGATCTCATCTATCATAGATCTCAATATATGACATCATGAATAGGGGTTCTGACAAATTTGCATTTCTTGACACCAGTAAAAGGTTAGAAATTGTGTTTGGAATCATGTTTGAAAATTGATCAAATGGATTTTTCATAAGCTCAAAATCAAAAGATAGAAAGTCTCTAACCTCTACAATGTAAAGTAAAAGGAATTTTAGCATTTTGGTTAACTAGGTCAAAGTTATAATAGGCCAAACAGGGCTTTCTAGAATTCTGAACATTTTGCATCATCATGACAACAATAAATGACCAACTTTGAGGGATTCAAAACCTATTCAAACATATTCAAAATGACTTGAAATATGAAACAGTGGCTCTCAGTTATGGATACTAAACACTCCCAAAGTAGCAAGTCATGAAACGTCACTGGGTGCGATATAATCACATCCAAACATGGCCTCTTGTCACTATTTGAAACTTAGGTGAAAATGCAGATTTGACAATTACTCAAAATAAGACTTCACAAAATAACTCAAAATGTCAATTTAACTTCATGAAATGAGTGGAAATGTTGAACTGAAGGTGTTAGAAATAGTGATTTTTTTAGTGGTGAATCTTCACCAAATGGCTATTCTATATCTTTGGAAATCACAATTTGGCAAATAAAACCTACATACGGGGTCAAATAGGTTGCCAAGATATTAAATAATTTGCGTCCAAATCCCAGGCTAATTGGCGATTAGTTTACTCGTAATTGGTCACAAATCCTAGTTCAATCGCCAATGTAATATACATTTAGGACATATTTATTTTAAACTATTTAACAACCTTCACATTATTTCTTCTTATTGGATTATTTCTTCTTATTGGATAATGAAATTTTGCCCTTAAAATAAAGTAATATATTTCTTGGGGCTGAGCATCGCCTACCAAATTACCAACACATGTCTCCAACTACCCTAGTGTAGCAACTATTTTATATTTTTTACTTTGGGACACGTGTCTTGATTTCAAGAAGATTTAGAGTTTATGTTATAACATTTAAAATTAAGCCCGAAATAGAGTTTAGACCATTGATCTATCTTACATCAATGGTCTATGTCAATTCCTTTTACGATAACAATGATAACATGCAAAATGACGTTGTCACATTGACCAAGTTGGAAATAAGAAATGACACTTTATTAATTTAATCTAAATGGAATGATAGACTAGAAGTACATTGGCCATTGTACACTTGTCATATGGGTCATGGCCCACCCGTGACTTTGTAAAATCACTATAAAATTAAATAATCTCTTTGTAGAAAATAACAAATTATCTAACTATATTAATATTTTGTGTTATATAAAACAATTAATTCACCTCTTACATTACAAAAATATTTATGACCAAAAAAAATTGCCTACATTTATTTGCATGCAAAAAATAATAATTTAATTCGCCACAATTATTATTAAATTTTGATATGGAAAGGAAATTTTTGCCAATAGAAAATAATTTTTTGCCTTTCCTTGAACAAAAAAATCTCACTTGATATGAAAAGTTTCCTTCATATTAAATGTTGAATTCACTTGCATTTTCCATATTTTTCTAGGGAGGGGTTTCCTAAAGTTATCCCTAGTTAGAAACATTAAACACCTTACAAACTTCAAATGGGAAGCTAGGTACATGTGCATGAAAAGCATTCATATGGGCTTAAAGTGATTCAAAATTTGGGATAGATACTCAAAATGGAAATGCAATTTTGAGTGCCATCAGATAATATTGTTCAATTGGGGGAGATAAAATTTTGAAGAGATAAATTTTTGGGGGAGAAATAGAAAATTCAAAAGGAAATAATACTTGCAAGGGAAGATGTGTGAAAGGGGGAGTTAGAATAGAGCAGATAGAGAAAGAATGACAAAGCAAAGTAGAAATAAAGAGTATCAAAATCAACATGAGACAAATCCATAATGAGAAGTTGTGGATACAAAAAAGGCACATCAACTTAGGGGGAGTTACAAATTTTGAGGTATCTTCACAAAATTTTGAACAACTTTTCACATTTTGTATATATGCCAAACAGATGTATATTATACTCAAAAAGATTAGATTCATCATGTATAGTTAAGTGTTTTTGACGCTCATGTCAAAGGGGGAGATTGTAGGTCTCAAATTGGTTTTGACAATTGAGTGTCAACACACTTAAGAAATTTTCTTATTTGATGCCTAGTTAGAGTATGTGTTAAGCCAAAAATTCAACAAGTGTGAAGTAATTTAGATGTTGAGCACATAGACAATGCTCAGCAAGTTTCAACTACCAAGTAAACTATAGGTGTCAAGCAAGAAAAAATTTCTATATGTGTCAAGCATCAATAATTAGTAAGTGCCCTCACAAACTAAGATGTAAACCATTTTTTAGCTGACATATGATGAATCTCAAAAGATTAAAAGATAAGTTTGAATCTATTTGATTCCCTATGAAATCAACATGCAACCAATCAGAAAAATGGAAAGATTTGAATGGGAAAGATGGATGAATCTCAATCATTGATTCACACCTAACCCTAAGTCATGAAACCTTTTTAAGGAGGCCAAAACCCCATTATTCAATGAATGTAGAAGAGAGTATGGGAAAAGAGAATGCATGCAAGGAGAGAATACTAGCAAATTTTGAAGGAATTGAAAGAGGTGAAAAGTCTTAGAAGAAGGACAAAATCAAAGCATCAATTAACAAAATAGAGTATCAGCACTTCAAAAAAATCATATGAGATCATTGAGGATCATATCAAAATGGACTAAACAGTTATCTAAAATCAGCAATTAAAGATTGGTAACATTCCAAGTTAGTGTTTGTAAAATCCTTTAGATAGGTAAACCACCAATAGGGTGTTGGAGCATTTAACAAGGTAGGCCTTTCACAAGACAAACCATTGATGATGGTCAAACTTTGTAACCTTGATAAGTTACATATTGTTGCAGTGATAAGTTGTGGGCATCATCCCCACCCTAGTTTTACCTTTTCAATTTGGAGGGTTTCAGGGTGATCAACTATTGTGTTGTATATTTTCATGCATTCCTTTACTTTTATGTTAATTATAAATGTTTCATACATGTATTGATTTCAATTAAAAAATTTATAGCTTAAAGTTTGGTACTTTTGATTCACCCCCCGAAGTATTCTTCCCACTTGTAATTTCCAACACTTAAGGGATTCCAAAGGTCATTTCAAAGTAAAAATTGCATTAAATTTTGATAATAAATGTTTTTTAAATGTTCTTCACAAATTATTTTATTTCAATCGAATATAAAAAACATGATCAAAATGAATGATATTTAATAAACATAAACAATACACATGATCCAGGATAAATTGAACAATGCTATACTAAATTAATATGTATGTCCTTCTGAACATAAATGAAAATAATATATATTAAAATGCATGTATCCATAGATAAATTACACAAATCTATATCAAATTTCATGTATCCATAGATAAATGATGCAAGTATATGTCAAAATACATAGATCCATATACAACATGTGGCTTGTCATACCATTGAAATACATATAATATCAAAGTTTATATATACAATATGGCATATTCCATCTCAAAATTTCTCATGACTCACCCTATGACAACTCTAATATCCTATTGTGCTGGTGGATCATAAAACTATAGCCTCTTTGCTAAACTAGGTGGATCAAATGCCTCCTAAATAAACAAAGCAGGAAAACCCAAGATTTCACTACTAAATTTATATAACTCAATGTATATAACCTTCAATTAATCAAATGCATAATGATCCTTTTTCTAATGAAATTTTATATTTTTAAACTTTCACCATAAATACCTCTTGTTGACCTCCTACGACAGTCAAGAATCCTCTCATATGTCAAGATTTCTTGAACCTAGTTGGTTGTGGCTTGCATATGTTCAATTATGTTTGTCATATGGATCTACAAGGTAAAAGCACAAATTTGTCACCTTTTTGTAAAGGAGAAGGGTAATGCAAGTATAACTATTCACCTTCAATGACATAAAACTAGTATTATTATTTAGAATTTCAAAATGAAGTAAACTAATGAAATGTGTTGAAATGGATGAAGTTTAGGACTATAACTTTTAATAATTATTTGTAGTAAAAATTGATATATTTTCCTATTTTTCCTAGATAATTTTTAGCTACTAAAAAATGTTAAAAATTTGGGGTCTAGCTCCTACCACAAAACTATATGGAAATAAACACATTTCTCATTGATCTCAGACTATTCTATAGATAATATATATAGATAGAACAATCAAAAATAAAAAGTGGC
The DNA here is from genome assembly GCA_028749045.1 of Cupressus sempervirens. Lineage (NCBI taxonomy): Eukaryota > Viridiplantae > Streptophyta > Pinopsida > Cupressales > Cupressaceae > Cupressus > Cupressus sempervirens. Next base: position 266,480,115 of record CM053786.1, on the reverse strand, counting down.
TTTTGAACTATTATTTCTTTTTAATAATGATTCAAATTCCAACTTAGTAAGAATTGATAGGTTTCATCTCCCACAACATTTTTCAAAACAAATCTATTCTAACCAAAAGAAAATTTATACATTTTGGAAGAGGACTCTCCAATATATTTTCTTTCTCAAAATTGACATATTTTCGAGTGCTAAAATATGTGGTTGCAAAATTTTTTAATCTAAATATACTATATCTAATTAAAACACTCTAAACTCTTTATGAGAATATTCTTGACATTGAGCTCTATAACATGATTTTTCTATGTTATTAAAAAAACATCATAAAGAATGGTATGATTTATTAAAATGTCAATTTTTTGAAATAATTTTATTTCTCTAGCAATTGCATACAAACTAGTATAAAACATGCAATTTAATAGGCATTTTGAATTGAAAAATGCATGAGACCATATATAACTTACCTATAATTAATTTATCGAGATCATCTATTCCAAAAGAAATGAATTTTCCATAGAAATGCTCAAATTTTGTCATTCTAAATAGTTAGCCAGAAAGTTTACATAGCTTTGTACTTTTACCCTATAATTTAAAATATAACATTATAATTCATAGAATACTAAATTTATAACATATAATCAATCATTCAAACTAAAACTTATCTCTGTCAACTCCTCTTCTAGATATAATGTCTACATGAGAAAATATAAAATATTCTAATTTCTAGGTTCCTATGCACTAGGTGTTTCTTATTAGATATAAAAGCCTAATTATTAATATAATGGAAATATGTTTTGAATTTTTTTATGAAAATAAGGAAAATAACAAATAAATGGTACTTATACATATGATGGAGCTCTTGCTACGAATAGAAATGCTAGAGGGCCTATGATGTTGAATCTGTCTAGACTCACCATGAGTAGCCATGCCCTATACAATAAAGAAGGTAATTAAATTTTAGTAGCACAAACATTTTACAAGAATGCATCAATATTTAATCACTTTTAAAATACCTATCACCTTTCCCTTGTCAATGGATTGTGGTTCACCCCTCGCACTCTGCCCCCCACTGATAAGTGATACCTACAATAGAAAAGAAATACTAGAAACCATATATGGTCCAATATCGAATACAAAAATAATGAGAACACAATGAATGTACCATAGGTGTCTCAAGGCTAAATGAAATAGTTGATATTATGACATCATAAACATGTATGAGCTCCTCCAAAATCATCAACTAAACAAGAATGAAGATCACATAAATGTGTAAGTCAGTATGGGTTAAAATTAATTTATTATAAAGATTAACTTTAAAGCACATATGCCATAATAACAAAAAAATTATACACATACCAACATAGAGGGATCTCATGGCTCTGCATACACCCCCCACCCGCCTACCCCTCTCACATCAAGATGTATAGTTTTTGTAGGTTCATCTATTATATCATCCTCAAATAGAATCTCATTCTTAGAAAGATCACCTATGGGACCCAGATAAATATTTTTACATGTTATGCAAGTATGGGTCACACAAACATTTGATGAGCTAGCCAATGATGAACTCACAACAACATCATCAACATAGGGAGGCAACACTAACCTAGCCTAGGATATCAATAAGCTACTTGGTCTATGAATGGCTATAATAGTTTAAGAGCTAGCCTCTACAATGATATCTGGATGTTGCACAGGAGGAGGGAGGGAGACATCAGTATGGGAGACAAGAGTGCTAGCTTTCTTCTGCTGGGAAAAGAGTCTATCCTGAGGAGCACCTCCTCCTACACCCATGCTAAGCCTTATGTTCTAGTAGTTCACCTCAAGGCTTAACACAAATTCAACATAGAATTTCTAATTAAACATAATGGTAGCTCTAAATTTTTGTGTGGAGGTTTGTCATAAAGCATCAACCAATGATCACAAAAGTTCACACACATAGCCTCATTTATGCACCATTTAAGTGATGATTTTGGATTTTTGTGTTCTACTATTTCACCTATTTTTGGGTTCACAAAATGGTTAACTATATCATCTTTACTTATTTTTAGGGCTGCAACCTCATCATAGTCCAATACATCATCAAATATGGCATGCATTTTCTTATGGCAATGAAGAGCAACATTTTTTTCATTAGTAAGTGTGTGAATATTATCCACTATAATTTTTAATGTGGATAATATGGGAGGCAACATAGATATAGTGTTATATATTATTTGTAAGCCCCTTAGTTCGATCAAATTTTCTTGTATCAAATCTTCAATTGAGGGAGGGTTTTGAGGGGGTAGGGGATTGTTTGGTGGACAGTTTTGAGGGGGTACCTAATCATTTTGTGGATCATTTGGTGGAGCTTAACATGATTCCTATTAGGATTTATACTAAACATGAATTAGTGGATTGTTTGATGCAAAACCTAGCAAAACTATATGAAAATCCATCTGCTCAATTTCTGAATGACTCATATTCCTGCTAATAACTCCCACTACATGTCCAATATCTAGCCTTGTACATACCACAACATACATCAAGGTTCCTACAATTGAAGAAGATAGTACCTTGGATATCTTAGCCTCCTCTTCTTTTGTCTTTGGACCCATCTCCTTAGTCAATTTCAAATGACTAGGTAAAGGTGTACTAACAACTTTAGCATTCTCCATAGAGAAATGTTGCAATACCTTTGCAATATAATCATCCTAAGCCAATGTCAATTTTCTAATTTTTGTATCTCTTAAATTTTTCATACTAATTATTTTCTTTTCTACCCCCAAATCATTCATAGCAAATGAAAGTGGCAATGTTTCTTTTACCCCTTAATGTCATCCATGTTAGACCTAGCTACAAGCATATCATCAACATATAAACTTAAAATAATGTACGTATCATCATCTAACCTCTTAAAGTAAATATAGTGATTTAAATGAAACCTATTGTATCCCTGCTCATGTAGAAAACTATCAAATTTTAGATACCATTATTGAGATGCATGCCTCAAGCCATATAAACTTTTCTTCAATCTACATACTAGATGCTCCTTATGTTGGAGCTCAAATCCCTATGGCTATGCTATATATATCTCTTCATCCAAATCATCATGAAGAAAGGTTGTTTTAACATCAAAGTACTCTAAATTTAAATATTCAATAGCTTCAATACTTGGAACAGTATGAATAGAAGTCATTTTAACGATAGGAGAAAATATCTCATCAAAATTGATCCCCTTTTCTATGAAAATCCTTTTACAACTAACCCAATTTTAAATATTTTCTTACCTTCATCTTCTTTTTTCAACCAATAAAACTATTTATTCTATAAAGCCCTTTTATCTGAAGGAAAGTTACATAAATCCCATTTCTTCTTTCATTGTGGACTTTGACTAAATCTTTGTATCCACCTACAAAGCTTAATCATAACATTCAACTTCTCTAGCATCATTAATTAAAATAGAATACAAAGAAGGAGAAAATATTTCTAGAGGTTTATCTACATTTTTTGACTGCAAAACATTCACTAGGGTGTGTGGTATTTGTTGTTCTAGTTGTTGCAGATCATGTGGAGCTATTGAAACATTATCGTTTGAAGTATCATCCATCACTACATAATCATTTTCTTTCTTCTCATGTTGCTGAACTATATCTCTATAAAACACTTTCTTATTGAATATGACATCCCTACTTCTTATAATTTTACAATTTTTAAAATTCCAAAGCCTATGGCCAAATTTATCAATGCCATATCCAATAAATTCACATTTCTTTGACATAGCTTCCAACTTGGTTTTATTTTTTAGAATTTATGTGTTCAAATACTTCACAACCAAAGGTTTTGAGAAAAGAATAATGCATCTTCTTAACAATCCATATTTCCTCTAAATACCACAATCCATAGGAGTAGAGGGACCTCTATTAAGTATTTACAATAATATTGATAGCCTTTACCCATATGTTTAAGGGAAACTCAACATGAAACCTCATGCTCCTTGTATGCTCCATTATTGTCTTGTTCATACATTTAGCCGCTCCATTTTTCTTTGGAGTCCTTGGAATAGTTTTATTTCTATGAATTCCATTACTAGAGTAAAAATATTCAAATTGATAAATGTAATACTCAACCACCATTATCAGATCTAAGACATTTTAGCTTTTTATCAATCTTATTCTCAATCCAACATTTCCATTTCTTAAAAGTTTGAAATACATCAAATTTCTATCTAAGGAAATAAACTCATTTTTTTTAGTTGCATCATCAATATATATAAAATTATAATTAGAGCCACCAAAGGAAGATATCTGAGCTGGTCCCATACATCTATATGCACAAGTTCTAATTTCACATTTTTATTTTCCTTCCCACTTTTCACAAAACTCACTCTATTTTGTTTTTCATACACAACTTCCACATAAACCCATATTAACACATTTCAAACCTAGTAAAAATTTCTTTAATTAATTAATTTCATAGCTTTCTCACTCATGTGCCCAAGTCTGTGGTTCCATAGCACTATATTAGAATCTACAACATTGTTTTGTTCTCCTTGCTCAGTTGCACCAACTATTCTTGAACATCCATTTTTTTTGGAAACAATCAAAGTAAAATGAATAGTATGACTTGTACAAAGGTATAATGTGCCTACTTTAACACCTTTTGCTAAGTTACAAGGGGACCTTTTGAAACCTTCCAATTTTTATTGTTAAAAGTAACTACAAAAACTATCATCACAGAGTTGTCCTACTAAAATTAAATTCCTACTTAGGCTTGAAACATGTCTTACCTCCTCTAGCAGCGAATGATTCCCATTTTGAAACTTAATCATAACTTTTTCCTTTCCAAAATTCTAACATGGTTTATTATCCCCCAACTAACCAAGCCAAGAAACCCCATGGACATAATCAAGAAAATAACCTATATCAAGTGTAGCATGAAATGAAGCACCAAAAATCCATGAATCATCAACACTTTCTAAAGAAAGAAGGAAAGCATCCTCTTTATATTTTTTACTTACCACATTTGGCTCCTTATTCCTTTTTGGTTGATCTCCATTTTTCTTTAGAGTCCAACAATCTATCTTCTTATGCCTTTTATTTTCACAATACCAACAATCTCTCAGTCCTTTGGATTGAGATCACTTTCCCCTTGACTTTCCTCTTGATTTCACACAATTTCTAGAATTATTTTCTCTCTCAATTATTTTGCATCTTCTTTTTGCATTCAAAGAACTTCCTATTGTGGATCTAACTAAGGTTTTCCTATGAGTTTCCTCACTTGAAATAGCACCAATCACATCATCAAATATTAGGGTATTACATCCAAAAATAAAATTACTTGAAATCATTACCAAATCATTCCATCGTTCAGCAAAAGAACAAAAAATTAGGAGAGCCCTAATTTCTTCATCAAAATTGACATTCATAGAAGATAACTAACTAATAACAATATTAAAATCATTTAAATAATCTATAATAGATCCACCATCTACCATTTTCATATTAAATAAATGCTTCATGAGAAATACCTTGTTTGCAATGGATGATTTTTCATATAATTCTGCTAGGGTTTGCATCAACTCTTCCACCAACTTTTCTTTTGTAATGTTAAATGCCACTGATTGTGCCAAGTATAATCAAATAATTCCAAGTGCCTTTCTATCTATAATCTCTTAATCCTCACCTATCATAGTTTCTTCATTTTATGTTTTTCTTTCAAATGGCTTCTATAAGTTCTTCTAATAAAGATTGTGCTTGATTTGCATATTCCATTACTTAAAATTTCTACCCATTAAACTTCTCAACCTTCATCTTACCCTAATCTTCAATTGCTCCCAATTATTCATGAGACCTTCCTATAGAGAATAGGTAAAATAAAATAAAAGAGGACACTCTGACTAAAAAAAACATGACGCCAGACTGGCTTTGATACCACTTGTTACGATTAACCATAGACAAAATTAATAGTTACATCTAAATATAACCAATTGTTAAAAATATATTGACATAAGTATGAGAATGAATTTCAATAATTATTTTTTTATTGATGTCAAACCAACTAATTTTTGGTGAGACAACTACCTAGTTGATTTGAGTGCTATCATATGTTTAATTAATGAAGAGGTTTTGATCAAATGAGATAACAAAAGCACCTAGAGGAAAGGTTGAGTTATGGTAAGGAAAAGGAGTACAAAAATTAGTTAAGACAATGATTTTATAGTGAATTGGATATCTACTTAAGGCTACAAAGGATGAATACATTGATTAAGTCTAGAAGAACAAGCAAGAATAATTAATTTTTCCAAGCTTGACCAAGTGGATAGTAGGTGCCGAGAAAAGTTAGTGTAAGACAAGTAGAAAATTAGAGCTAAGAAAAGTGAAAGTTCAGTGTATGCTGAGTGATATAGTGTAAGCTAAGTAAAATTTAGTTGATGCCAAACACCAATAAACTTTAGTGTTTGTTGAGTAATCTAGTTGAAGATGAGTGGAAGAAAAGTTTGGAAGATGAGTGACAACATATTGATGTTGAGTTCTAGTATTCATGTTAAATATTAGATTTGATGAATCTGAGAAAATTATTTTGTTTTCTTGAATTTTTTGAAGCATGTGGAAGGTAACTATGATGAGTTGGTGGCACAAAATTCATGGTAAATCATTTTGAGGTGAATTCAAAGAGGATCAAAGAAGAAGTTTCTAGAAGGGACTCAAATGAAAAGATGGGTAGATTTAGTGAATTCTACCTAATCCTACCTAACCCTAAAATGGACAATATAGAATGGATGACAAAAGATCTTTATTTTTTACTTGTAGAGATGGTGATCAGAAGCAAGGTTGTTCAATTTTTGAGAACTTAAGTTAGACATGAGGTCTAACATATTACTTCATTTAGTGACCAAATAGTAGAGAGTACTACTAGAAAGGAAAGAAAGAAGGCTTAAGAGTATAAATGATTAATGGGTGAACAAGCTATTAGAGCTAAAGTGTGTGAAAGCCAAGTAGAATAGAGGACTAAAAAAGAGATCTATAATTGCAAGTGAGTTGTAATTTGTTATTAGATCAAGCCTTATTGTTACTTTCTGATCATTGTATCAGTCTCGGGTTAATCTTTTGGATTAAGATTGACCTAATTGTCATTTTTTAGTCCTTTAACTAGGTGACATTCCATGTGAATGTGATGAAGGGTGCTCCCCTTAATACCATAAACCTATAATAGGAAACAAAGAGATAACAACAAATGCAATAACACAATATGGACATCTTATTATTGTCAGAAATACAAAATTACAAAATTGACAAGTACAATATGCTAACCCACATGGGCACCTTTATTATAGTAATCTACAAGTCTAAGATATGAACTACCACCCAAAGTTGTTTTAGACAATGTTTGGGCCTTTCTTAATAGGCAATTTTATGCACCCAGGAACACTCTAGATGCTCAAACTTAATACCTAGGGTCGTTAGACCCTAAAAATATATATAGGATTTTCCAAATACATCTTTGACAATTATTTTTGAAATTTTGGGTAGACCATCTTTGGAAGGCCATAACTCTAAAAACATTACTCAGATTGGCTATTATAATCACTTTTCAGAAATGCCAGCTCCTAATCTATAGAATCAAAACCTTGCAAGTGCCCTTCCATTGATTTTCAAACCTCATTTGGGGCCTCTAAGGCCTTCAAAATTGAGTTCAACTAATTTTCTCCAATGTTTTCCACCGAAAATATATAATAGCTTCTCTGATACTTAAGGAAGAGCAATGATATTTTTATGGTAGGCTTACAATTCTAAAATGAACCTTCATGTAGAGAATCATAATATTATAAGCTCATATGACAAAATTACTAAAACTAGAAACTTCTAGGAAATAGTAAACCCCTTGTGTACTAATCCTTATTAAAATAGAAAAGATTGAAAATAAAATATTTTTGGTGATGCAGGATTTCTTTTACACTCATGATGCTCCTACATTAGATTCCCAAGGTAATTTGAGAAGTGATTTCATCACATCTTAGGTGTTCATAGGAAAACTAAGAGGGTTAACCTCCTCCCTTACTAGCCATGATGAATCCTCTACTAGCCTCCCTCTCCATTTGACTAGGTATTCTTCATAAGTTTTTTTTCTTGTACTTTTACCAACATGATTGTCCAGTATCTCCTCAATCTCCTTTGTAGTTGAACTAATTGCTAAAATAATCCACTGCATGTTTGCAACTTCATCTCCACCACCTTCTTCGTAAAGCTCTATCAAATCTAAAATATTAAATACTAGTGAAATATTCAATTTATTAGGCAACTCCAATTCATAAGCATTTCTAGAATCATGGCTTTCCACTATTTTGCACACTCCAAACTTCTTCATCTTCAACTCTTTATATGTACCCATTGGAAAATTCTCCTTTCACAAATGAACCATGGCTTAATTTCTAATCTAAAATTCACTATACCTCCTTTTCACATCTTCCTTAGCCTTGTACTATGTACTCATATTTATCATGTGCTTCCTCACCTCCTTATAGATGGTCTTCAAATGTTCAACAAATTATTCTGCTTCAGTACTACTTATCTCTCCTTTATCCAATTTTTACAATTCAAAAGCATTAATGGGATTACTCCTATATATAATCTATAATTGTGATGTATTAGTACTCCTATTGACAAAATTATTATACACAAATTCTACATATGGTAAAATTAGATCCCATCCTTTGTGTTTGTCTCCAACCAAACATCTAAGAAATTTCCCAAACTATGATTTACAATTTTTGTCTATCCATTAGTCAGTTGATGATGTGATGAATGAAACTTCAAAAAAAATTTCAATTTCTTCCACAATGTACACTAGAAATACCCAAAAAATTTGGTATCTTGATATGAAACTATACTCTTTAGCAAACCATGCAGTATCACCACTTCTCTCAAAAATAACTCTTCCACATCAACAACATTAGTAATCTTCTTGGAAGGTATAAAATGTGTCATCTTTGAAAAAATTTCAACCACCAAAAAAATATAATCATCCCCAGACTATGTCCTAGGTAATCCAAGCACAAAATCCATGGTGACATCTTCCCACAACCTCTCTGGTATAGTTAATGGATAATACAACCCTATATTCTAATTCACTCATTTTGCCATCGAATATACTCTATAACTCTGTACAAACTTCTTCACATCTTCCTACAAGTATGACAAGTAATAATTTCTAGCAAGCAAAGCTTTTATTTTATCTCTACCAAAATGTCTAGCTAATCCTCCGCTATGCTTCTCCTTGATGAGATTCTCTCTCATTGAACTTTTGGGAATGCACAATTGGCTTCTTTTGAACAACAAACTATCCTAGATCATGAAATCCAACCACTTTGTCCTATAATATGTAGTAGGTTTTGTACAAGCCTTCCACACTTCACCAAAATTAGGATGATCTAGATACAAAATTCCAAGTTTTTTGAACCCAACCACCTCAAACAGAAAAATTTGTCTTGTACTAATAACATCTACAACTCCATTAGACTTCCCACTCCCATGTTTCAAAAAAATGCATAGCTCTACAAAAAATTTACTTACTTCAAATTTATTTCGTTTAATTTTCCTTGACTATTCAAATATTACAAATCTTGATGATCAGTATTAAAAAAAAATCCTTAGGGAAAAGGTAGTGTCTCTACTTCTTCAATGCTTGAAATATAACATAAAATTCCTCATCATAAACAAAATATTTTATTTTTGCATCATGTAACTTCTAACTATAGTAAGCAATAGGTCTACCTTCTTGGTTCAAAACAACTCCTATTGCAATACCCCTAGCATCATAGTCTACTTGAAACACCTTGTTAAAATTAGTAAGTTCTAAAAAAGGTTGCTCAATAACTTCTATTTCAATGTATAAAAACTCTTATTTTCTCATATAGTCCACTTAAATTCTTTCCTATCCCCTCTCATTGTTTCAACTAGAGGTCTAAAAATACTATTAAAACCTCTTATGAATTTTATGTAACTAGCTAGTCCATGAAAAGATCTTACCTTTGTCACACTCTTTAGAGTAGGCCATTCAAGGATAGCCTACACCTCCTTTAGGTTCATTTTTAGACCTTCTATTGAGACTACAAATACTAGGTACACTGACTCCTTTAAAAAAGTGCACTTTTGCAAGTTTATCAACAACATTTCTTCCCTCAACTCATCAAACATCTTCTAGATATGAATCAAATGCTTCTCCAATGTCTCACTAAAGATCAAAATATGTTTTGGGTAAACAATGACAAATTTACCCATGAACTTCTTCAGTATCTCATTCATGAGCCTAATGAAAGTGATTAATGCATTGGGTAGCCCAAAAGGCATCATAGACCATTCGTATAGTCCTTCCATTGTCTTGAAAGTAATCTTCCACTCATCACCTTCTTGGATATGAATATGATGGTACCACTCTTTTGATCTATCTTTTTGAAATAATCAGCTCTATTCAAACAATCCATAATATCATCAATCCTTGGAAATGGAGATCTGTACTTGATTTTGATCTTTTTGATAGCACAAGAATTTATGTACATCCTCCATTCTCCATTCTTCCTTGGTGCTAATATAGTTGGTACAACACATGGACTCTCTCAAAACAACCCATTCTACAACAACTCATGAACTTATTTATTCAACACTTCACTTTTTGTTGTTTTCATTCTATGCACTGCCTTATTTGGAAAATTGGGTCTTGGAACCAAATCCATCTCTTGATTGTTATTCCTCATTAGGGGCAATCCATTTGGTACATTATCTAATAAAAATTAGAAAACTCTTCCAACATATCTATAACTTCTGTAGGTACCTCCTCTACTTCTTTTTTATTGTCTTTTGGAATTAGGGAAAATAGATATTCCCACACTTCATACCTTTAAGAAACTCCTTTCCATCAACAAAACATATTTTGGCAGCAATACATACCTTTTTTTCTTTCTCGATCAGTGGCTTCAACTTACGTTCCACTCTATCCTTGGTCAGAGTGTAGGTACTTTCTTGCCCATCATGTACACCATTCCTTTTAAAATACCATGGGCTACCCAAAAACATATGAAATATGTCAATAGGTATTATATCACATCATACCTCATCATAGTAGATCCCAATCTTGAACTTCATTGAGCACTGCTCATTGAGCATGACCTTGTGTTCATCTTCCACCCAAAAAATATGTTATGAATGAGGGTGCTTTTTATATTTTGCTTCAAATTTGTGAGCATGATTTTTGATACAAGATTGTTATTACTTCCACCATGAATTATCATATCACAACACTTATCTTCACATCTACACCTTGTGCAAAACAAGCTCCTTCTTTGATCAGGTTTATTCTCACCACTCAACATGACTCTTCTTTTAACTAGGACTTATCCTCTTTGAGCATCTTTAGAATGTGATGATCTAGCATCTTCATCAACATGTAAAACTATGTCTTAGCCTTCTATTCTTTGATCTATCCTTCCCTGGCATTGGGAACATTCAAATGCTCTATGTCCTTCTTCTCTGTAGTGAAAACATTTCCCTCAAAAGTCTCCTCTTCTAGATCCTTGTCCTCTTCCTCTTCCTCTCTAAACTTTATTGTTTTGATCTTGGAAATTATTGGAATTGTTTTTCCACTAGATCTAACTGCTACTTCTAACCCCATTCTTGTTCTTCTGATCATCATTATGGCATCCATAAGATGGTTTGACATATCTTCCACCATGACCTCTTCCACTATTCTTATTGTCAAAATTCTTGCTTAGTTTCTTCTCAATTCTTAGCGAAAACTAGTATGCCTCATCAATACTATTCATTTGAACTAGACTCAACTCATCCTAAATACTTGGCCTTAACCCATTAAGATAATGGACTAGTTTCTCCTTATTAGCTTTTGTATGGTCACTTCTAATGAGAACATTGGAGAACTCTTTGGTATACTCTTGAATATATTTTCCCACTTTTTTTAACCCTTGCATTTTATTCAATAGATCAAGCTCATAATCCTTTGGAATTAATTGTCACTTCAATTTATCTATCATCTGATCCCATCTAGTGATTTTGTGCTTTCCCTTTCTATTTCACTCCAACTAAACCTCCTACCACCAAATATTTGCATGTCACTTCATTTTTTCCTTCACAAACTTGACCCTATTAGGATCCTCTATATCTTTGTACTCAAAGTAATCCAATTCATTGATCTAATCGATCAGCTCCTCTAGGTTAATATTTCCCAAAAATGTGGTAACCTCAAACTTAGTTCTTTTTCCAATCTTGGAGATGGCCCTAAAAACCCTTTCTTCCTCTTGGTATAGGACTACCTCTACTTTAGTATTTTCTTCTTCTTTGTCCTCATCATCACTTTCATATCTTACAACAAGATGTGTTCCTCTACATATCTATTTTTCCAATTCTTTCATTTATCTTTGGAGGGCTCTAATCACCTCAAGTGTAACACTTATAGCTCTTCCATCATGCTCTCTTTGTGAATGCATTTTTTGTGCTTTTGTTGAAACCCCATTGCAAACTGTCTCACAATCGATGATTTGTCTACATGCTCAACCCAAACCATGGTCTTGGTGTGGACTACCTCATAGTCAATTATTTGTCCACACAGTCAAGAGCTCTAGCTCTGATACCACTTGATGAAGGGTGCTCCCCTTTATACCATAAACCCATAATAGAAAACAAAAAATCAACAACAAATAAGAGAACAAGTGGACTTCTTATTATCACTGCAAATTTAGAATTAGAGAATTCACAAGTAAAGTCTACTAACCCACATGGGCACCTTCATTACAATAATCTACAAGTCTATGCTATGAACTACCATCTAGAGTTTTTCTAGACAATGTTTGGATATTTCTTAAATAGGCAATTTTATGCCACTCAAGAAGATTCTAGATACTCAAACTTAATACCTATAGCTAACAAACCCTAACAATAAATATAAAGTTGGCCAAATACATCTTTGACAATTGTTTTAAAAATTTTGGCTAGCCCATCTTTGGAAGGCCATAACTCTCAAACTGTTGCTCTGATTGGTTATTATAACCACTTTTTGGAAATGCCAACTCCTAATCTACATGCTTGAAACTATGCAAAGGCCCTTCTATCAAGATTTTGGACCTCATTTGGGGCCTCTAAGGTGTTCAAAATTTAGTTCAAAGATTTTTCTCCAAAAATTTCCACCAAAAATCTGCAATAACTTCTTAGATACTTAAGCTGGAGCAATAAAATATTTATGGTAGGCTTATAATTTAAAAATTAACCTTCATGTAGAAAATTAGAATATTCTGAGCTCGTATGAAAAACTTACTAAAAAAAAAAAAAATCAAAAATAGTAACCCACCTATCTACTAGTCTTTATTAAAATAGAAAAGACTAAAAACAAAATATTTTTGGGTGATGCAAGATTGCTCTTACACCCAAGATTCTCCTACATCAGAATGATCTAAAGTCCTCTAATAAGGCTCACTCCTAATAAGGTGATTGAAATCCTCTAACCAGGTTGCATTTAATAGTATGGATTGTAAACTTTAATAGGGTTGGCCTTTCATAGAGCATCACTTTAGAAGAGTCAGAATGAGAAGCATGTTACGAGTAGTTTTTTCTGAATTGGGTTTCCATTTATAATCCTAGTGTTAGATGTTTTATTGAGTCTGTAATGTTTCATGTTTATATTTTTGCAATGCTTTTCTGATCTAGGATAGTAATCAACAAGTTTAAGTGATTGTATGATCTAATGGACACGTGCATGAATATGTTTTATGGATATGGGTTCACTAAGTTATGAAAATTTTTATTTGTACATTTGGACCTTGGATAAATAATTCAGCCCCCTCTCTATTACTCCAAAAATTCCAACATCAATATAAGAATATAATAGATTACACAGAAGGGAACACAAGGCACAAAGATTTGATGTGGTTTAACCAATCCCTAGACTACATTAGCCAACAATAAGTCCACTAATATTATTATCTAGTGATTATAATCCACAATCCCTTATAACTCAATACTACAGCAAGAAGTTACAAATATCACCATTCATTCTGACATTCTTAGCCCTAAGACTTTTCATAAAATCTTTTTACTGCTTACAAAATTACTGCTAGAATAATTCATCCAATAGAAAAATAATAGCCAAGAAGTTTTTTAATATAAGGTCCTTTTTTTCTTTGAGGGCGCTGCACCCAAAAATGAATGATCCTATAGGGGCATTGCTCTTTGACCCTATCTTGGGGACATTGTCCCCAAACCCCCATAGAAATAATCTGGGGAGAAACTATGTTAAATAAACCTCCAAGTCTGATTAGGCTCTACATCAGAATAGTTACTAAGTTAGCATCAAATCTCTCAATTACTACTTCATCCCTTTCATTTCAATGCATATTGTGGGTGCTAAATGTGGACCTCTCATTTAACAACACACTTCAAAAAATTCATTATTTGTTAGATTTAGCCAAGAATGAACATAATATTTTTCATCTTAACTATCTAAACAAGGTCACTCTTTTCCTTCTATCTAGATAGGGTTTGAATGTACTCTTAGAATTGAGAGTCTATTAGCCATCTAGACCAATCTAAGAATGAAGGATTTAAGGCATGCAATGCAAGATTAAGATATGAAATTAAAATGATTAAGCTGTATGATTACATATTTAAGCTATGAAAGTAAAGAACAGTTAATCTTGATGTATGTTATATAATCTAAATGAGTAAAATCTAAGAAAAAAGTGTGAATAGAAAGCTGGTTGAATGCAAGAAAGTTGATTTCTCAAATCAAAAGTGTTTTGATTCTCATCAATTATATCCTTGTGAAATGAGAGGTATAATGTCTTTTTTATAAAATTATGAGAACTATGATTCACCACTTTAAATTGGTTGTTGTCATCAAATTTAGTCTTCTCCTCATCCGATTTAGCCTAACAAACATAACTTCTACTTGGTCTTTTAAGTGCTCCACATTTCAGCTCTTTAGGCTTGGCTATCTCTTTCGATTTCTATGCAATGAACCTTGTACTAGCCCTTGTGGTAGGTTTTTTTTGCCCTGGCTAACTAGGTTTAGCAACCTTCTCTAGTCTTGTCACCTTAGCACCTTCTACAATTTTTGTCTCATCTTCCTACTGATCCTCTCTGTAATGAACCTTGCTCAAATTGATCACAAATTACCCTAATTTTCTACTAGTAATAAATGGTTACAAGATGCACAATGAATATAATTTTTCTTTTCACATGTTAATGCACTAAGAGAAAAGGATGCATCTACAACCAAGACATCTTTACAAGATCTAAATACAAACTAATATTAAATCCAAACTCTAGTATCATATATATAAATAAATGCTTAATTCTGATAAAGACTGACACCTATAGTAGTAGCATATAATATGAATGAATAAACAAGAGAGACCTATTTTTTGAAGTCACTTTGAGTCTCTATTGACAATGCAATCAATATCTCCAGGTATTATGCCCTAATGACAAGATAATATAGTGTTCCTGCAATAAGCTCCTATAGTAAATGCCCTGCTTATTCTTCCTCTTCACACCTGGCCCATGGCCACAAATTTGGCACAATGAAGTGACTATAATACCACCTCCAATCAGAAATAATTTAGGTGATGTATCAAACCCTCAAAATTGCTATCATTGGGAGTTTTCATTCCCAAAGACAAATTGATTATCTATAGGCCCTTAGCTCCACACATACATGGGCAAATGTCAATAACAAATCTAGATGCCTTCCCATGAAGCTCTCTCCTCTATTTATATTATTCCTACCCCCCATTCTAGAAGAATCATAAGTGTTATCTTATTGCACTATTCTGGAAGCTTCCTTCTTTCCAACAATAGATGAGCTATGCTTCTCGACAATTCCTTAATATTAAATTGATTAAATATAAAGTCATATTTTTAATTTTTAAATTATTTAATGACTTTATAAGAAATCAATTTAATTATTTCCACTTAACCTTCAAAGGACAAAAGGCTAATAAATCTATTGAGAGGCTAAAGAGATGGGGACATTACAGTCCGCCCCTCTATAAATTGCTGGTCCCCAAGTAATCTCATCTCTGGATGTTGTAGAATCTCTTCACTCTCCCATGTAGCATCCTCGATGTGTATGTTCTTCCATTTAATCAAATATTCTCTAATGACATGGCTTCTCAATCTCTTCTCTCTAAAATCTTGTATAGCCTCTAGTATCATAATCAACTTTCTCTCATCATCTAAGGGTGGTAGTATTACAGAAGGGGCCACATGATGTGATAATGCCTTCTTGAGGTGTGATACATGGAAAATAATGTGCACTTTGCTATTCACTGACAACTCTAGCTCATAAGCTACTTCACCCACACGCCTAATGACCCAGAAGGGTCCATAGTATCGTGGCTTGAGCTTCTCTGCACCACTCTTCTTGAGAGTAGACTGTCTATAGGACTGCAAAATCAAATACACTATGTCTCCAACCTCAAAAGAGCATTCCACTCTCTTTTGATCTGCATTTTTTTTTGTTGGTTTTCTGCCTTCTGGATGTTTTAACTAAGAGCCCTCATGATATCCTAATTTTCCTATAACATGTCTCCAGCACTAGGCACTCTACTATCACTTATCAAAAAATTAAGAAAGCTAGGAGCCTCATAACCATACAAGGCCATGAATGGTGTCATCTAAATAAAAATATGGTAAGTGGTGTTGTAGCAATACTCACAAACATATGTCCACTTAACCCATCCTTTTTCTTGCCCAGGACTATAATTTTTGAGGTAGCCTTCCACCCATTTGTTGACTATCTCTATCTATCCATGTGTTTGAGGGTGGTAAATAGTACTCGTAGAAAGCTCAGTCCCACACAATCTAAAAAGCTCCTTCCAAAAATTGCTCATAAATCGATTGTCTTAGTCACTAACAATGTTTCATGGTAATCCATGCAATCTAAACACCTCATGAAAAAATAATTCAGCAACCTACGTGGCTGAAAATGAAATAGTGATTGGGAAAAAATGTGTAAACTTGGTCAAGTGATCAACCACCATATAAGCAGAATCCTTGCCTTGTACTTTTGACAACCCTATGATGAAGTACATAGATATACATTCCCACTTATTGTTTGGAATTGGAAGTGGTTGTAGTAAACCAGTAGGATATGTATGGTTTTGTTTGTTCTACTAAAAAATAACACATTCTCTAACATATTGTAGAACATCAAATTTTAGACCCTTCCAAGTGAAACTCTCCCTAATCTGTCGATAGGTTTTGAAATACCCAAAATGGCTTGCCAATGGTGAATCATGAAAGGACCTCAATACTATGTCCTTCACTTTGGATTCTGGAGTCAAGAAAATTCTCCCCTTGTAAATGATAAGATCATTCACCATCGTGTACCTATTATCATGTAGTGACCCATTAATAATACTTGAAGCCCAAGAATCCTTAGCATATTCTGCCACAATGAAATGATTCCAATCCCTTGAAACCTCAACCATAGAGTTCAAAGGTGGTTGGCAAGACAAGGCATCAACAACTATATTCTGTGAACCTTTGACAAAAGAAATGTCAAAATCATAAGATTGCAACTTGCTTACCTACTTTTGCTAATAGTCATTAAGATCCCACTACCCAAGGAAATGTCTCAAGCTATTATGGTCTATTTTAACAATGAACTTACTGCCCACTAAGTATTGCCTGAACTTGGCCAATGCATGCATAATGGCCAACATTTCCTTGTCATATATATTGTAGCTCCTCTCAGGGCCCCACAACTTCCTACTTTCATATGCAATTGGATGTTTGTCTTACATAAGGACAGCTCCAATCTCCTCACCTAAACCATCACACTACAACTCAAAAGGTTTAGTTAAATCGGGCAATGCAAGCACTGGGCAAGTAGTCATAAGTTTTTTGAACATCTCAAAGCATTCCTGTGCCTCATGAGTGCAAACAAAAGCCCCTTCCTTAGTCAAATCTATAAGTGGTGCTACATGGTGAGAATACCCATTGACAAATCTATGATAGAGTCCACATAAATCCAAAAATCATCTAAGTTGTGTCAGATTCTTCAGAGTAGACCACTCAATAATTTTCTTGACCTTATCTGGATCCATCTGAACTCCTTCTACACTAATGATGTGACCCAAATACAATAATTCTATCATGCCCAAGTCACATTTAGATTCCTTTGCATATAGAGATTCCTTACCAAGAATACCCAAAACTATGTCAAGATATGCAAGATGCTCTTCCCATGTCCAACTATAAACCAAGATATCATCAGAGAAGACTAACACAAATCACCTCAACTGTGAATGAAATACCCTATTCATAGTAGATTGGAATGTAGTAGGGGAATTGGTTAGCCCAAACGACATAACCACAAACTCAAAATGTCCACAATGGCAACAAAAATCTATCTTCTTCTCTCACATGAATTTGGTGGTAACCTGATCTCAGATCAATTTTGGAGAAATACTTGGCACCATGCAATTCATCAATCAATTCATCAATCCTTGGAATGGGGTATCGGTTCTTGATTGTTCTCTTGTTAAGCATTCTATAATCAATACACATCCTTAGAGTACCATCCTTCTTTTTAACCAATACTACTAATGAAGCAAACGGTGACTTACTCGGTCTAATATGCCCCATAGCTAGCAAGTCCTTGATAGTGTTATCTATCTCATCTTTAAGCCACTTAGGGTGCCTATAAGGAGTGACTATAATAGGTTTAGCACCCTCCTCCAATTTGATGATGTGTTCTATCCCTCTATCTGGAGGTCTACCAGGTGAAATCTTGCTAAAGACCTTGTCATGCTTGATCCTCAACTCTTGTATATTAGGATGATAAATAGGTTTTTTCTACTCTTCCTATGTTGGCTTTAAAATACAACCTACTTCCCACTCAATCATGTCATGATGCAAGAGATGTTCCATTTTCCTGATAGAAATAGTCTTGCAACTGGTGTTTCTAAGTGCTTTCAACACGTGATTTTTTCCATCCATCTCAAATCTCATTTCCATCTCATGGAGGTTGAGGGAAAATATTCCTATGTCATGTAACCATATCATTCCTAAAACCATATCTATGTCTCCCATGTTCACCACATAAAAATCTGCCCTGAACTCATAGTTATTCAAGTGCATGGGCAATTTTGAAATCATTTTGTCACACCTAAGAGTGAAACCATCAGCAAGCTTAACTCAAATTCCCTCAAACTTCTCAGACTGTATACTACACCTCTCAACAAGCCTAGTATCAATAAAATTGTGTGTCGCACCTGTATCAAGAAGAGTAATAATCTTTTGAACAACAAGAACCCCTCGCATCCTAAAAGACCCTTCTCATTGAATACTTGTGAGATGTGCCTCTTTAAGCTTTACTTCTTCCTCTAATTCTTCATCATTTTCTAATTTTTCTAATTCTAAATCATTAATTTTAGATTGCTGGTCTAAATTAGAATCTTCAATTAGTGCCCACATTACACGATTTGACTTCCCCTTAGGTTTCATAAGGCAGTCATGGTTAATATCATATGTTCCCTTACAATAGAAGCATAGTTTCTTCTTCCTCAAATCATTAAGAGTCTCACGGTCAAGTGGAAAAGTAGACTTATCTTTAGCTTTTTCGTCCTTCTCAAGAAACTTCTTGTTGTCATGATTGGAAAATGTTCCTTTTGATGTAAAATTTTTGGTAGGAGTAGAAAACTCCATGCCACATGCCTTCTTCATTACTTCTTGTATTGAGGGATGATCGAAAGCTTTCAACCAACCCTTCAATTGCTCCATCAATCCTTCCATAAATAAGACCACCAATCTTCTTTCACTGATGTTAGGAACCATTACTGATAATTGTTGGAAGTCATTCACATAAGCATCAAGGGAACCATGTTGTTTTAGTTGTGCCAATTTATGGAAAGTCGCCTCAAGATATTTGACATCAAACCTTTGAATCAACCTATTAGTAAACTCCTCATATGTAGTGATAAGGTTATGTCCAAGAGTGACTAACCCATGATACCACCACTCGTGACCAACTCCTTCAAGATGTACTGTGGAAAATCTTATGGAATCCTCTTCAGGCATTGGTCTCAAAGAAAAATAATTATCAAGGTTTTGAACCCAAGACTTAGCTGTGCATTTGTTACTTCCATCATAGTAAGGCATGGAAATCTTACCAAGTTTTTGTTGATAGTCATTTCTTGGAGCATAGTGATCGTTCCTTCCTCCTCTCCCATTCCTTTGATTCATGAATTTATCAAATGTCCATATTTCTCTCATATCAGGAGGGAGATTGGTATACTCCAAGCAAGCCTATCTAGCTTCATCTTCAAAAGAAATAGCTGAAGTAGCATGTGGTTGTTCTTCTCTTGGTATAAAGGTAGGAAAAAAAGGCCTAGAGGTTGATCCTCTAGTTTTTTCGGCACGATGTATAGACCTTCCTTAATTATTTCCACTATGTTCAGTTATGTTTTGATTATGAGGTGTTGTGTTCTAATTTTGAGTGACTTGCTGATTCATTTTTGCTATTAAGTATGACAACATATCAAGCATGGTATCAAATTTCTTTTCAGCTCTTGTATCCCTATTTTCTTCTTTTGTCATATTTTGGACTATTTTTCTGGTATCTCTTTCTCTTAAAGCTTTTGAGGATGTATCCCCTTCAACCTGTGGATTCTGATATTTTTGTTTCCATTGTTCCGTATTATAACATCTGATTTCTCTCTCACTCATCTGTTGTTTGACTATTCACAAGATGGCTGGATGAAAGGGTCTGATACCACTGTAATGAGCCTTGCTCAATTTGATCACAAATTACCCTCATTTTCTACTGGTAATAAATGATTACAAGATGCATAATGAATATAATCCTTCCTTTCATGGTGCTATCATAAATAGCACACTAGAGGGATCTTGCTTATATGCTATGTCTAGAATAGCCTTGAAAATAGGTTGTTTAATCTCACTACTAATTAACTATGCATTTAAAACTTCTTTTCCCTGTACACCTTTCACTTTTGAATAAATATATGTCATCACATAAATCTAAGGATTTTTTAATTTGAAACTGCATAACTTGGCACATGGTAAATACCTTAAAAATCCTGATGAAATGGTGTTGACTGGCCATTCAAATCTTCTACAAATGCTTCAAATGGTATTCTCCATATCTCTTTTCTTTCTTTCTTGAGTTCAAATGATGTTAAATGAGAAAAAATTGATCAAATAGCCCTTAATACACTACAATTAATGCAAAGTGCTTACACAGTCATAAGCTTGACATCAATTGATTTTTGGCTCACTTGGCATCCGCATGTCTTTCCATTCACTTGAAAACCATTATGATCTTGGCCTCAACTAACCAATTTCATTAGCTTGGCATCCACTAATATTTTACTCAGCATCCATAAGAGATTTTTCATGCTTGGTAGTAACATGAAAAACTAACAAAACTTAAAGATTTTTCCTTGATTTCTAATAACACTTTGTATCTCTATTCATATATATGTAATCCTTTTAGAGTTAGATCCTTGGAATTCATGTATGGTATAACTTTTAAATATCAGTCCCACATACCTCTTGATTACTTAGTTTGATGAGGTGTGATCACCTAATCCATTGGGTGAAGTGATCCCATCTGCACTTGATGTGTTGCAGTCCTCCTTTCTCTTCCATGTCTTGTTCATCTCATTTATGACATTTTCAATATTGTGCTTGCCTTTTCCTTTGTTTAACTCACAACTTTGTGCCTTTGACCTTGTTGGAAAATATTAGTTGATGTGACCAGTCTTCAAACAACTAAAACATGTGGTTTGACTCAACCATCTTTTATAGTCACTCCTAAAGTGTGTTCTAATACAATTCTCAAGAACATGTCCATACTCTTGATAGTAGTGAAAACTATACATTGTATTATAATCCCAATTATAAGATATTCCATTCTTCTTTACCTTTTTTTTCTTTTTTTTTGCACTTATAGCAGTGACCCATGCTCTTTTGCTTAACATTTTAAGTTATAGTCTTGCTTCTGCATGCACTGGTAGTATGTCCTTTCTTAGCACAATTATGAAAAGGATGTTTTGAGTTCTTACCTTTATTACCTCTTTCTTCAACACTGTTGGATGATTCTCCTCCTTCAGTACTTGTGTATCCTAATCTAGATGTATCATTGTTAGATATAGGAGACCTCATTAACTATTCAAAGTATTTGATAGTTTCTATGGGTTTAATGAATCCTTTAGAAAACTACTTTTCCCTTTTTAGATCATTGCTCAACTATTCATTATGCAAATTTGATGTTGTTATCTCAATGTTCTTAGCATTCAATTCATGGATTTCATTCATCATTTTACCCAAAGTTTATAATTGCATGTTAGCAATCATAGTTACCTCTAATGATTTCTTTTCCAATCTACTGGTCAATATTTTTTTCATCCTCAATCATGACTTTTTCTTCTATAGCTTTCTTTTTCTATTTGGCCACCTCACATAGTAATATGGCTTGTGATTCTTGTTCTAGCTTAAGATTTTTTATCTCTTTAGCTAGAGTTCTATTTTTTTTCCATTAAATCAGCAATTGCTACATCAAATTCATTGGAGTCCCCATTTGCAAATAGCTTAGTAGTTTCCATCTCTTGGTATTGTGTCATTTTCCTCAATAGAAATTTCATTCCTTCTCTTCAATGATTTCTTTAGATCATCTCTTGCTTCATTTAACTGATGTAGAATGAATTGTATTTCAATTCCCTGATTCTTAATGATCTTTCCCAACATGTAGACTTCCATTTCAAAGATTTTTCCTCAAAGCTGATAGGCTTCACTTTTAGAGAACAAGGCTCTGATACCAATTGTTGGAATTACAATAGGAAAGGTAAACTTTTGATAGGGGGTGGGTGAATTAGTGCTTTACACATTGACCCTTAAAATATTCACGACACATCCATCTCACATCTTCAATAAGTTAACTAAAATACCATGTAAAGCATATACATATAAAGAATGTAAATAACTAAGCATTCATACATATATGACACAAGATATGATTACCCAGAAACCCTCCAATGAGAAGGTAAAACTAGGGTGGGGATGACACCCACAAATCTTTACTACTGTAGTAATAAAGTGTATCTAATGAAGGTTACAATGCTTGATCATGAAACATGATGTACCCTATGAAAGCTCTACCTAGTTAAAGGCTTAGAAAGACTATTACTCTCACCTTGTTAAAGGATTTCAACACATTGTTAGAAGTGTGTCTATTTAAAGGACTTCAACTCACAAATAAGTAAGCACCTTGTTAGAGGGTTTCATTACAGCCTATTAGGACTACTCTATTAAGAGATTTAATTAATTCACCTACTAGAATATCTTAGCAATGATCCGATGGCTAGCACTCTAATGCATGATGATGGATCACCTCTATTCTGTTGTGTAGTTGATCCTTCTTGATCATATGTCTCTCTTCTATTCACTACTTCCTTCCGCTATTCTCTTTTAAATGATTCTATAATTCAAACCATAATATCTTGATCACCATGAATTTCCTTGTTTCTGCATGAAAAACTCTCCATTCATTCATTCCCTTTCACACTCATAAGAAGTTTATGGCTCTTCCTCCTTAAGAAGACCTAGGTGACTTAGGGTTAGGTATAAATCAATGGCTATGATTCATCCATATTGATGCTTAAACATTTCCTTTACCTGATTGGGTGGATGTAATACATGGGGATTCTAACTTAAGATTCATCTTTATCGCCAAAATATCATAATTCAATCTCTAAATCAGCTCAAAAATGGTTTACATAGTAGTTTGTGCCCATACAAACAACTATAACAAAACTATGTTACTCGACATCTGAAGTCCCTGGTGCTCGAGACATACTGTGACTTCAATGTTCTCACTTAATATCTGAATGACTCAGCATGCACTACTTACAAGGCTCCTAAATCACTCAACATATAGTGTATGCTTGACACTTGAGGGATTTAGCACATTAGTGACTTGGCACACACTATTTAATTAGCATGCTGTAATATTTACATGTTGTGCTTGGCTTATGCTACTTGTTTGGCATGAGTTAAGTAAATGGCTTAAGTTTATAGATAGTCACTTGTCAAAAATAATATGAGATTAAAAAATATTGGGTATTTACAAAGCACATTGCGTAAATAGAGTACTTGAGAAGTAGTTTTTTATATTTGGATGGTATCTCTTAACTAGGATAGAATCATGGTTAGAACAGTTAGAAAATGATAGTAGATAGCCTAATGATGATGCCATAAAGTACACAAGGTTAGTTTCCCATGTGTATAAGAAGTTATAATTATCATGAGTCAATAGTGTTTTTTAATTACAAAAAGATGTAATGAATTCTAATAGCTTAATAAGGTCATAGTATAATTAATTGGGAAACCCTCAAGGATGAACTAGTAAATTATTTTGAGGATATTGTATAAAAGAAGGTTATTTTCCTTGTGATGAATGTTTGAATGTGTGAATGAATTGTGCAAGTGTGAATCACTAAAGTGCTATATGAAGTTTGTAAATATGTGTAATAGATCAAAGAGATCATTGTGATGTGAATTTGGAGATCTGGTATTAAAATCTATAGAGGTATTTGGTGTGGTATTGGCACACTAAGAGGACAGCGAAAGAGTTCAAGTTATGAAGACCGATTTAAGCTCTATTATTCTAAAAGGAATAATATAGAAGCCAGTTGGATAGGGAGTTTGGTGGTCTTACCCCTAAATTCATTTGGACAGTGGGTCCATCTTCCTTCTATAAATCCTTATAGGGTCAAAATCTCCTAACAAGGATTCAAAGTCTCTTAACAAGGACTGGAATGTACTAAATGTATTTCATTGGCTCCTAAAATAGTGCATCCTCTTACAAGGAACTTATAAATTAGTACATCATTTTGTGAGTACCATCCCCATTGGAGTTTTCCATTTCATCAAGGGTTTCTTTAGTTAACATATCTAGTGTTATTGTATATGTGTATTTTCTTATGGTTTTTTATTATATTGTTTATGCACTTAAGGTTTGAAAAGGTTGATAAAAGTTATATTGATTTGATAACTAATTCACTCCCCCCTCCCCACCTTAGTTAGCTAGGTGGAATTTAATTTCTAATAGGGTTCACAATAAATTTACCTTGAGGGTGGCCTCTATTATGAGTGACATTAGGAACTTAAATAGAAGATTATATAACATGGTTATTTATATTTTGTATAAAAAATGGAACTAGGTGGTAGAAAATCTTATTGTGTACAACTATTAGAAAATAAACTTAGAAATTTGGAGACACATGGAAGGATAAGTGACATCAATCCAAAACATTATAAGGAATGAAAGAAATCATTTTTTTGTGGGATTAGTACACATAATTTACAAGTGGAAGTACAAAAGAGGCCTTTTTGGGTTAGCTACTTTCTCGGTGGCCATTAAGTTCATTTTAAATTCAAATGAAGCTATTAAAGTAATGATGGTTGTTTACTCTATTTTTAACTATATTTGTTATGAAAAAAAGCTGCTTAATGTTTAAGGACAAATATGAAGTGATAATTTTAAAGGATGAAGAATGATCTTGATTATTGATAATGAGCCACAGGATTACCATGTACATTGGCATTTTTTTCCATTTTAGAGTACCATACTCAATAACAAGAAGAAAAAGATATAGCTCTCTCATTTTTAATTTAGTTTTGTTACTCTTTAGTGCTCCACTCAAATGGGCTTATGTTATTCTACATTGTTGGAATTTGTTTTCTTATAGCTATAAACATTATAATACTTATGTATATATATAAAGTGGAACAATGGGGTGTATTTATTAAGAAAAGTTGATCGGATGAGAATGTGCTACAAGTAACTTGCTATTGTTATTCAACTTGTTATACTAGGTTAGCCCCTATTTTGGCTACTTTTTAATATCAAAAATATTCTATAGGTACAACTACAGGGAGGTTCATCTCATATATAGATGTTCTTCATTTTGAACTTATGCCTAAATATATACAATCATATGAAACTCCTTTTAATATAACTTCATGTTTAGGATACACAAAAATATAAATATGCTCCTTTTAATCCACACAAAAATTCTCTACGTTTCAAACATACACATACTTCCTTATATAGGAACACATTATGAATATCACAATAAATATCCAATTTATGTTTCATTTAACTTGCAACTATTTCTTTACAAACTATCTTGAGTTGCATGAATAATTACAAAAATTGCTTATTATATTTATACAAAATTGTCTATTACAACTAACATTGAAAATCTGAGCTATTCATTGTTTATGATTCCTCAACAATGTGAGGAAACAACTCCTCAAAAATAATAACTAATGTGTGTTATATTACAAAATTTCATTGATGTACTTCATAACTAAATTTTTTGTTAGGCCAGTGAGTAACCAAATGAAAAAAAATAGTTTCCCGAAAAGAAACTTACTTAATCAAGTCTTTAGAAATATTGTATATTTTATTTGAGTCAATCATTTATTTATAAAAGGAATTCATAAAAAAACTTAATTTTGTACAAAAAAATGGAGAAATTCCTTTATCAAATACAATACTGAACATTTATAAAATGATCTAAATGATTGTACCCAAAATAACTATCGTAAAATGCTTTTCAAAAACCCTCAAAAGAAGAATGTATTTTTAATTAATTAGTTGTTAAGTTTTTAATTTTTCTTTTTGATATAAATGGAGAATAAATTCATACCTAAGTATTTTGACCATCATATTCTAAAAATTTTCTATTACTCTTCACATATAGAAAATTTACCCAAAACGAATCTCCTTTAGAAGTGGTTCATAGTGTTATCACGGTGAATCCTAACAAACTCTTCTAAGTATAAAAATCAAGACATTCCATACAAAAAATAAAGAAGATATTATTAGTAACTATTCACAATTTTTTTTTAAAATGTACATCAAGAACTCTAATTTATATCTTATCTAGAGACTCGTAGATTTAAAATATTAATTACACATGTTCATCTCATTGATTGTTAAAACATAACAACCATCAAATGATTTGGTATGTTTTGTAGAATAACATATATGAAACCCAAGAGCATCCTGAGGTAGTTAGCAATCCTTCATGTTGGAGGGACTTTGGATTTGGAGTTGGCAACTTGGTTGCCAAAGTAGTGGTGTTCAGTCATTATTGGGTAGTTCTCAATACAATATTGACCAAGATGCTTGGTTGCTAAGGGAGCTCAGTCATTGAAGGACCATATTTACCATTTTTCTTCATACTCACAATTGTGCTTGGCATGTGTTGGTTGTTTAGCACCTATGGAGCTCGAGAATGCTTATGGGAGCTGGGCAATGCTTGTGGTTTTTTCTAGCACTTGGTAGTGTAGCTTGCAGGATGGAGTTCTTATAGATTTGGATCAATCGACCTAGTGCATTTAATCCACGTAAAGTGTAGTCATGATGTAGAGAAATTATAGGAGTTTGTGTAAACCTATTTGGGTCTTCTTTATTTTTCCTATGTTTACTTAATGGGTGTGGTAAGCCTTCTTAGGGATTTGGAATTTAATATATATTACAGGAAAACTTGTGGCTTCAATGTTTATATAATAAAAGGTTTATTTTGTTTGTAACTATTTAGACCAACTAGTCACTTAGTTGAGTGTAAGTAAAGGGGTCTTATGGACTTTTAAGTCACTGTCATCCAGCATGGGGAAAAAGGAGCACTTGAGTGGAGAAAAGTTTGAGTAGATCTAGTAACTAAGTGTGGGCTTGGGAAAAGAAGAACATTTCTTGGTGGTTTATGAGTACAATTTTAGATTCTTCTTGGGGTTTTCTATCAGATTTTAGATCAAGATTAGCTAGGATTTGGATCTTATGAGATCTTTTAGAATTATTTTTGTAATTGCTTTGTATATGGTTGTAACTTAGAAGGCCTTATAGCTAGGCATGTTGGATTAAAATTTTATGATCCTATTATGAGAATTGGCATTATTGTGGATATTATTCCCTATTTTTTTGTTTATATTTTGATGCATGGCTAATTGATGGGGTTAGGACATCTCCTTTGGGGACTCTCCTACCTTACACTACATCAGTTGGTATTAGAGAATTTTTTTGTGAGTGCATAAATAGATTAGTGAAGTTGAGGTCTTTTGGACAAAGACATCTGGTGAATATTACTAGAGTGAGGTTGGATCTGATTTATCTTGAAGATTTTTTATAGATGGTTTACATAGATCTTAGAATATTTCTATGAGAATATTAGAGCCTAGGGTGATTGAAAGTCTTTGTGATGTTGTCAAAGAGAGGATCTTAGAAAAGGTTATATAAGATTTTAGATCTGAGATGGAGTTAATGAAGGATGAGATCATGAGGGATATAGCTAGTGTAACTTGGTATGTGGGTACTAAAGATGGTTATGAGGAAGTTACTAAAGACTTTGAGGTTTTGGGATTGAGTGGTGAAGATAAACTAATTGTGTGGAGATATCTATGGAAGGTAGAGCTAGTTCACTAGATAGATTTGACAATTAGTTGAAATTGAAGAACAAGATGGATGTTTCTAATTTTGTAGGTACTTTGAATCATAAAGATTTGATTTATTGGATTGGTGAATTGGAAGACTACTTTAAAATAGAGGATATTGGAGATCTTCTTAGCATGAGGTTCACATAGACTAAGCTAAAAAGGTGTGTGGCTTTATGGTGGAAATAATTTTAAAGAGATGGGGAAAAGGAAGGTGAAATCAAGATCACTTGTTGGAGATTGATGTTGATAAAATTTAAGAATGAGTTCATATGTGTTGATCATGAACCTTAGTTGTTTAAGAGGTGGTAGAATCTGAAATAGAAGGATTTGTCTCTAAAAGATAATACTGAGAAATTTTACAAGTTGACTATTTGGTCTAGACATAGAGAATTTTTAAAGGAGAAGATGGCTAGGTGCATTAATGGTGTGAGATTAAATATTTAGGATGTGATTGGTATGTTGAATATTTCTTTAGTTTAGGATGCTTATCAATATTCTCTAAAGATAGAAGATATGTTGAAGAGGAGAAATCAAGGTAGTTCACAAGGGAAGGAGAAGCAAGATCACTTGGAAAGGGATAAACTTAGTGTAGAAGGTAAACCAAAACCTATTGAATAGTTGAAGAGGACATGAAGACATGAATTTAAGGGTACCTACAATGGATGTGGTGAAGAAGGTCACAAATATTTTGAGTTTTCATAGAAGGTTGTTGCTAGGAGAGTTGCTATTTCTGAATGAAGATGAAGGCTCATTCATTGAACCTGAGTAGGTAGAGATCTTTCTAGCTTTATGAGTATTGTTTGGTAAGAGAGAACTAGAATCTTGTCAAAGGAGTCATTTGTTCATGACTCATTGTAAGTGTGGTGGTAACATCTACAATGTGATTGTGGATAGTGGTAGTTTTGATAACCTTTGTGTTGGGGAGATGGTTCAAAAAATTGGTTTGAAGAGAATGTGCTATCCTTTTCCATGTACGATTGGTTGTTTACCAAAATAAATTAATATGGAAGTGAGGGAACAATGTATTCTTGATTTTCACATTGGGTAGTATAACGATCAAGTGTTGTGTCATATTGTGTACATAAGTAGTTGTCACATATTTCCTAGTAGACCTCAGCAGTATGATTGCAAGGCTATGCATGATTTTTTCAAGAATATGATTACTATTAAAAAAGGTGGTAGGATGCATTCTATGATTCCTTTGAAAAATGAAGACCTTGGTGGGAGGATCCTGAGTATTGGTAGTTGAGTTGAGTGGAAGGATTCTGAGAGTGTTAGATATAATTAGGGAAAACACACTTGTGAACCACTAAAGAAAGATGTAATGAAAAAATAATTAAACAAGGTAAAAAGCATGCAACTTAAAGACTTGGATGATATGTATGTGAAGAACCAGTTTTAGACTTATGTGTTGAATCCTAGAAGATGTCCTTCCAACTTGTACGAACATCTTTTCCAACCTAGGGTGCTTGACACAAGAGCATCATGGGGTAGTTAGAAATGATGCATGTTAGAGGGATTTTGGATTTGGAGTTGAGGACTTTGTTACAAGAGGAGTAGTTCTTGGTTCTTATTTGGCAGTTCTAGATGCAATATTTACCAAGGCACTTAGTCACTAAGGGAGCTTGATCACTAAAGGAGCTTGGTCACTATATTTCTTGACACTCACTATATTTATATCCATGTGTTGGTTGATAACCACATGTGAAGCTTGGAAATTCTTGTTGATGCCTAACAATGCTAGTGGATTTTTATGACACTTGGATGTGTTTTTTATAGGATGGATTTCTTACAGATTTGGATCAATCAACTTAGCACATTAAATGCATGTGGAGTGTGCTCACGATGTAGAACAATCATGGGAGTTTTTTTGGACCTATTTTGGTCTTGATTATTTTTCCTATGTGTATGAATGGGTGTTAAAATCCTTCTAGGGCATTTGGTATATATCTCTTGTTGGCTAACTTGTGGCTTAAATGTGTATTTTATGTAATTTTTTATTAAATTTTTAACTTTTTAGACTAACTTTTGGCCTAGTTAGGTGTAAGTAGAGGGGCCTTGCAGACCATTGAGTCATTTTCATCTATCATGGAGGAGCAGCTGAGAGGAGAAAAGTATGACCCAAGCTAGTAGCTATGTCTGGGCGTGGGACCAACAATAAGGTTACTTGGTGCCTTGCCATAACAAGTTTATATTCTTCTTTAGGTTTTCTATCAAATTTTGGATCTAAATTAGCCAGGAGTTGGATCTTTTGAGATCTTGCAAAATAACAATTGTAATTGCTTTATATTTGGCTATAACTTGGAAGGCATTGCAGTCGAGCATGTTGGATGAAAATCTTATGATTCTATTATGAGAATTGGTATTTTTATGGGTCTTAAATTCTATGTTGATATTTATATTTTTTTGTGTTTTAA
This sequence comes from Cupressus sempervirens, assembly GCA_028749045.1. Lineage (NCBI taxonomy): Eukaryota > Viridiplantae > Streptophyta > Pinopsida > Cupressales > Cupressaceae > Cupressus > Cupressus sempervirens. Next base: position 266,449,202 of record CM053786.1, on the reverse strand, counting down.
CTTGTTGGGGCTTAGGATATCTCGTTTGGGGATTCTCCTACCTTATACTACATCATATATGAAACCCATAAATAAATTTTAACAGGAAATCATTCAATGATAAGATAACATATCATGGTGGTGACTATGAGTTAAAACAAATATCAAAGGATTGAAGAAATCAAATTGTCAAAGGATTTGAAATATTTATTTTAGCTTCCCAAAATTTATTTTTCATTCCTTTGTGTTTTTCCATACAAAATGGACATGTTGGGAGGTGTTCACCATGTATAACATACTCAAGTATAAACTCAACAAGTAGGTGCCTTTTCAAATGTAGTTATTAATCACAACTAGTAGCAAGATGTGTAAGAGATCATCATATTTCTTCCATGTTGAATTTTTTTGCATCAAGGAAAATTCAATATTAAAAATTTCCCTTCTTCATTGAATCACTTGTTCAAAATTAAAGTAAAAATATATATTTATCTTTCCACAAGTCCAAATAGCACAATTATCATGTGTCTTTCTAAATTTAAAATAAAACATTTATGGTGAAAAAAATAAATCTATACTACAACTATACATATAGATATACATTCCATCATGATGGGATTTTCTTAATACTTTTTAAAAATTCATCAAATAAATTATTATAGAAATAAATTAAAGATATGTTTGATCAAAGCCTAAAAAATATGTGTAAAGATGTCATAAATATCCTTTCTTTGCTTATTATTTTTGTTCAATGCAAACCAACTATAGCGATCAAAATGTTTGCATTGATGATGTAGTGGTTTTCTACCCCATGCCTCCAATTTTAGAAATCCTTTATATAAATAGAAATTCATTAAATTAAATCTTTAATTTATAACATAATTTATAAGAAAGAAAATAAATGTATAGACTTAATTTAATTGATAAACATGTCTATATGATTCATCTCTCTCTCTCTCTCTCTCTCTCTGTGTGTGTGTGTGTGTGTGTCTTGGAATTTACAAGTGGGAAGATTTACTTCTAGGGGGGCTGAATCAAAAGTAACTAACTTTAACCATTTCTCTCTCTCTCTCTCTCTCTCTCTCTCTCTCTCTCTCTCTCTCTCTCTCTCTCTCTCTCTATCTATCTCTCTATCTATCTATCTGTGTGTGTGTGTGTGTGTGTGTGTGTGTGTGTGTGTGTGTGTGTGTGTGTGTGTGTGTGTATGTGTGTGTGTGTGTGTGTGTGTGTGTATCTTGGAATTTACAAGTGGGAAGATTTACTTCTAGGGGTCTGAATCAAAAGTAACTAACTTTAACCATTTTAAAACCTTTTAGCTCAATTTATTCACATGCATATAATTCATATAATAAACATGAAAGTAAAGACATGCATGAAAATAGAAAACACACAATTTCGTAACCCAGAAACCCTCCAAAATGAGAAGGTAAAACTGGGGTTGGGATGACACCCACAAAATATCACTGTAGCAATATGTAACTGTTCAAGGTTACAATATTTGACCACTTCCAATGGTCTACCCTATGAAAGGCCTATCTTGTTAAAGACTGTACACCCTATTAAAAGTAACCTAGTTAAAGGATTGAACTACTTCACTAAAAGTAGGCACGGTTAAAGAACTTTAGTACATTCACTTGGAATGCCACCCAGTTAAAGGATTTACAAATGGCTGCTAGGCCAACCTAATTCCATAGGATTTTCATTCCTAATACAATTGCTAGAGATATTATGAAGATTTTGACCTAATAATTTGCAATCCTCAATTGTTGATTCTAGATCTTTGTTCTGCTTTATTCGCTCTGATCCTTGCTTGATCTGTTATGTCACTCTTCATAACTCTGATACTCTATTCTTGATCAACTGGATTCTGCAATGCTTCTCTACTCTTCTCTAAGTCTTTTCACAATTTTTCTCTTTACTATAATTCACCCATACACTTCTCACATCCACTTCTCCTGCATATGCATAATGGGTTTGATCATCCTTTTAAAGATTTTGAAGACTTAGGGTTAGGTATGAATCTACGATCAATATTAAATCTTCATTTCTCACTCAATTCTTGTACTTTTCCTACTGGTTGCATGCCTTCTCTATTTTTCTTATTGGATGCATGCTTATTACATAGGTAATGTAAAAGATTTGATCTTATCTTCAAGATGCTTTGAGATTCATCCCATGTCGGATTCAAAAATGGTTTACATCTGATTTTTTGAAGGTGCAAAATCATATGTTGATTTGGTGTTACTTGGCACTTAGTAGTTGCTAATACTCTACACATATATGAAAACTAGCTCACTCGGCTCCTATAGTAATTCTATTTCACTCTACACCTATTCTTTCTCAACACCTACAATGTCTCAACACTTGAATTGTGCTCAACACCTGAAGATTACTCGACACCTATTGAATTCTCTAGCTTGACATACAATGTAGCTTGACTTCTATATTATACTTATCATCATATTGAGTATTTGTTAAGTGTGTTGACACTCAATTGTAAAAATCAATCTAAGACTAACAATCTCCCCCTTTGACATGAGTGGAAAAACACTTAACTAAACATTATGAATCTGATCTCTATGAGTATACTACATATTCTATTCGGCATATGTAAAAGACTTCAAAAACATGTTCAAAATTTTTATATACCTCAAAATCTTGTAACTCCCTTTGAGCTGATGTGCCATTTTTGTAACCAAAATTCTTGTGCTGAATTTGTCTCATGCTAAAGTATCTTATACTCTTTGTCTTGTCTACCTTATCATTCTTTTGCCTCTATTTCTATGTACCCTATTTTTGCTTGTACTATGTATCTGTTCTCTTTTTCACATCCTTTTTATTACTTCCTCAAAATGTGAATTTGAATAGCTCAGCCCTTTTGATATTCTTTATTACTTCAATCAAAGAATTTATTATTTCCCATTCTTATTTACATCTCCCCCATGCAATAATGAATATCTCTCTCAAAATATTATATCTCCCCCTTTCTATTTACACATTATATATCCCCCTTTTTGACAGTTATGTCAAAGGGTTCCAAAAATGAATAGAATACTTCACCAAAAATGTTTTATTTACCTCCATAATAATCTTTAGAGAGGCACCCCAATTATCTAAAGTAATTTCCAATGATTTGTGATGGATGGTTGTCTTTGCCACAAGATGTACTAGTCCTTCTAATGTAGAAATATCGGGATGTTTCTTTAGAACATTTTCATGCATAGGCATGTTCCTTACATGGAGTACTTCTAAATGTGGGGTAATGGAAGATTTAATATATATCAATTTAACCTTGATATTGACATTTTCTGTTATCAATACAACTAATTCTTTCTGGGTGTGAAGTGTAGTTGTAAAATGCTTCTCACTCGCAGCTGGATCTTTGGCTAGCTATGAGCTAGAAAACTTGAGATTTCATTCCAAGCTCAAATTCCTTTGGCTAATTTCTTTTGTGAAATATGATGAATCAGACAACTTTGAGTACAATGAGAATACATTCTCAAGTACTATTTTCACTTTTTCAATCTTCTTAGCCAATTCAACTTGTGAAAGTGCTATCTCACTAGATATTTTCTCCTTTACTTTCATTTGAAACTTCTTCTCAGACCATTCTAATAACTTAATATTAGTTCCAAGGTCTTCATTCTATACCTAGTCGACAATATTGGACAATTGCTCCATAATGGTTTGGGTTTCATGAAGTACTTGCAAGCTGAATGCATCATGAAATATATCTTTGATTTCCACAAGTGCTTTCTTTTGTCTATACTCATTTTTGAGTATCTTTTGTTTCTTCCTTCTCTCTAGTGCCTCTTGCACTTCATTTATCTATGCTAGGTTCACAGATCTTGAGTCATAACTGGGTATGACTATGTCTTCATCAAGTCCAAGGTCTCCATAGTGAAGTACCCTTGCAACCTTAGTGGAGCTCGAGCCTAGTGCTAAAATTTGCAATGGTATTGCGTTAGTGCTTGTCTTCTTTGTAGGAGTTCCCATGGTAGGCAAGTTTTCCAATGTCTGTATTGCCTCCTACTCCTTTTCTTTAGGGGTTTTCTCCTCTTCCTTCTCCTCTTCTCTACTACCTTGATGAATAATGATGATTTGAGGAGGTTCACCTTGTCTTTGTCTAGTAGGAACATCCTATCTTGTTTGTTCTTTTGTTGGCTCATTCGTAGGATGATCAACCTTAGCAATTTTATCTTAAGCTTCTTGCTCTTTAGGTTGATTTTTTGTAGCTATCAAAGGTTGAGAAGATGTTTCTTGTGTGTTTTCCTTCTCCCTTATTATCTCTACTATAGCCTTTTTTAATTCTTCCACACTCACCAAAATTGAGTTTGTACATAGTTGTAATTGCATTGTGATTTGCTGAAGGATCTTTTTGAGATCCTCTATAGTTAAAGGATTGATGTTCTGACCTGAGTTGTTAGGAACATCCTTTACAATTATTATTTTTGCAAGTTTTGTATGTGGAGGACTTGGTGGTGGCATTGGGTGTCTTGGACACTCTATTCTAGTTGTTGTGCTTCAGTTGGTGCCTCTTCACCTTGTGTCTTCTCCACCATTTCTTCTTCCTTCTCTTTCTTTGCCTCTTCATCTTTCTCATTCTCTTCTTCTTCTTCATCATTTCTTACCTATATTGGGTCTTCCTATCCTTCTTTGAATATTTTCAATCCATAGATTAACTTCCACATCTATGTGGACTTGTGCACACCATCTTCAATTTGGTTTGGCAAAATTTTGAAGGCTCTATATTTGGGTGCAAATTCTCTCCCATGTTTCTTTCTAGCCCTTTTTATTTGACCTTTAGTTAGGTTTGGCATTACATGACCCTTATTTCTTTCTCCATTTTGAGATAGTAATGCCATTTATTTTCAACTAATGAGCTTAGATCCTTAGGCATTGAATTGTCTAGTTTAAGTGGGGTGGTCTTGAACTTAGCGATCATAGTGTAGATGGATTCTTCCACTATGTTCTATTGTTTTTTTGACAACTTATTAAAATCTATAGTCATTAGACTAGTTAGATTTTCATTGTCTCTAATGTTATTACAAATGTTTTTCAATTTATATTGGGTTGAATATCTTACCAATCTAAATTGATCTTCATTAGACTCTATCCTTTCTTCATCTTATTCAGGAGGTGCAACATACTTTCTTCTCTTCTTTTTCTCTATAGGTCCTCATTGTTATGTATCTTTCTACTTCACTTATTCCTTTGCTACCTAAGTTATAGCCCTGGTATCAGCCCTTGTAGTTGACTTAGTTGGGTCCTCTGATGTGTTCAACATCTACCTTCTCTTTTCCTTTATTATTCTTTGAGTTGGGTCCCTTTACCCTTGTTGGGAAATTCCTACTAATATGACCAGTCTTCAAGAAACTAAAACATGTGGTTTGGCTCAACCATTTGTTGTAGTTTCCTTTGAAATGTGTTCTTATGCAATTTTTAGGAATGTGTCCATATTCCTGATAGTAATGATAGCTATACTTGGTGTTCTAGTCCCAATTATAATGATTGTCATGGTTACCTTCCCTTGTTGTTTGATTTGATGACCATATAGGCTTTGATCTACACTCAAAAGCTTTATGTCCATACTAACTTGAAATTGTAGCAATGACCTTCAAATTTTGGTGTTTTGATAGTCCTAGTCCTATAGTTATGTGCTTGATGTCCTTTCTTTTTGCACTTATGACAATGACTTGCATTCTTAGGCTTGTCATAATGATGGGCATTCTTACTCTTGCATACATTAGAGGTATGTCCCTTTTTACCATAGAAATGACAAGTAGGTTTAGTGTTCTTACCTTTGTTACTCCTTTCTTCTACAGTCTTGGATAACTCTCCTTGTTTAATGTTGGTGTATCCTAGTCCTGAAGTATCATTGCTAGCCCTTGGTGACTTTAGTAGCTAGTCAAAGTATTTGATGGCCTCATTAGGTTTTTTAAAGCTCTCTGCAATCTCATTTTCTCTTTTCAGGTCATTTTGCAGTTGTTCATTTTACATTTTCAATCTAGAGATCTCAATATCCTTAACATAAAGTTCATGATGTGTATTCATCATCTAACTTAGGGTGTCTAGCTACATATTTGAAATTCTTGCAAGCTCAGTTAATTTTTCTTCTAGTTTTTTAGCAAGATTTCTCTTGTCTTCTTCTAGCATAGCCTTTTCTTCATTGGCTCTTTTCTTCTATTTAGTCACTTCACAAAGCATCATAGCTTGTGATTCTTGTTCAAGCTTGAGTGTTCTGATTTCTTCTGTTTGAGCTCTATTCTTCTCCATCAGGTCTACTATTGCTACATCAAACTCTTTGGAATCTCCATTTGAAAATAGATTTGAGGTGTCAATCTCCTTGTACTATGTATCATTCTCATCTATGAAAATCTCTCTTCTTCTCTTTAAAGATTTTTATAGTTCTTCTCTGGCTTCTTCTAAAGCATATAAATCAAATTGTATATCAATTTCCTGATTCTTTATAATCTTCCGATGTTTGTAGACTTCCATTTCCAAATATTTTCTCCAAGCTGTAAGGCTCCTTCTTGTGAGAACTTGGCTTTCATACCAATTGTTGGAATTTACAAGTGGGAAGATTTACTTCTAAGAGGTGGGGTGAATTAGAAGTAACTAAATTTAGCCATTTTAAAACCTTTCAGCTGAATTTATTCACATGCATCTAGATCATCTAATAAACATGAAAGTAAAGACATGCATGAAAATAGATAACACAAGATTTGGTAACACAGAAACCCTCCAAAATGAGAAAGAAAATTTGAGGTGGGGATGAAACCCACAAAATATCACTACAGTAATATGTAACCATTCAAGGTTACAAAGTTTGACCACTTCCAATGGTCTGCCCTATGAAAGACTTGTCTTTTTAAAGACTTTACACCTTGTTAAAGTGACCTAGTTAAAGGATTTAACTACCCTACTAAAAGTAGGCCTAGTTAAAGGACTTTAGTACATTCACTTGGAATGCCATGCTATTAAATAATTTACAAATGGCTAATAGGCCAACCTAAGTCCATAGGATTTTTAGTCCTAATACAATTGCTACAGAGTATTAGAAGATTTTGACCTGATAATTTGCAATCCTCAATTGCTAATTCTAGATCCATATTCTGCTCTATCTTTTAAGATCCTTTCTTGATCTGATCTGTCACTCTTTGTAACTTTGATACTCTTTTCTTGATCAACTAGATTCTGCAAAGCTGCTCTACTCTTCTCTAAGTCTTTTCACCCAACTGCTCTTCACTATAATTCACCCATACACTTCTCACATTCACTTCTCGTGCATATGCGTAATGGGTTTCTTCCTCCTTTTAAAGATTTCAAAGACTTAGGCTTAGGTATGAATCTACTATCAATATTAAATCTTTATTTCCTATTCAATTCTTGCAATTTTCCTATTGGTTGCATGCCTTCTCCATTTTTCTTATTGGTTGCATGCTAATTAGATAGGTAATGCAAAATATTTGATCTTATCTTCAAGATCCTTCAAGAGTCATCCCATGTAGGCTTTAGAAATGGTTTACATTTGAGTTTGTGAAGGCACAAACTCATATGTTGATTCTGTGTTACTCAACACTTACTAGTTGTTGATGCTTGACACATGTAGGAAAACTAGCTCACTCATCTCATACAGTAATTTTATTTCACTTGATATCTATTCTTTCCTCAACACCTATAGTGACTCAACACTTCAACTTTGCTCAACACCTGAAGATTACTCGGAACCTATTGAATTCTCTGGTTCGACATACATTGTAGCTTGACTTCTATATTATACTCAGCATAATCTTGAGAATTGGTTAAGTGTGTTGACACTCAATTGTCAAAACCAATCTGAGACTATATATATATATATATATATATATATATACACACACACATACATACATACATACATACATATAGATATATACATACACATACATACATACATACATACATACATACATACATACATATATATATACATATATGTATATATATAGACACACACACACACACACACACACACACACACATATATACACACATGTATGTATATGTATGTATATATGTATATGTGTGTGTGTGTGTGTCTATATATATATATATATATATATATATATATATATATATATATTTACTTTAACTTGGTATTTATGAAAGAATAACTCTATTTATCAACCTTAAAAGGAAGTGTACAAAAATTTCAGCATAATTTTTGTCACATTTAAAAGATATAAATGAAAAGATTCATTTATTCTCTTCACATACAATTTTTTAAAGAAATTTATTTATATTTTATTTATATAGAAGAGATTTTGATTCAAATAAGATTACTTAAAATCATGGTAAAAAAAAAATTGTTGACAATAAAATAAATTATATATATATATATGATTTTATTCTTCCAAATTAAATTTTTAAAAGACATTTTAAATATATCAAAGTTGACTCAATTCTATAATTTTTGATAAAAGAGTGACATGAATCTAAAAGAACCACTTATATAGTAATTGTGTGTTTCCTTTAAAAAAATTGACTAAATGTCCAATTATAAGAAAAAACCTTCAGAAATGTTTTTTGTCAACATTTCAATTAAAATAACTAAATCACAAGAAAACAAGAGCAATCAACTACTCAAGACAACTAGTTATGAAATCCCTCAAGCTGCATAGATGATTTTTTGTGAATATATAGCTTTATATTTTGAATTAATAAAAAATGACTATTGATCAAAACTAAGGAATTAGAAAACAAAATGGAAGTTTTTGACGACAATGAAACCATTGGATAAATAGTAGGTAGACAAATAATCTAATTAAAACATGTAATTAAACAAAGTAGGATTTAAGAGGGAAACAAATATCCTAATAAGTTAATACTTAGAGTGTACTTGTTAACCCAACGATAATAAATACTATTTAACCAAAGTATACAATATTGACCTATTATAAAATCTAATTTTTAAAGAAATCTATCTCACAAGAATATGTAAGAATAGTAATAATAGAGTTTTCTCATTGAAGGTTTAACATTTATAAATCTTATAACTATAATAATCATGAATCAAATGTGGTCCTATGATAGCAATAACTTTATAAAGAAATAATATTTTTTCTCAATACAACTAAGTAAATTTTTAACCTAAGAAAGGCATCACCAAATTTTCTTTCTCCAAAATTATAAATTATTACTTATATTAGAATCATTTACCACTTCATTACATTCAACTATCACTCTTTCCTTAATCATTGCAGTTCATGAAACCTTAACAACAATATAATGTCTTCACTATTTTCTTTATATCCTCAAATAGAAACTATTTTCAGATTAATATTATGTGTGTGAGACATTGTATTGTTAGTAAGAGCTAAAACCCTTAACCACAAAAAGAGCTAACTTCATAAGGAGTTTTGCAATGTGTTTGGGTCATGAAATAAAATTCATCCATGTGTGAAAATATATACTAGTAGAATTACTTCCTCCTTAGATGTTCTCGTTAAATAAAATCTCATAGATATCATATTCCATAATCAATACATCTTTCAAATAAAATTTATACAATTGTTAAACAAAACTCATCCATCTAGAAAAACTTTAGAATTATAAAGTTTCCCTCCTTAAATGTGCTTTCAAAATATAATATTAAATATCATAGTCCACTTCTAGCATTTCTTGAGCAACACTAACAGAAATTTTATTCATTCAAACTGATTTACATTGTTCAACAGTATAGTGAACACAATATCCATTTATCTAAATAGCCTAAACCAAAGTACCCAAAAAAAATTATTTCTTTAAATAACTAAATTTATTAAAGAAATGGATTAAAATTGTATATAATTTTAGTTGTTAGAGAATGTATAGAAAGCAAAAAGTAACTTGTCATTTACAACATGATTTGACGCTAAAATTTCTAAAGTGCAGATGAAGCATTGTAATAAGTTTTCTTTCGGAAATATGTTTGAGAAAAAAAGTGTAATACAGGACAACTTGTACTCCTTATGAAAGGAGATAGAACTGATGGGATAAAAATTGGACAAAGAAAAGAAAAGAAGGAAAGGTGTCTTTTATCTGATGTACACAATATTATTCTAAAGGAGGTCATCTAAATTGGAAACAAAGGTCCACAATCCAATGGATCAAGGAAGGACATAAAAACTCCATATTCTTCCATCAATATTAACTAAATCATACGAAAAGAAACTCAACTAGAGAACTAGCTACAAAGAAATGAATTGTTGCACACAAAGTTGAAGTGGGCCATAAAGTGGTCTCTCACTTTTGGGACCTATTGAATCAATCCCCCAATCTTCCTTCACATGCTAGAATGCTCAATCTACTTGAATTTGTTCCCACTTGTATCCTCCTAGAAGACCTTCTATAGTAAGAAAAACACATTGCTATGCAAGAGGTTGTATCTTCCACCTTTTCCTTGAGCCCTAATAAGTTGGTAGGTCCTGATGAATTTCCTCCATTATTCTTCCAAAAATACTAGAACATAATCAGAAAAGATTTTTTTTGGGTGGCCAAAGATATTTTTTTACTTGGGGGTTATCATTAAAGAGATTCATAGTATTTTTATTTTTCTAATCTCCAAGGTGGATATGGCTAATGATATAAAGGATTATACACCTATCAGCCTATGTAATATTGTATATTGTATTTTGTCTAAACTATTGGTTTCTCCTATCAAACCCTTTTTAGATCATATGACCCACCCTAAATAGAAAGGATTTTTTTGTAGGAGCCAAATTATAGATGTTATCCTAACTATGCATGAAGTGAATCACTCTATGTACAAATAGAAAAAAGAAAATTTGATACTAAATCTTGATATTTCCAAAGATGATGGCATGGTCTCATGGGATTTTCTTATGTAAATTCTTAAGAAAGCTAGATCGATAGGAAGAATTGTCGAGCTGATGGAGGAATGTTTCAAACTACCTAATTTTTCAGTACTGGTCAATGGCTCCACTAAAGGTTTCTCTAATATCTCTGGTGTTGTAAGATAAGGTGATCCTTTATCCCCCTATATCTTTATCATTTTAGCTGATGTTCTTGGAAATAATCTTGATAGAATAGTGGATGTTGTCACCATAAAAGGTTTTAAACCCTCTTCAATGGAAAAGACACTCTAACACAATTTTTTTTATGATACTTGATAGTTGCAGAAGCTAACATAGTTGAAGATAAACCTTGAAAGTACATCTTGCATGAATAAATGGTAGCTTTAGGTTAGAACCATAATTTATATAAAAATTGCTTTGTGATTTTTGAGTGTCCTATAGAGGGTCCAAAATAGAACTACTTTGATGATTGGTTGCAAGATTGCCACTCTTCTTAAAATGTATCTTGGTATGCCCTTTCCAATGACCAGCATGGATAAAATTCTTTGGTTAATTTTTTAAAAAGGATTTAGTTGTTCAACATGTGGCTTCAAAGTGATCTCTACTTAGGAATGTTGGGAAACATTTGATGCTCGTGGTGACTTTTCAAAGCTCCATTCAAAATGTTATGTCTATTTTTCATATGCCTATCCTTTGGAATAAAAGGCTAGTTGTTCTCAAAATTAATTTCCTTTGCGATGGGGTTGAGGACAAGAAGCGGTTCTTTCTTGTCAAATGGCAAATGGTATGCTTTCCTATAGACCATGGTGTGTTGAATGTGAGGAACTCCCACCTTACAAACTTAGCCTTCATTTCAAAGAAAGTTGTGAATGTCATGAAGTTAGATTTTCAATGGGAAATTATTTTAAAAAGAAAGTGCATTAATCATGGGAATGGGCTCAACTCGCTAAAGAACCCCTTTAAAGAGGAGTTAGTAATTTAGAATAATAAGAAAAATATCATTCCCTTCCTCACTCAATGTTCCTCTTGGCTAGTAAAAAATGGGGCTATTTTTTATTTCTCGAATGATGTCTACAAAAATATGTCTACTTTTGAGTTTCACCCTATGTTGCAAGGTCTAAAAGAAGTACTTGGTAATAGACTAGGGTTCAATGAAATGGAATATTTGGAAAGGAAGGAATACATAGTGAATTTGAAGATTGACATCAACTGGTTTGAAGTTTCTTTGAAATTGGTTTCTTTTAAAATTTAAATTCATCTAAACACCTTAAGATTTTATAGACTAGATGAATTGAATAAAATAATATGGAAGAACTTCATATAAGTTGATCATTCTATTAAACTACATTTTGACCTTCTAATTCCTTATTGGCCAGCCCTGTTTGAAAAGAGAAGATGTGGCTTTAAAAACTCATTTGAAAAGTAAAGTTATGTAATTTTATTTTTTTCAATAACAAGATTGTCACTCTCAATAATCTCCAAAAAAAATATGTATTTAGATAATTAATAGGATTTTTCTATGTGAACTATTACTCACACCCTCTTTTCCTACCCTTATGCTTAGAAAGTCAAAGAAAACCTAATGAGAATGTTCAAAGTATATTAGTGTTTGAATAATTACCCTAAAGTGGTCTTCAATTCTTTGATATCCCCTTTCCCTCAGCCCTTTATGACTAAGCTACAAAATCAATGTTTTTTATATGGTAGTTGGTGCCTCTTGAAGGAACACAACAACATGATCTTTAGGATAAATAAATAAAAATGTAAAATCATTCACTATGGGGATTTTCCAAAATTTGAAGGGGAATATGAAAGGCATACATTCTACTCCACCTTATATTCATATGACTGGGAGGTTGGTATTTAATGGGAGTTGCTAGATAAATTGAGAGCCTTTAGTAATTTGGCTCCAATTATTAGAAGGAATATTAAATGCCCCCCCACCCCCCCCCCCCCAACAACCCAAATCAAAACAAGCTAAACTTTGATGGTTTCTCTATGGTAAACCTAGGTTAGACAGGTGTGGGTGGCCTTTTTAGGAACTAAAAAGGGGATTTTCTAGCTACTTACATAGGAAATTTAGGAATCCTAAATGCTTATGTGGCATAACTCCTAACACTTTACCATGGGATCTTAATGTTGACTAGAAAAAATGTGAGAAGAGATACCATCAAAAGGGACACTTTAAACATTATCAACATTTTCAAAGACAATATGACAAGAAGGTGGAATGGTAGAGATGTGATTGTTAAAAAATTAAATACTTTTTAAGAAAGTTGGATGTGGTGTCTTTTCAACATGCCTTGTGAGAGGGTGTAGGTATAGATTTTTTCCAATTTTGGAATGACCCTATATCCATCCTAGTCAAAGTGTATAATATGATCTATCACAATCACATTCAAATCATACATTAATTATCTATCCATTATTAATCATTATAGGGATTGTTTGCAAAATTATTTTTATGAGTTGCAATTTCATTTAAATTTTATAGTTAAAAGTGGTTGCAAAAAAAATCTTAAGTTTATTGTTCTTGTTGTTAGTGGCTTTATTCAATCTTGATTTGGTAATATTGGGTGATGACCCTTATTAGATTAAGCTAGATAAGTTAGTAGATTAATAAATTATAGGGAGCTTTGGGATATCCTTTGGAAGAGTAGCATTAAAAATTACATAACATGCATGAAGGTTTATGATTAAGAACTTTCTTAGAAAGTTACAGAGTCATAGGATAGTGGTAAAGTCATAGTAGGTTGTCTTTCATTGTTTTATCACTCTAGAATCTTTCTCTATCATCATTGGGATGGGCATAGAAGGGGTCAAAATTGCTAGAGGCACCACAATGTCATTCAAGGATTCTTTGGAGAAATTTAGGGAGCCAAGAGAGAAAATCTCTTAATTGCATCATGTGTTTAATAAAGGAAATTGATGGGCTATGAAACTATTATTTTTGCGGTGACTTATTAGGGAAGTACTCTATATACTTCATAAATTCTTTTGGGTTTGGGGCACCCTCTCAAAAAAAAAGTTGGTACTATTCACTGATTTGCCACTAAAGTTTTGTCTAGTATTCGCCAATTTATGGTTGAAATGTTGTAACCCCAAAGCAGCAAAAAGACTTGTATAAAAGGGCTTAAGCTTAAGGATTGTTTCATAGTGAGTGATGTGAAAATTGGTTCTTGTAGTGGTATTGAGTTGTAAGGGACTACAGATTGTAATCAAGTTGTAATCACTGTATCGTAATAATATTGGACTTGCTATTTGGTGGACGTAGCTCAGGATTTGGGTGAACCATGTTAACTATTGGTTTCTTGTGTTCTTCCTGTATGATCTATTATTTTTTGATATTGTTTATATTTGAGTGTAATTCTTATTTATGTTTGAGGTTTAATCCTAACAAGTGGTATTAGAGCGAGGTTCTATTCGGTTATCCTTTATAGGAAACTCTCATGGTTGAGTGGGAGCGATGGTAGATGAAGGTAAGATGAAGGTTGACAAGTTTAATGGCCAGAACTTTTAGGTAAGGAAAATGAAAATGGAGGGCTATCTTTATCATAACGATTTATGGAAGTCATTGGAAGGAAAACAAAGAATTGGGAATCTATGTCAAATGATAAATGTGATCTTTTGGATAGAAAGGTAATTAGAAGCATTTGATTATGCCTAGCACCATTAATGGCATTTAATATTACAAAAGCAAAGCCTAGGAACATTGTATGAAAAGCCCTCCACTTCAAATAAGGTATTTCTCATGAAGCATTTATTTAATATCAAAATAGCAGAAGGTGGATCTATTGCAAATCATTTAAATGAGTTTAATACTATTACTAGTTAGTTATCTTCTATGGGGGTAAATTTTGTTGAAGAAATTAGGGTTGTCTTGATTTTGTGTTCTTTTCCTGAAAGCTGGAATAGCTTGATAATGGCTGTGAGTAATTCTATTCTTGGATCTAGTACCGTAAAATATGATGATGTGATTGGTGTTATTTTGAGTGAGGAAACTCATAAAAAATCCTTAAGTGGATCTACATTAGGAAGTTCTTTGAATGCATAAAGTAGAGGCAGAACAACTGAGAGAGGTAGTAATTTCAAAAATCATGGGAAATCAAGAGGAAACTCAAAAGGGAGGAGATCTCAATCGAGAGGACTAAACGACTAATAGTACTGTGGAGAACCAGGGCATAAAAATAAAGGTTGTTGGAGTGAAAAGAAAAATGAAGGAGATAAATGTGATGGAGACAAAGAGGCAAATGTTGGAAGTAACAAATCCAAATAAGATGCTTTACTTCTATCTTTAGAAAGTGTTGACGATTCATGGGTTTTAGATTTTGGTGCTTCATTTCATGCTACACCTCATAGAGGTTATTTCATTAATTATGTCCAAGGGGATTTTGGGCTTTTGTTTATTTGGGAGATAATGAACCCTTTCAGATTGTTGGAAAAGGAATAGTTAAGATTAAGTTGCAAAATGGGAATCATTAGCTACTATATGAGGTAAGACATGTTCCAAGGCTGAGTGGGAATTTAATTTTAGAAGAACAACTCAGTGATGAGGGTTGTGTAGTTACTTTTAATGATAAAAATTGGAAGGTTTCAAAAGGTTCCCTTGTAGTAGAAAAAGGTGTGAAAGTGGGCACCTTACATCTTTGTATAGGTCATATTGTTCCTTCTGCTTTAATTTTTTCAAAGAATAATGAATGTTTAGGATCAATTATTGTAGTTTAGCAGGGAGAACAAATAGCTACTATAGATTGTGATACAGGACTATGGCACAATAGACTTGGGCACATGAGTGAGAAAGGTATGAAAGCACTTCATTCAAAGAAATTTTTACCAAGTTAAAATGTGTCAATGTGGATTTCTGTGAAAGTTGTGTGCATGGAAAACAAAAGAGAGTGAGTTTTGTGAAGACTAGGAAGGAAAATAAAAAGGAGAAATTAGAGCTTGTGCATACAAATGTATGGGGACTGGCTCAGGTATCTTCCCTTGGTGACTCTCATTATTATGTTAAATTTATTGATGATGCAACTAGAAAAGTCTAAATTTATTTCCTTAGACAAAAATTTGATGTATTTCAAACTTCTAAGAACTAGAAATGCTCGGTTGAAAATGAGACTGGTAAGAAACTAAAAAGTCTCAGATTTGATAATGGTGGTAAGTATTGTATTCATGAATTTGAATATTATTTCTCCACTAATGGTATTCATAGATAGAAAACTGTTCCAAGAACTCCATAGGAAAATGGAGTGGTTAAACGCATGAACAAGACTATAATGGAACGTGCAAGGAGCATGAGGTTGCATGTTGGGTTGCCCTTACACATGTGGGTGTAGGATATCAAAACTAATATATATTTGATTAATAGATGTCCTTATACTCCTTTGGGTTGTGGTATTCCAAAGGAAGCATGAATTGGTAAGAAGGTGAGTTATTCATTTCTCAAAACCTTTGGTTGTGAAGCATTTGCTCATATAGATTCTGAAAATAGAACCAAGTGGGAAGTTAAGTCAAAGAAATGTGTATTTTTTGGACGTAACATTAATGAATTTGGTTTATCGCTTTGGGATTTTGAAAATCATAAAATTGTAAGAAGCAGGGATGTCATATTCAATGAGAAAGTGGTGTACAAAGATCTGTCGCAACAAAATGAGAAAGAAGAAAATGATTATGTAGTGTTAGATGATACTCCAAAAGATGGTGGTCCACCAATTCCTCATGATGTCCACCAACCGTAACAAAAAATACTAGACACACTAGCAAATGTTAGATGGTCAACAAGGCAAACTAGACCTCTAGAAAGATTTTTTTCTCTCTTTGTATTCTATTTTACTTACAAATGTTGGTGAACCTGAATGTAGGTGGATCTAACACCCAGCCAAGGAATCCACAAGAATTAACCTAAGGTTTTACTAAGTTTGCTAAACATTTTTATTTTTAAAGTAAGAATGCATAACATACACATCAAACACATAGTAGCGGAAGCAATAACATGTAATCATCAACACATATACATAATAGGTTACATTCCTTAAGGATCCCAAGATGTTGAGTCACTTTTAAATTTAATTAATTCTAAGTCTAACCACTACCACATGCACATGAAAGAATAATAATAATATCCAATGTCCATAATATACATTTGTTCCGAATGCCTCTTGGCAAATTTATTCAGAATGCTCAATCATCCACTGTACATGTCATAGGGTATGAAAGGCTTAAAAGAATATACATATGTAAAAATAGAAATGCATCAACCTCCATGAATCCATGATACAAAGTACAGTAAAAATAAATGAAACCATTCACCATACATGATACATCCATACATCCATAATGATAAAAAATCTATCATAAAATCTGACCATCCATCATAGTAAACCATGAACAGGATGAAGGTAGGTGCCAACCAAGAAAGCTCCAGCCACGGAAACTACAGACTGATCTCAATGGTAAGAGTAAAAGCACTACCACCCGACTGTGTGGAACCTAAATGGTCCACTCCCATCACGCTGAGGAGATAGTCTCAAGTCTCAAACAAGATATCAAAACACAAAACACAAGTGCTCTCTAAGTCTGGGAAATCCTAAAAGTATACTAACTCAAAGGTTCCAAGATAGATAGACATCTCGACCCAGAGGCACACAAAGACACGTAGGAAACCTGCTATGCAAGCGGGAAAGTGTCATCGCAAAAGTCACGTTGGAAGTTACCCGAGCAATCCCTTAGGAATCTTTGGTCCCCTGTGATCCTGTGGCCACTAGTATCCTCTTGTACTGACAAGGCATACTACGGAATGCAAGGTTGTAACCAAGCCTTCTCTCTACTGAATTCTAGCCTTTACTAGCACTCAAGGCATGGGAGAGAACATACAGTTATCTTATTAGGTTCATTTAAGTTAGTATTTAGGTGAGATGTTTTCACTTATTAAAACAAACAACTTACAATGACTCATGCCCAGAGCCACTTCGAGTCTCCCATCCCTCATTGCAAGCCACTTCCCAACACTACACATAGATAACCTACCCTAGGCTCATGACAGCACAAATCAAAGAATCATAATAAAATCACCTCAGTCCTATACAAGCGACTGAAAAACATCATAAAAGATAAGCCACAATAATTACATCAGTTCTTCATGAGCAACTGATAAGCATCAAATAATAATCATATGATCACAATAGTTCTCTTATCAGCAACTGAAGGCATCAATGATAAATCACAATATCCATTGGTTCTCCAATGAGCAACCAAAAATTATCCCAATAGTAAATCACAATACTGATCAAAACCCAAAAATGGTTATCAAATATAACTGATCGATGACTCAAAAATGGTTAAGTCAAGTATCACATAAACATACACCTCAACTTCATACAAGGAAACTGGAAAACAATAATAACAGTAAATGCATCAATCATAGAGCATATCACACATCACCATGGTTGGGTTTAGAAAGATCGAGAAAAAATCATCATAACGTCACAATCTCATAGCCCTCGAGCCTCTGGTAACAACCTAAACTGGTCAAGCTAAAACAACTGCAACACCCCCAAACATACACAGTACAAAGAACACATAATAGGACAGTCCATTCTTTGGTTGAATTAGAAAACACATAGTTTGAGTTAAACAAGAGGGTCTCAGTTTCAATGTTGGGTTCAAGTAAATAGTCTCATATTTCAAATTTGTTGATAATATACTATTGAGCTAATGTGAAGTTTCTGTTTCGAGTCGAACATAATTTTTAAACAAATAGAACTCATAGTCTACCCTTACAAATAAAACCCTTTCTATATATAAATCATTGAATGATTACCTTATAGAGAATCAAAAGATAAACATTTATTTTAAATTAATTGTCATTGATTTTAAATAGAATATCTATCGAATTCATTACAACCAAAAATCATTGAACATTCAATGACTCCATAATTCTATTAACTAATTAATCTTAATTAAATTTTTATTTAATTAAGTTAATTATTAATTATATAACTAATCTTATTAATCCTTCATTAATTATTAATTAATTAATCCACCAAAAGTATATTAATATTATTAATTAATAATTAAAATATTATATAGAATAATATTAAAATTTAATAATTAAAACATAATATAATAATAAACATTTAATAAACCATATTTCAAATTCATATTAAATAATATCTATTACATTTAATTAAAATTAAAAATAACAATTAAAAAAACTGATTCAAACCCATGTTTTTAAATTAATACTGGCGTTGTTAAAAATAGTCGCTGACCCTTTAATAAGGGTGGTCGTGTGGCTCTGCCACGGCAGTGGCCTGCCGCGCAACCTTTAAGGCTGTCGGCAGCCCACTGTTGTGGGCAGTGCTGCCGGCTAGGGGGTGGGATGTGACTGCCCACCGTCCAATAAATTTTTTTTATTATTATTATTATTTTTTTAAAAAAAATTTATAAAATACCTTTGTAAAACGTTTTTTTCAAGTTTATATATTTTCAATTTAAATTTTATTAAAAATTAAGTTCACACATAATTTTTTGTTAATTAATAATTTAATTTATTTTTTTTTTAAATTTTTCTTTTCTTTTACTTATTTATTATTATTTTATTTAAAATTATTTTCCAATGTTAATATGATAGGAAACTACAAACATCCTTTTTTAATTTCCAAATTAGAATTTTCTTTTTAATCTCAAAACTCTCCCCCATTAATTCTATCTCTACTACATTTTAATTCAATTCTAAATCCCAATTTAATTTTGTTGAAGGATGTTCCTAAACAGTTTTTTTAAAATCTAGATTACAAATGAAATCGAATAGCAAAAGATCCAGAACGAAGAAATGATACATTCAAGAAGACAAGATTCTTACAATCACGGAGTAGACAGAACATATTAAATTTCTTAAATCATTTAGGGGTCAAAATACCAGACCCTACCTGAACCTGATGCTAATATGCAATTCCCAAAACTGTAAGAGAACTCCCTCCTCTTCAATAACTTTCTTTTGAAAATCCTTCCTAGAATTCTCCTTCTGAAATTTTCTTCCAAAAACTCTCCCCAAAATTCATGTCTCCCAAAATTCATGGTCCAAATTCGTGTCCCCCAAAAATGAACCCCAAAGTTGTGATAAGGACTTTTCTCCTCAAATCGGGGAACTAATTGTGCCTTCACCCGAGAGGACTCCTTGCTCAACTGAGTTAACTCCAAAATCAACTTTCTTTATCTTTGCTTTATCTTTTTAATGCACATTAAGTTAAATTATTAATTAACTTTATTTAATATTCCACTTGACATCTATTTTAAATTAATTTATTACTTTAATCCCATGTGCACTTAATGAAATAAAAATAACATTATTATTTTCTATTATTTTTATCTTTTAATTAATTTCTCATATTTAAACACATGCTTATATCATGCGATCTAGCAACCTTTAATAATTTAATATCTTTTCCACTTTTAATTTATTTTAGAAACTTTAATTGATAAAATATTTATTAATTCAATTAATGATAATATTTAGCATTTATTTAAAAATGAACTCTAAATATATTATTATTAAATTAAATAAATATTATCACATTCTAAAATTATACTTAAAACTTTTATCTCCTAATTCAATTCTTTTAATTTAATTAATTTCTTAATTAATTAAATATAATTAAATATTAAAATATCATAATAATTTTCTATTAAATTAAATCATTAATTAATCTTTTTAATTAGAATTAATTAAATAGAAGAAAAATAAATCAAGGACTCATAAGGCAACATACGAAAACCCATCATAGAAAAACACATACTAAATCAAACAAAAGGGTTATCATCACGAAATTACATCATTTGATGCATTTGGAGGGTACTTAACTCAGATACTTGTCCTAATTATCAATTAGGAAAATTGGTTAAAGGGTTTAGGATTTGGACTTAAGAGTTTATCTCCCCTCTCTTACCATTGAGATAATGCGATAGGGTACGCTCATCCTGGTAATTCAGGGAAGTCGATACCCGGTACGTGCAACCTACATAAAATCCACGCATGTACAAACACAACATTCTTAAGCTAAACAGACAATGGCAGGAAGTGGTGCATCATGTGGATCCTGACTAGAAGATGACTAGGACTCCCTTCCTTAACCACATCAGAAACACCATACATAAAGAAAACAAACACGCACACCATACACATGCAGTATGGGGTAAGTATCCATAAGAAAGCACATGTGATAATAAACCATCTAACTAATCATCATCGATAACTGAAAACATTGAATAATCATCATACATGCATGAAATATAGAGTACCAAGTAATCTCATCATATAATAAACTGAGTGTAAAACAACATCTGATAATCTCTAAAATAATAATACTAATCATCAAACATAAAATTGGCCTAAAAGAGTTTGGCAAGGATGATAGAAATGCAACTTAGGGGCAGGCACTACATCCACCCCCCCTAGACTTAGGCTTACTCCTAGAAGCCTACAAGAACAGAAAAGCTAAGGACTCACTGTGCGGGTCCCATTGGACCCTTTCCACCTGTAGGAGGATAAGACTCCATTGAGTACACTCTCTGGGCTCTACCCATGCCACCAACTATAGATTCTGAAGCTGCGGGTCCCTGGCCTGAGAACTATGGTTTCCTTTGAGTGCAATGAGATGATTTGTGTCCACGTTGTCCACATGTGGAACACTCTCCATCAAAGCTCCTCTGAACTCTAGGTGCACTAGACTGCTGAAAACTACCCCCACTAGGATAAGACTGAACACTCTAAGATGGTCGATCATACTGGTTGGGCTTGTTGCGATGAGTCTTGTGATAGTTCCTAGCATTGGAACCACCACCACCACTCTGTACGGGAGGATAAGTCCCTTCCTATCGCTGATTACCCCCAGAAGGAGGTTTCCTAATGCCACCTGCTCCCTGACCACCCTTTGATCCTAATGCTGAAGGTGCTCCTACAAAACCCCCATGTCCTAGGTTCACACTTTTCTCTACAAGGATGGCTCGATGTACCACATCCTTGAGGATTTTACGTTAGAAACACCTTAACACCCCCAATTAAATGATTGTTCAAACCTCTGATAAAATGTTGTGCCAACTGTGCTAGGTTTTCACTGAATCCTAAAAAGGGCATGAGCTCAAAGAACTTGCGCTTATACTCTATAACGGTCATAGTGTACTGTCTCAGGTTATGGAACTCATCTGCTCTATGCTGCTTCCATTCCTCGGGTAGGAATCGCTCACGGAAGCTCTCTAAGAATAACTCCCATGTGACACTGTTCATGGTTAAGCCCAGCTTCTTTTCCTCGATTGTCCACCAAGTGGCCCCAAAGAACTCTAAGTTGGTGATAGCAAACCTCGCTTTGACATTGCTGTCAAAGTCTTGCATAGAAAAAATCTTGTCAAGGGCAATAAGCCACTGCTTAGCTACATATCCAGAACCTTGCCCATTAAAATGCTTGACCTTGGACCTCTGAAGGTTCTTCATCTGTGAAGATACAATGGATCTATGTTGATCCCTCAGAGGGCTCCTAGACCTAGGTCTATGCTCATGTCCTCCCCGATGTGCTCTATCCTAATCATGAATAGGAGGTAGGCGATTAATAATGGTTTGCATCATTTGCCTCATGCCAACCTCCTCTGAGTCAGCATGCTCCTCTCTATGGTTCCCTTCCTGATGCTCACTGACATGCACTTCCCTATTCTCTTCCTAAATGGGGCTCTCGTGGATAGACTCATGGACACTGATAGCTCTACCTCGTCCACGGCCCCTACCATGACCTCTACTGGAAGACCTCATCCTAGATACCATCCTACAATAATATCCAAGACACAAGATGCTATAATAACCATGAAACATACTACTGAAACACATAGATAAAAGACACATGTTTTGCAAACAAGATAGTTTCAATTTTCAATTTGCCTATAATTTTAGTTTAACTATAATTTCCGTTTTGAAGTCTAATTGCTGAAGTATGAAAAATATGCAACTAATAGTTTACATCATGTTTCAGTTCAACTAGTTTCAAGTTTCAGTTTGAAAGAGATACACGTAATAGTTTAAAGTTTTTATTCTTGTTCAACTAGCTAACACTAGTGGTGTTCCAATATACCCAGAGCTCCCAATGTAGAAACTCGAGCTCTGATACCATATGTAACACCCCACCAAGGAATCCAAAAGAATTAACCTAAGGTTTTACTAAGTTTGCTAAACATTTTTTTTTTAAAAGTAAGAATGCATAACATACACATCAAACACATAGTAGCGGAAGAAATAACATGTAATCATCAACACATATACATAACAAGTTACATTCCTTAAGGATCCCAAGACGTTGAGTCACTTTTAAATTTAATTAATTCTAAGTCTAACCACTACCACATCCACATGAAAGAATAATAATAAAGTCCAATGTCCATAATATAAATTTGTTCTGAATGCCTCTTGGCAAATTAATTTGGAATGCTCAATCATCCACTGCACATGTCATAGGGAATGAAAGGCTTAAAACAATATACATATGTAAAAATAGAAATGCATCAACCTCCACAAATCCATGATACAAAGTATAGTAAAACTAAATGAAACCATTCACCATACATGATACATCCATACATCCATAGTGATAAAACATCTATCATAAAATCTAAGCATCCATCATAGTAATCCATGAACAAGATGAAGGTAGATGCCAACCAAGAAAGCTCCAGCCATGGCAACTACAGACAGATCTCAATGGTAAGAGTAAAAGCACTACCACCCGACTGCATGGAACCTAAATGGTCCACTCCCACCACGCTGAGGAGATAGTCCCAAGTCCCAAACAAGATATCAAAACACAAAACACAAGTGCTCTCTAAGTCTAGGAGATCCTAAAAGTATACTAACTCAAAGGTTCCAACATAGATAGACATCTAGACCCAAAGGCACACAAAGACACTTAGGAAACTTGTTATGCAAGCGGGAAAGTGTCATTGCAAAAGTCATGTTGGAAGTTACCCAAGCAATCCCTTAGGAATCTTGGGTCCCCTGTGATCCTGCGGCCACTAGTATCCTCTTGTACTGACGAGGCATACTACAGAATGCAAGGTCGTAACCAAGTGTTCTTTCTACCCCATCCTAGCCTGTACTAGCACTCAAGGCATGGGAGAGAACATACAGTTATCTTATTAGATTCATTTAAGTCAGTATTTAGGTGAGATGTTTTCACTTATTAAAACAAACAGCTTACAATGAGTCATGCCCAGAGCCACTTCAGGTCTCCTATCCCTCATTGCAAGCCACTTCCCGACACTACACATAGATAACCTACCCTAGGCTCATGATAGCACAAATCAAAGAATCATAATAAAATCACCTCAATCCTATACAAGTGACTGAAAAACATCATAAAAGATAAGCCACAATAATTACATCAGTTCTTCATGAGCAACTGATAAGCATCAAATAATAATCATATGATCACAACAGTTCTCTTATCAGTAACTGAAGGCATCAATGATAAATCACAATATCCATTGGTTCTCCAACAAGCAACCAAAAATTATATCAATAGTAAATCACAATATTGATCAAAACCCAAAAATGGTTATCAAATATAACTGATCAATGACTAAAAAAAGGTTAAATCAAGTTTCACATAAACATACACCTCAACTTCATACAAGGAAACTGGAAAACAATAATAACAGTATATGCATCCATCATAGAGCATATCAAAAATCACCATGGTTGGGTTTAGAAAGATCGAGAACAAATCATCATAACGCCACAATCTCATAAGCCCCGAGCCTCTAGTAACAACCTAAACTGGTCAAGCTAAAACAACCGCAACACACCCAAACATACACAGTACAAAGAACACATAATAGGATAGTCCATAGTTTGGTTGAATTAGAAAACACATAGTTTGAGTTAAACAAAAGGGTCTCAGTTTCAATGTTGGGTTCAAGTAAATAGTCTCATATTTCACATTTGTTGATAATATACTATTGACCTAATGTGAAGTTTCCATTTCGAGTCGAACGTAATTTTTAAGCAAATAGAACTCATAGTCTACCCTTACAAATAAAACCCTTTCTATATTTAAATGATTGAATGATTACCTTATAGAGAAACAAAAGATAAACATTTATTTTAAATTAATCGTCATTGATTTTAAATAGAATATCTATCGAATTCATTAAAACTAAAAATCATTGAACATTCAATGACTCCATAATTCTATTAATTAATTAATCTTAATTAAATTTTTATTTAATTAAGTTAATTAATAATTATATAACTAATCTTATTAATCCTTCATTAATTATTAATTAATTAATCCACCAAAACTATATTAATATTAATAATTAATAATTAAAATATTATATAGAATAATATTAAAATTTAATAATTAAAACATAATATAATAATAAACATTTAATAAACCATATTTAAAATTCATATTAAATAATATATAATACATTTAATCAAAATTAAAAATAACAATTAAAAAAATGATTCAAACCCATGTTTTCAAATTAATACTAGCACTGTTAAAAATAGTCGCCGACCCTTTAATAAGGGTGGTCGTGCAGCACTGTCCATGGCAGTGGCCTGCCGCGCAGCCTTTAAGGCTATCGGGAGTCCACTGTCGGCGACACTGCTGCCGGCTGGGGGGTGGGATGTGACTGCCCACCCTCCAATAAATTTCTTTTTTTATTATTATTATTTTTTTAAAATTTTTATAAAATACCTTTATAAAACATTTTTTTCAGGTTTATATATTTTCAATTTAAATTTTATTAAAAATTAAGTTCACACATAATTTTTTGTTAATTAATAATTTAATTTAATTTTTTTTTTTAAATTTCTTTTCTTTTATTTATTTATTATTTTTTTAAAAAAATTATTTTGCAATGTTAATATGATAGGAAACTACAAAAATCCTTTTTTAATTTCCAAACTAGAATTTTCTTTTTAATCTCAAAACTCTCCTCGATTAATTCTATCTCTACTCCATTTTAATTCAATTCTAAATACCGATTTAATTTTGTTGAAGGATGTTCCTAAACAATTTTTTAAAAATCTAGATTACAAATGAAATTGAATAGCAAAAGATCCAGAATGAAGAAATGATACATTCAAGAAGACAAGATTCTTACAATCACGGAGTAGACAGAACATATTAAATTTCTTAAATCATTTAGGAGTCAAAATACCAGACCCTACCTGAACCTGATGCTAATACGCAATTCCCAAAACTATAAGAGAACTCGCTTCTCTTCAATAACTTTCTTTTGAAAATCCTTCCTAGAATTCTCCTTCTGAAATTTCCTTCCAAAAACTCTCCCCAAAATTCCTGTCTCCCAAAATTCACGGTCCAAATTCGTGTCCCCCAAAAATGAACCCCAAAGTTGTGATAAGGACTTTTCTCCTCAAATCGGGAAACTAATTGTGCGTTCACCAGAGAGGACTCTTTACACAACTGAGTTAACTCCAAAATCAACTTTCTTTATCTTTGCTTTATCCTTTTAATGCACATTAAGTTAAATTATTAATTAACTTTATTTAATATTCCACTTGACTTCTATTTTAAATTAATTTATTACTTTAATCCCATGTGCACTTTATGAAATTAAAATAACATTATTATTTTCTATTATTTTTATCTTTTAATTAATTTCTCATATTTAAACTCATGCTTATATAATGTGATCTAGAAACCTTTAATAATTTAATATCTTTTCCACTTTTAATTTATTTTAGAAACTTTAATTGATATAATATTTATTAATTCAATTAATGATAATATTTAGCATTTATTTAAAAATGAACTCTAAATATATTATTATTAAATTAAATAAATATTATCACATTCTAAAATTATACTTAAAACTTTTATCTCCTAATTCAATTCTTTTAATTTAATTAATTTATTAATTAATTTAATATAATTAAATATTAAAATATCATAATAATTTTCTATTAAATTAAATCATTAATTAATCTTTTTAATTAGAATTAATTAAATAGAAAAAAAATAGATCAAGGACTCATAAGGCAACATACAAAAACCCATCATAGAAAAACACATACTAAATCAAACAAAAGGGTTATCATCACGAAATTACATCATTTGATGCATTTGGAGGGTACTTAACTCAGATACTTGTCCTAATTATCAATTAGGACAATTGGTTAAAGGGTTTAGGATTTGGACTTAAGAGTTTATCTCCCCTCTCTTACCATTGAGATAATGCGATAGGGTACGCTCATCCTGGCAATTCAGGGAAGTCGATACCCAGTACGTGCAACCTACATAAAATCCACGCATGTACAAACGCAACATTCTTAAGCTAAACAGACAATGGCAGGAAGTGGTGCATCGTGTAGATCCTGACTAGCAGATGACTATGACTCCCTTCCTTAACCACATCAGAAACACCATACATAAAGAAAACAAACACGCACACCATACACATGCAGTATGGGGTAAGTATCCATAAGAAAGCACATGTGATAATAAACCATCTAACTAATCATCATCGATAACTGAAAACATTGAATAATCATCATACATGCATGAAATATAGAGTACCAAGTAATCTCATCATATAATAAACTGAGTGTAAAACAACATCTGATAATCTCTAAAATAATAATACTAATCATCAAACATAAAATTGGCCTAAAAGAGTTTGGAAAGGATGATAGAAATGCAGCTTAGGGGCAGGCACTACATCCACCCCCCCTACACTTGGGCTTACTCCTGGAAGCCTAGAAGAATAGAAGATCTAAGGACTCACTGTGCGGGTCCCATTCGACCCTTTCCCCCTCTAGGAGGATAAGACTCCACTGAGTACACTCTCTGGGCTCTACCCATGTCACCAACTGTATTTTCTGAAGCTGCGGGTCCCTAGCCTTAGAACTATGGTTTCCTTTGAGTGCAATGAGATGATTTGTGTCCACGTTGTCCACATGTAAAACACTCTCCATCAAAGCTCCTCTGAACTCTAGGTGCACTAGACTGCTGGAAACTACCCCCACTAGGATAAGACTGAACACTTTGAGATGATCGATCATACTGGTTGGGCTTGTTGCGATGAGTCTTGTGATAGTTCCTAGCATTGGAACCACCACCACCACTCTGTGCAGGAGGATAAGTCCCTTCCTATCGCTGATTACCCCCAGAAGGAGGTTTCCTAATGCCACCTGCTCCTTGACCACCCTTCGATCCTGATGCTGAAGGTCCTCCTACAAAACCCCCATGTCCTAGGTTTACACTTTTCTCTACAAGGACGGCTCGATGTACCGCATCCTTGAGGGTTTTAGGTTCAAACACCTTAACACCCCCAATTAAACGGTTGTTCAAACCTCTAATAAAATGTTTGGCCAATTGTGCTAGGTTGTCACTAAATCCTGAAAAGGGCATGAGCTCAAAGAACTTGTGCTCATACTCTATAACGGTCATAATGTACTGTCTCAGGTTATGGAACTCATCTGCTCTATGCTGCTTCCATTCCTCAGGTAGGAATCACTCATGGAAGCTCTCTAAGAATAAATCCCATGTGACACTGTTCATGGTTAAGCCCAGCTTCTTTTCCTTGATTGTCCACCAAGTGGCCCCAAAGAACTCTAAGTTGGTGATAGAAAACCTCACTTTGACATTGCATAACATACACATCAAACACATAGTAGCGGAAGAAATAACATGTAATCATCAACACATATACATAACAGGTTAGATTCCTTAAGGATCCCAAGATGTTGAGTCACTTTTAAATTTAATTAATTCTAAGTCTAACCACTACCACATCCACATGAAAGAATAATACTAAAGTCCAATGTCCATAATATACATTTGTTATGAATGCCTCTTGGCAAATTAATTTGGAATGCTCAATCATCCACTGTACATGTCATAGGGTATGAAAGGCTTAAAAAAATATACATATGTAAAAATAGAAATGCATCAACCTCCACGAATCCATGATACAAAGTACAGTAAAAATAAATGAAACCATTCACCATACATGATACATCCATACATCCATAATGATAAAACATCTATCATAAAATCTAACCATCCATCATAGTAATCTATGTACAGGATGAAGGTGGATGTCAACCAAGAAAGCTCCAACCATGGCAACTATGGATGGATCTCAATGGTAAGAGTAAAACCACTACCACTCGACCGCGTGGAACCTAAATGGTCAACTCCCACCGCGCTGAGGAGATAGTCTCAAGTCCCAAACAAGATATCACAACACAAAACACAAGTGCTCTCTAAGTCTAGGAAATCCCAAAAGTATACTAACTCAAAGGTTCCAACATACATAGACATCTAGACCCAGAGGCACACAAAGACACTTAGGAAACCTGCTATGCAAGCAGGAAAGTGTCATCGCAAAAGTCACATTGGAAGTCAACCAAGCAATCCCTTAGGAATCCTGGGTCCCCTGTGATCCTATGGCCACTAGTATCCTCTTGTACTGACGAGGCATACTATGGAATGCAAGGTCGTAACCAAGCATTCTCTCTACCCCATCCTAGCCTATACTAGCACTCAAGGCATGGGAGAGAACATACAGTTATCTTATTAGGTTCATTTAAGTCAGTATTTAGGTGAGATGTTTTCACTTATTAAAACAAACAACTTACAATGACTCATGCCCAAAGCCACTTCAGGTCTCATGTCCCTCATTGCAAGCCACTTCCCGACACTACACATAGATAACCTACCCTAGGCTCATGATAGCACAAATCAAAGAATCATAATAAAATCACTTCAGTCCTATACAAGCAACTGAAAAACATCATAAAAGATAAGCCACAATAATTAAATCAGTTCTTCATGAGCAACTGATAAGCATCAAATAATAATCATATGATCACAACAGTTCTCTTATCAGCAACTGAAGGCATCAATGATAAATCACAATATCCATTGGTTCTCCAACGAGAAACCAAAAATTATCCAATAGTAAATCACAATACTGATCAAAACCCAAAAATGGTTATCAAATATAACTGATCAATGACTCAAAAATGGTTAAGTCAAGTATCACATAAACATACACCTCAACTTCATACAAGGAAATTGGAAAACAATAATGACAGTAAATGCATCCATCATAGAGCATATCAAAAATCACCATGGTTGGGTTTAGAAAGATTGAGAACAAATCATCATAACGTCACAATCTCATAACCCCCAAGCCTCTGGTAACAACCTAAACTGGTCAAGCTAAAACAACTGCAACACCCCCAAACATACACAGTACAAAGAACACATAATAGGATAGTCCATAGTTTCGTTGAATTAGAAAACACATAGTTTGAGTTAAACAAAAGGGTCTCAGTTGCAATGTTGGGTTCAAGTAAATAGTCTCATATTTCAAATTTGTTGATAATATACTATTGACCTAATGTGAAGTTTCCGTTTCGAGTCGAACGTAATTTTTAAACAAATAGAACTCATAGTCTACCCTTACAAATAAAACCCTTTCTATATTTAAATGATTGAATGATTACCTTATAGAGAATCAAAAGATAAACATTTATTTTAAATTAATCATCATTGATTTTAAATAGAATATCTATCGAATTCATTAAAACCAAAAATCATTGAACATTCAATGCCTCCATAATTCTATTAACTAATTAATCTTAATTAAAATTTTATTTAATTAAGTTAATTAATAATTATATAACTAATCTTATTAACCCTTCATTAATTATTAATTAATTAATCCACCAAAACTATATTAATATTAATAATTAATAATTAAAATATTATATAGAATAATATTAAAATTTAATAATTAAAACATACTATAATAATAAACATTTAATAAACTATATTTAAAATTCATATTAAATAATATATAATACATTTAATCAAAATTATAAATAACAATTAAAAAAAATGTTTCAAACACATGTTTTTAAATTAATACTGGTGCTATTAAAAACAGTCGCCGACCCTTTAATAAGGGTGGCCGTGCGGCTCTGCCACGGCAGTCCACTGTCGTGCACAGTGCTGCCGACTGTGGGGTGGGATGTGACTGCCCACCCTCCAATAAATTTCTTTATTATTATTATTATTATTTTTTAAAATTTTATAAAATACCTTTGCAAAACGTTTTCTTCAAGTTTATATATTTTCAATTTAAATTTTATTAAAAATTAAGTTCACACATAATTTTTTGTTAATTAATAATTTAATTTAATTTTTTAAAAAAATTTTTCTTTTCTTTTATTTATTTATTATTTTTAAAAAATAAATTATTTTCCAATGTTAATATGATAGGAAACTACAAACATCCTTTTTTAATTTCCAAATTAGAATTTTCTTTTTAATCTCAAAACTTTCCCCGATTAATTCTATTTCTACTCCATTTTAATTCAATTCTAAATCTTGATTTAATTTTGTTGAAGGATGTTCCTTAACAGTTTTTTTTAAATCTAGATTACAAATGAAATCGAATAGCAAAAGATCCAGAACGAAGAAATGATACATTCAAGAAGACAAGATTCTTACAATCACGGAGTAGACAGAACATATTAAATTTCTTAAATCATTTAGGGGTCAAAATACCAGACCCTACCTGAACCTAATGCTAATACGCAATTCCCAAACTGTAAGAGAACTCGCTCCTCTTCAATAACTTTCTTTTGAAAATCCTTTCTAGAATTTTCCTTCTGAAATTTGCTTCCAAAAACTCTCCCCAAAATTCCTGTCTCCCAAAATTCATGGTCCAAATTCGTGTCCCCCAAAAATGAACCCCAAAGTTGTGATAAGGACTTTTCTCCTCAAATCGGGGAACTAATTGTGCGTTCACCTGAGAGGACTCTTTGCTCAACTAAGTTAACTCCAAAATCAACTTTCTTTATCTTTGCTTTATCTTTTTAATGCACATTAAGTTAAATTATTAATTAACTTTATTTAATATTCCACTTGACTTCTATTTTAAATTAATTTATTACTTTAATCCCATGTGCACTTTATGAAATTAAAATAACATTATTATTTTCTATTATTTTTATTTTTTATTTAATTTCTCATATTTAAACTCATGCTTATATCATGCGATCTAGAAACCTTTAATAATTTAATATCTTTTCCACTTTTAATTTATTTTAGAAACTTTAATTGATAAATTATTTATTAATTCAATTAATAATAATATTTAGCATTTATTTAAAAATGAACTGTAAATATATTATTATTAAATTAAATTAATATTATCACATTCTAAAATTATACTTAAAGTTTTTATCTCCTAATTCAATTCTTTTAATTTAATTAATTTCTTAAATAATTAAATATAATTAAATATTAAAATATGATAATAATTCTCTATTAAATTAGATCATTAATTAATCTTTTTAATTAGAATTAATTAAATAGAAAAATATACATCAAGGACTCATAAGGCAACATACAAAAATCCATCATAGAAAAACACATACTAAATCAAACAAAAGGGCTATAATCACAAAATTACATCATGTGATGCATCCAGAGGTTACTTAACTTAGATACTTCTCCTAATTATCAATTAGGACAATTGGCTAAAGGGTTTAGGATTTGGACTTAAGAGTTTATCTCCCCTCTCTTACCATTGAGATAATGCGATAGGGTATTCTCATCCTTGCAATTCAGGGAAGTCGATACCCGGTACCTGCAACCTGCATAAAATCCACGCATGTACAAACACAATATTCTTAATCTAAACAAACAATGGGAGGAAGTGGTGCATCGTGTAGATCCCGACTAGCAAGTGACTACGACTCCCTTCCTTAACCATATCAGAAACACCATACATAAAGAAAACAAACACGCACACCATACACATGCAGTATGGGGTAAGTATCCATAAGAAAGCACATGTGATAATAAACCATCTAACTAATCATCATTGATAACTAAAAACATTGAATAATCATCATACATGCATGAAATATAGAGTACCAAGTAATCTCATCATATAATAAACTGAGTGTAAAACAACATCTGATAATCTCTAAAATAATAATACTAATCATCAAACATAAAATTGGCCTAAAAGAGTTTGGTAAGGATGATAGAAATGCAACTTAGGGGAAGGCACTACAGTGGATACTAAGATTCAGTAGGAGTCTACAATGAAAGATGAAATGGACTCTTTGTTGAGAAAGAAGACATGGGATTTATGCAAGTTTCTTATAGGTAAAAGGGCTTTACAGAATGAATGGGTTTACAAGTTAAAAGAAGAGGATGGAGGTAAGGAAAGATTCAAAGCCAAGTTAGTGGTAAAAGGATTTGTATTGAAAAAGTGCATTGATTTTGATGAGATATTTTCTCCTATTGTGAAGATGACTTTTATTCGCACTCTTTTAAGTATTGTGGCTATTGAAGATTTGCATTTAGAGAAGCTTGATGTTAAAATGACCTTCCTTCCTGATGATTTGGATGTAGGGATATATATGGCTCAACCACAGGGATTTGAGGTCAAAGGTAAGGAAAACTTAGTGTGCAGATTGAAGAAAAGTCTATATGGCTTGAAGCAAGTGCCTCAACAATGGTATCTAAAATTTGACAATTTTATGCATGAGCGTAGATATAGTAGGTGCCATTCAGATCATTGTGTTTATTTTAAGGGGTTGGATGATGACAACTACATTATTTTATGTTTATATGTTGATGTTATGCTTGTAGATGGGGCTAACGTGGATCACATTAAGGGGTTCAAATGCCAGTTAGCACATGCATTTTCTATGAAGGATTTAGGGGCAGCAAAACAAATTCTTGGTATGAAAATTTCTAGAGATAGGAAGAATAGGAAATTGACACTATCTCAAGCTGATTATGTTAAGAAGGTGTTGCAACGTTTCTCTATGAAGAATGCTAAAGCTATCAAAAGGCACCCTATGCTCTAGTTGTAGGAAGCTTGATGTATGCTATGGTATGTACAAGGCTAGATATTGCACATGTAGTGGGAATCATTAGCAAATATATGAGTCATCTAGGAATTGCACATTGGAATGCAGTAAAATGTATTCTTAGATACTTTAGTGGAACATCCAATAAGTGTTTAAACTTTGGGGGCTTTGCTACTAACTTTTAGGGCTATGTTGACTTAGATTTGGTAGGAGATATTGATACCAATCAGAGTACTATAAGTTATGTATTTAACATTGGTCGAGCAGTGATGAGCTAGATTTCTAGGATGCTTTATCCACTACAGAGGTCAAGTATGTTGCTACTACAAAGGTAGCCAAGGAGATGATATGGCTTCAATTCTTCTTGGAAGAATTCAGACACCCTCGTAGGGATAATTATTTGTTTGCAAATAGTCAAAGTGCCATTCATGTTGCGAAGAATTCAGCTTTGCTTTCAAAGACTCAATACATTTAGTTGTGGTACCATTTCATTTGGTCAGTTTAGGATGATGGACAGTTAAAGCTAGATAAGATACATATAGATGACAATCTAACAGATATGTTTACAAAGGTAGTGACAAGGGAGAAGCTGAATTCTTCTTTACTTTGGTTGGTCTTCTAAATTAAATAGACATAAAAGAATAGCAAAGTCTAGGGTGGTTTGGTCTAGTGGGAGCCACATGTGCTAGTGGTATTGCTAAAAGATTAGTCTCCAAGTGGGAGATTTTTGTCTATTGTGGAGTCTGATCAGTGCCCAAGTGGGAGATTGTTAGTTCATGGTGACTAATCAAGGAGGTATTGTACATATTTCATAAACTCTTTGGGGTTTATGGTATTGGCCCAAAATTTTTTTTGGTAATATTCACTAATTCGCCACTAAAGTTTGGGCTAGCATTTGCCAATTTATGGCCGACATGTTGTAACCCTAAAGGGGCAAAAAGACTTGTATAAAAGGGCTTAAGGTTGGAGACTGTTTCATAGTAAGTGATATGAAAATGGGTTCTTGCAGTGGTATTCAGCTGTAAGGGATTATGTATTGTAATCTGGTTGTAATCACTAGATCATAATAATATCAGACTTTTTGTTTGGTGGACATAGCCTAGGGTTTGGGTGAACCACGTGAAATCTTGATGTCTTGTGTTCTTTTCTATGAGATCTATTATTTTTTGATATTGTTTATATTTTCATGTCATTGTTATTTTTGTCTAAGGTTTAATCCTAATAGAAATGCCATGGTCAAGATTATCATCTAATTCATCACCTATGAAGGATATCACAAAGGGCTCATTCCCATATATTCCCCATGTTAAATCATTTTTGTAGTGAGGAATTATTATGTTATCTATATTGTATTTCTCCTTGCTTTCTCTATATATTGAAAAATGAAAAGAAAAAGAATGCCCGCCAGAACATCAAAGTCTTTTACTTAGACTCTATCAGTTCCACCCAAATATGACCCTTTAAGCCTCCCCTCATCTAGCCTTTGATCTAAATTGATTAATTTTCAAGCCTATTTCCTCCCTGGTGAAATAATCCCACTCTCCTATAACTCCCTCTATTTATGGTGTTAACTCTTCCTCCCTGTAGAGACAAAAAAAATGGATGATCTCCCTCACACCAAAGATGAAATTGTGGAAGTTTTGGAGGGCTAAGAGAAAGGCTCCTTTGTGACTAAAACTAATTGGACCCTACATATATCATCCCATTTTTTAACTCATTTTCCTCTAGGTTCTACTATGTATCCCCTACCCCCTAGTGGATTGAAGCTACATAGATGATCTAAGGGTGTATAGTGGGCCCTTGCATGGTCCAATTGCTAAAAAAATATGATGGAGTCATAGATTTGACCACTCTAAACCTCTACTCTATAGAGATGACCACTTGTTATAATAGGTTGAATGTAGTGGCTAGGTGGTCTCTATTTAAATTTGTATGATATGATGGAAGTGATGGGAAAGGTTTTTAACAAGATGGATGACTAGATGGATGAGGTCTAGTGGGAAGTGCTTAGGGAGTTAGGAGACAAGCACAAAAACTAGGAGAAGATATAGGGAAAGGTGGATGGCATAAAATATCAAGTACCCCCTAAGGAATAGAAGAATGAACTAGTAAAATCTATTGTGTCTATTACTAAGGTGTAGCCCTAGCTAGTATCCATTCCTAGACTAAGATGGAACGAAAAATTAGGAATTTGAAGGAAACCATGATAGAGAAATCCATAATGAGGAAACCAAAGGAGGAGACTTGAAAAAAGAGGTAAATTCAACTTGAGACTTCCCAGGGGTTTAGTGATTTCAAGCTTTCTCAGCCCAAGTTCTCCTTGCTATAGTAGCACAAGGAGCTACAAAACTCAGTGATTAATTTGTGTTTTGGTGTTGGTTCTTGATGTTTCATCTATTGGGTTTTCTTTTGTTTGTTAGGTGTAGTGATTTTGTATATTTTTTGTTTTATATAATTTCTTATATTTTGTTTGAATTTGCTAATTCTAGTCGATGGATTTTTGGTTGGGTCACTTCTCTTGATAGTTATGGCCTTTCTATTCTAGACTTGGTGTTACTTTCTATTTATGGGTTTGGAACTTTCTCACTCTCATTAAAAAAAATGTATTTTGATGGATAAGGATTGTGTTAGCAAACAAATTGTCTTTTCCTACTAAAACAATAATTCAATCTATGCCCAAGGCTTGGAAAATCCAATAAAGTTCATAACAATTAGGTAAATGTTGTGTGATTCATTTCCTCTAAATTTTATACGTACAACTCCCTTTATAAAAGATTTATCAATAAGCTAAAAAGATTAAAACTAACTAGATACACACTTTTTCCAAAAAGTGCATAAGGAACACTCATGTACTCTTGGGTATTGAGGTAAAAATTTACATATTCAAAGATTCAATGAATGAAAAGCTCATAGTCTTTCCACAAGCAAGTAAGACTTAACTAGGAATTTAAGCATTACAATGCTCAAACTAATTTTGGAGAAAGATAAATCAAAATGAACAACAAAGAAATAGTAATAGATATTATATAGAAGTAATCATCACAACTCAAAAAGTACCCATGATTAAATCTGGCTCATACACCAAGTTGTAGAACACAACAAATTATGATACGTGTGCGTGTGTGCGTGCGTGCATGCGTGCGTGCATGCTTGCATGCTTGCATGCATGTGTGCATGCGTGCGTACGTGCGTGCGTGCGTGCGTGCGTGCGTGCGTGCGTGCGTGCGTGTGTGTGTGTGTGTGTGTGTGTGTGTGTGTGTGTGTGTGTGTGTGTGTGTGTGTGTGTGTGTGTGTGTGTGTACATTCAAAAAGACTTCTTTAATAAAGTCATTTAAGAGACCACTTCTATATATACTTATATTTGTCTTTCACTATTTCTATATAATTAAATTAAATAGTACTAGCTTTATCAAGGTATATCTAGGCTACTGAAAATATAACCCTTAACTAGCTAAATGCTTCAGCATTTATAGTTTTTAACAAACCCAAAAAGGCCTGCATTAAAGCCTAGCCTTTCAGTGAGAAATAGTTATGAGAACAAGAAATAGTTTTGAAAGAAGATTGAAAAACAAAATAGAAAGTAAATATTTTCAAGTAAATGCCTCCACCAACCATCTCTCCACATGCCATGTTCTGCTTCACTAGTTTCCAGTTCCTGAAGGCATTTGAGAATTCATGCATTGCATGGGAGTGAGGATTTTTTAGACTAAGTAGCTTTGACCTAAAAGCATCCTTTTGCCACTTAAACTCTTTAATTTGGTAGCTCTATCTTAGCATGATATTTTTGTTCAAATATAACATTGATTTGATGTTTTCCAAAGTAATGAAGTCTCTAGAAGTAGGTGTGTTATTGTCCCTAATTCCTTTCACATTATCATTGAATTTTTTGGTTAAGAATTCAGATTCCATGTTGTCATCTTAAAATTGTAGGATCCTTATAGGATTAACAACATGCATATCCTTTAGGAGTTCTTTATGCATTCCAATGATTTTAGTTTCCATTGATTGCATTTCTTCAATGGCCACTTTGTAAATTGACTCCTTCCAACCCATATTTTCTTTAGGATGAACATCATGCATAAGTGCATAGTTTTCATTGGATTTTAATTCAAAAAATTTAATACTCTATATTTTTCAACCTCATAAACTTGGAACATAATAGCTTGGCATTGATTATGATCAGCCTCCCATACTGGCACAAGGGTTTGAATTTCACCTAACAACACCTCCCCTTCTACATACATGGTGATAAAATCTAGAATGAATTTACTACCTTCTTTTAATATAGATGCTACCCATTCCTATATTGCATGTGAGATTAGTTTACCCCTCTACATTTGCTTAACCAATCGTTAGTTGTCTAAGAAATTGGGATCAAAAGAATGTGGAGTTTGAACAAGTGGAAGAGCACCCAAATTCATCAAAAAATCTATATAAGAAGCCATAGTAATTACTAATGCCTTTATCTCATTCTTCTCTTTTCTATCCCTTTTTGATTGAGTTAGCATGTGGTCTGCAGAGAATTTAAGGATATCATTACCAGCGTATCTGGTAATGGCCCCCCCTTCTACAGTGGTGACCCTAAAGGCTTTAGCATCAATTTCTTTGCATTCATCTTTTTGTTTGTATGTAACAACTTCTACCATTACCTTTCTAGTTACTAGGGCCTTGATCAAGCACACATCACTCTTTATCATTTTACTCTTAGAACCACGAGCTACATATTTGGTTACAATATCTTTAATAGGGCTAGACATATGTTGCAGGTTTCATTTATTGCTAATGGAATTAGACAACAACCATGATGAGATAGTAGAAATAGTGGTCATCCCTTGACCTCCCCTTGGAGGAGTCATAAATTTAGGCTGATTAAACTTAGGAGCTTCTATTAACTACACATCACCATCTAGAGTATTCAAGAAGTTGAGTTCTTCTCCTAGACCTTGTCCTTGAGTCATTGTCTTTTCCTTCTAAATCTCTTGTTGCATGAGTGCCTCAGATTTAGTCTTGGACCTAGTTCTAGGGGTTGTGGTTTTTTTGGGAGATGGTGTTCTTTTCTACTTACTTGGAGCCAAAGTACTACCTACAACATGAGATGAAATTGGGATGTTAGAGATTAATGTTTTAGAGAAACAAACCACTTTTGGCAATTTTCCAGTTTGTTTATCATTAACAACCTTCATGTTGCTTCTTCTTAACCAGTTATTTGTGTGAGTGAGAATAGACCTAGTTCTCAAATTTATATCATCTTCCTCACGTTGACTCCAATCTAACTCTATTTTTTTTAGTTCACTTGCTTCTTCCCATCTCGGTTCAATGATATCTGAATTATCCTCAACTACTCCTTCCAATTAAAATTTTAGTTTGAGAGAATTTATTTGTAGAAATGTTAATCTTGAATGATCCTTATTTTTCACTTCTTCCTCATCATTACAATCTTTCCATAGATCTTCTAAATGTGAAACTATAGGTGACTGGCCTTTCAAACCAAGTACTTTAGCTGCAAAAAATTTTCTATCAAAATTTCTCCTTCCTTGGTAGGATCCAAAATTGAAAATGAGCAATTTTCTTCCAACCTCTAAGGTATTAATCATGTTGCTACAAGTTAAAGTACCAAGCTTAATAGGAAAAATAGACTCCTACTTTTCCTAAGATAAATTGTCTTTGATCACTAAAAATAATTGTATACAAATTTTAGCTATGATAAAATAGTCTAAAGCACATCGAGGCATTTTCATCCACTCTTCTTTAAATCCCTCTATTCATATGTATGTGAACTCAAGGAATTTAATAAAATATCTCTCATAAACTTAAATTAGCTTTTGGGCCTTCAGAGATATCCTCGACATCAGTATTTTTTTGAGGTTCAAATGCACACTTCCTATTAGCACATCACGTGTTTTATGGAAATCTTCTAACACTCTATCTCTCTAGAGCAAGGGATAGTATTGGTAGATAGTTACATCTTCATTCCAGGTTTCATGGGGTAGAGAGGTAATATTGTTGACACATGCAATATAGTAGGTTAGATAGGAAGACATGTGGAAATATTCTCAAGAAACCTTAGCATGTTTAAGTTGACTTCTTAGTGAACTGGCTATTAGTTCAACCAAATCTAACAATTGTTCTCCTTTTAGAATTATTTCTACATAAAAATACATCCAATCTTCAAAGAGAAAAACATTTCAAGAACCTTTAACCTAGTGGAATAATACCATGAGATCATGAACATGACACTTCATATGATCTTTGGTGAATATTTTGGGTAGTCTTGAGCCACCTTTATAATTATTCTATATCCATTTCCTACCTAGCATGTTATGATATTTATTTGGGGTTTCCTAATACTCAGCTAGAGACTTGGTAGGTCTAAAGGTAGCAAAGGTACATTAAGGAAAACACAATACTGATGAGATAGTCTCCCTAGAGATTGATAGCACTGGTTGCCCATCTTTATTCATAATACACCTAGTTCTCATATCATAGTGGTCAATACACAAATGAAGTGTCTTAAGACTCAAAAGGGAAAGGGAAAAGCCACAACTTTAATCAAATCACTTGTTAGGATTTCTGAACAACCATTAACTTCATCAGCTTGCTCAAGAAAATTTCCTTGTAACTTCTCAACCTTGATACCTTCCAATTATTATCAGAAATGACAACCCTCTTACACTCTAAACTTGAAATATTTTGCAAAGGAATATACAATAGATTTCGTTCTAAATAAATGAAATAGAATACCAAAACTACTTTTTTTCTTCAAAACACACACACATGAAAGAGCCATGGATTTCTTGTATTCTCATTTGTAATTTGCTGAGAGAAAACCAAACTTCTTTTCTTTTCTTATTTCTACTCCTTAAATTTTCTTTTTCCTATGATAAGACAATCAAATGGGAAACTTATGTTTTAAAAATGGAAGGAGACATACTAGTGAATATACTACCTCATTATCAGGTATTCATGGTTATTTAGTTGCAACTTAATTTGTATGCTTGAAACTATGACAAGAAACCTTCCTTAAATGATTATCTCTTTTGGATGTCCTTGTAATAATTACAAGTTTCTAAA
This sequence comes from Cupressus sempervirens, assembly GCA_028749045.1. NCBI lineage: Eukaryota > Viridiplantae > Streptophyta > Pinopsida > Cupressales > Cupressaceae > Cupressus > Cupressus sempervirens. Next base: position 266,408,402 of record CM053786.1, on the reverse strand, counting down.
AAATAATCTAACTACTAGATGAAAGATTTTCTCATTTTAAATTATGACAACAACTAATCTTGTGTCTTAAAAAAAATCACATTAGACAAGATCTTCAATCATTATTTCTAAAATTTCAATTAATTTCTCAAGAACTGATTGTCATCGGAGAATCATTAACACTTGTGCTCAAAAACCTTTAATAATAGTACTTTGAACTACTTCAAACCAAGGTTTGAAGGGGTTTAAAGGGGTTCAACCAAACATCTTCATTGTGCTTAGTGGGTCCCACTTGCAAAAAATGATTAGTGTCAAAATCCTTTTGTTGAACTACTTTGAACTACTTTAAACCAAAGTTCAAAAAGGTTCAAAGATGTTCGAGACATGAGAACTATGACAAACATCACCAGATTAATCTCTATATGCAAAGCCTAGTGGTATTCATAAGATATGAGACTAAGAAAGGGTTGTTTAATGTATGAATTCAAGCTTGGTGACTTAAAACTAAAGCTAACATATTGTTAAGCATAGATATCTAATTAATGATATTTTGCAATTTTGAGATTTTTTTTCTAATTTATAGTACTCCATGGGATAGCTTTCCTTATGTTCATAACAATTCCCTCTTGTTTCATATTCCATATTAAAAATATTAATAGCAATTAAAGGTTTCCTAACTTCATTTTTAACTTGGGAGTAAGAATTTTTAGTCAACAAATTAATGGTAAAATATTATATCTTATTAAAAAAATGAAATATTCATAATATTTTTTCTTTTTTATAGAATTATTTAAATTTCATAATTTTTTAATTAAACTATATGTTCTTTTATTTAAATACAAAAATGATGAAATGTGTTTGATAAAATAATAACATAAATACATAGACCATCAATAAAAATACATATTAACTAAAATCTTGAGCTGGCATTATTTGTCTCTTCCTTTCTTTCATGTTGATTGTCCTAATAATCATACAATTCCTTGAAGCATATAAAAGAGCTAAGAATGGATTCATCTTTAATAGTGATATGCAATGGTCATTATGGTATCTTCTTTTGTTGATTAGTCACAACAAAATATTGCTTTCTTAAGAAACTCATAAGTGACAAACAAAGAGTAAGTCCTTTTAACCATTGGAAACATGGTTCATCCCTATTTGACTATTGTTACAATCAATGAAGTGGTAACATATTTTGAGATGAAAATGAATGCATGTTGTTAGTATTGTTAATGTAGGGTGAGAATATGGGGGATATTTTTGTAGAATGATAATCATGGAACCCTTGACTATAGGAACCTAATTTAATAATAAAGTGAAAAGAAAAGAAAATTATACGAGATATTTTTAATGGAAAAAAGAAAACTCCTAGATATATTACCCTATTTGTAAAGGAAAAACAAGCTCTCCATATAATGCTTGGTCTTACAACAAAGGCTAAACTAAGTTCTTCCAACAAATTATCCAGGGTAAAAATGAGTGAATGGGTGAATTGTATAAGGTGAAAATTATATGAGCCACTATTACTATTTACATTCTTTGACATGATTTCAATTTAATGTAATTGATATGTAGGTTTTACTCTTTCTCTCTAACATCCCTGAACATGCTTGAATCAACCACACATAAAAAAGAAACTTCCTTGGTATCTCATATAGGAAACAGTAGATAATAAGTATATCTATGAAACAAATGCTAGGTATTACTAGTTGGAAATTTAAATTTAAGCTCATAGACCATAGACCCATTTCATTGATTTATAGAGGTCATAGGCCAAATACATAAAGTAATATGATGACAACATACTAAGAGTGTAGAAGACATATTAGCCACTATTATTGACATATGTGAGGGAGCATCTTCAACTATATGCAAAAGTATAGGACATGTGGATGACTTGTGCTATTGACTATAGCCTTGGTGTAACAAACTATAATTGTGGATTTAACAAATTTTTCTACACTTCCATAAACTATATTTGTGTTTGAAACTACTGAGCAACAAAATGCCCAATACCAAAATGATAACACTCATATAACCTAAGGATTAGCCAATTCCTATTAACAATTACATAAGTAAACCATTTGGACCCAACTTCAAAAAAACCAAGTTGGGTATACTTAGGGATGATTCTAATGCAAACTGTTGTATAAAAATTATCTTAGCTTCATTTTGATTCTCATCTTATACCCTTAGGCACATACACAGCTCACCAATTTCCTTGATGCTTTCGAGTTTATATGCATCCCTCATAAGTAGATCTGGTCATAATTCTCCTAGAGTTTTACAAGTATTTCTAGAAATAGTAGCTATCTAAGACTTAGAAAGTAAATGTAAATGAGTGGTGAACAAAATTATAACCTTGAAAAAAATGGAATGAAAATGAATTTGAATTTATAATTGTTTTGACATGTAGAAGCAGAATTTACTCTCAACCATCTATGATTTACATGACTAGTACCTTATCCATTAAGAACAAAGAGTCAAATATTGGTAGGAGATCTTGTTCAATTAACTTGTAATTGAATTTATCAACTGTAATCACATATTCCCATTCTTATGTGATATCCTTTTCATAAACTCATGAAGTCTACTGATTTTATTGAAGCATTTACATAATCCATTGAATTAAAAGCAATAACATAACCAATACACAACCCATCCAGACTGTATTCAATCAATTGAAGCTTTTTCAAATGATCTCAAAATTAAAAAATTCATGAAATGGAGATAGAAAATGGTGATACAGATCTAGTGTAAATACCCTTTTGCATTATCCTTTTTGCTAACTAATACAATAACTAATAGAAACTCAATGAAAAAACCATGAATTTATATTGATTCTATCATTTCTATTTGTCATCAAAATGTACATGACTAGAAGTAAACTCAAATAAAAACTACACATGACTGGACTGAATGTACTTTCTTGAAAATTGAAAACATACAAAAATTCAGACCATCACAATGCCTTGAAAACTCATTTATATAACATGCGTTGCAACAACTAAAGGGAAATTGTGAGTGACAGGTGTCCTTTCACAACACTAAGTACAAAAACCTTTTTCAAAATATCCTAGACACCTTAATTCAAAAGAAACAACAAAAGGCAATAGTAGATGACAGCTGAAGCATAAAATCTTTAACTTTGTCTTTTTCTCTAATTGCTCCCTATTGGTAAAGCTTTTATTTCTATGATTGCTTCCCAGACAATAACTTCTCTCTTGGTGGGCCACTCACACATCTTGGTTGTTACTAGTCCACTAATAGATTTTTGCCACTTGGCATCAGTGATTACTCTCCCTTTTGTGGTAAACCTATTCATTTCAGTTTCAACCTTGAATACGATATCAATAAGTTTGTTAAAAGTACATTCATCAGTATCACCTTAGAAAATGGATGCCACCTATGGCAAGTCTACAATATGGTCAAAAGAATTAGAACATTCATTAAAATCCTTTACTTTACTATTAGAATCAAGGATAGAAAGAATTAAAGAATGAAAACCATTTGTTAATACTTTCATTTTATTCTATATTGCTGCTAGTTTCCCTATGAAAAATTGCAACAAATCTTTCACCTTGTCCATCCCTTCTTTTACAGTAATAACTTTATCTAGCAGATCTGGATTTTTTGCTAATAATGGTATCAATCTGTCAAAGAATTACATATATGGTCCCCATTGTTGGAAGATTGGATCAAGCCATCCAATTGAATCCTTGCATACCTATTCTGCAAATTGTAGATTGATGAATTCACTATAGGCATCCTAAGATATTCTCTTCAGACTGCTTATTCTATGGCTTAGTACATTCATCATAACATTTTTCTCCATTACACTGTTAGATTGAGGAGCTTCTATTTCCACGTTGACCATAGACATTGGCACCATTACCCCTATAGGTATGTCCTCTATTTGGGCCTCTACTTCTACAGTGTGCCTTTCTTCTTCCACTTGCCTCGGTGCATGTTCTGCCTCTATTGTAGCCTTGAGTTTCTCTTTGAGGGTTGCCACTTCTTCTTCTAAGTTATGAATTTTCCCCTCCAACTCTTCTATTCTCTATTTCTATACATAGCTCATCTTGAACTCCTCTTCATACAATTTCCTAACATCTCAACATTCATAGTATACAGTAGCCAGTTTATGCTCAATTTCATCTACTTTTAACTCATTCATGAGTGCAAAGTGTTTGACTAGGATATAGATTTCTTTCCCAATAGTATTGTCTAATGTCCACACAATCATGTTTCCCTATGCAATTCCTTGTATATCCATCATTTTGGGCATTTTGGTGTCAGGGGCAACACTCCACACTACTAGGGTTTTGTATCTACATTAAATATTGATCCCTTCTTTAGTCCCTCACTACTAGTAGCTTCATAATTGATAGCTTTCTCTTGTCTCCTCATTTGAACAAGAACAAAATATTTCTCAATATCCCAATATGGTATCAAAATCATACCACTCATATGCACCAACTCACTGGCTTCTGCAGGGGTCATTGTTTCACTTTCTGGGTCATAGGCTAGTAGTTTATCCACTAATTCTTTATTTTTCTCTAGATCCTCTCTTGGCATGAGGCTCAATGTGAGATCATTTTGTTTTATTTTAGAAAGAGAGCTTTTAAATTCTAATGATTTGATGAAATCATCATCTTCCATAAACTTTTCGAATTGGATGAGCTAGTCATGCAATCTTGATGCTACAATTAGGAGATCACTAGAGGCTTTTCCTATCTCTATAGCCCTTTGATGTAAATAATTTTTCCTAATATCAGTGAAATAATCATCATTCCTTTGCATCACTTGTAAGGCTCTACTTACAACCCTCTCTATAATGTGCATTGTTTTCTACCTTTTATTGCCCTTTGGCACCCATGTTGAAGATGTTGGTTGCTACTCCTCTAACTCAACCTCCAAATGTACATTTTTCTTAGGGGATTCTCTATTTATAGTGGCTTCGTCTCCCTTTGGCTCATGTGGCATCTAGGACATGATGTACTCAAAATTTTCTGTCATCTTTCTTAGCTTGCCAGGATAGGGAATCTCTATATAAAAACCTTTAAAATCAGAGTTGGTCCTTCTCATGGCTTCCTCTACCTTCCTTATTTCACCATACTTTCTTAATAGCACATCAGCCTCCCCTGTGGTTACTATGTTAGCAATTAAATCCTTCATAGGGATTGGCTTGCTTGGAGGTAGGATGTATCCCCTAATGGCCTTAACCTCATTGGTAATATAGTTTTCAGGGTCATACATCATATAAAGCCTAGTAGCAAATATGTACTGGCCTAGGTACTCACTCAACTCCTCATATGCATTTTTTCCTATTTCAAAATCCCCTACCTTAAATGTTCTACAAAAAAATGTGGGCTTATGCAGAGAAGGAGGGATCATTTCTTTGTTCATCAATAAGAACTACCGAAAGAATTCAACAATGGCCAATCTCAGGGGTAAATATTTGGGTAGAATATGAGGAGGCTATGGGCATGCATATATTCTCATCAAGGTGCACTCCTTAAACAAAATGATGTCCCCCCAGTTATGATCTAATTTTGTTTTCTCATCTAAAAATGAAGGTCTAAGCAAGGTCTTCAAAACATTTGGTGCCCTAAATAAGGTATGGTCCAATTGCCTCATAATAACATAACTAAACAAACTAAAGAATACAAGTAGATTTGAATAATGGAAATTCTTATCCCAAATGCAAGTGCAAAGTTGCATAGGTAACTCACCAAATTCATTAGAAGTCTGATCAATGAATTTTTGGCTAATGTAACCAATGTTGTAATATAAGATCAGGTGCATCAGTAGTGAATAATGGTGGAACTTGAAATCCTTCATTTTTTCCTTCTTTGCATTGATAATTTGGCTGTGCATGTTGTCCATGATAAAGGACACATAGCCATATTCTTTATGGTGGAAGGGATCTTGTATGTCATAAGCCATTAGGAATAGGAAACCATAGACACAATCCTCTACACCATCACTTATCAGCACTTTCTGTAGCCCATATACTATGTTCTTGAAATAATTCTTGAATCTTCTCAAGGGAAAATGATCCCACACCTTTTTTGGAATCAGATGTACCTTTTTTACATTACAAGGAATGTGGGGCAGCATCACCTTGTTCACAAAATAGGTCTTATTGCTCCCAAATTTCCTTTTTAAGTCTTCAATGTCAATAGGCACATCCATCTGCCCTTCTAATAAAAAAGACTCTATGAAGGAAGTTCTATCCAGTGTACACAAAAAGATCCCATTATGTCTTTAGAATGTCTTGGTGATTGGATTTTAGGAATTTATCAGTGCTTTCAATAGGTCCACATTAGCAAATACTTCTGGGAATATCAACTTTGTCATGTTCCTATTTAATGGGTTACAAACTAGCATGTTTTCTATTTTGTTTTGGTAGAAGTATAAAAATAGATTAAAACCATCAATTCAAGGGCATTTTGCATCCCTAACCAGGAAATAAGGGTCTTTGAAGATGTGGTCATTTGCTAAGATGGAGTTCAATGACCCTGGAAGAATTTTCAGCCAATCTTCAGCATGCTTGTTGGGCTTCCTAACCCTCAACTTTTTCTCAATTTTTACGACAACCTTCTTCCTTTTTCCTTCAGGCGTGACTTCTACAACATCATCACCCTCATCTTCAACCTCTACCTCTTCTGTAGGCACCTCCTCGACCTCCTTATCAGCGATCTTCTCTATAATTATTCTTTAAACTCTTGCACAATAACATAGAAATCATAATGCCATGGATACTTAGAGAAATTTTCAAAGTAGTAACACAAATTCTTCATAATGGAAATATTTTGGATGATCAATCAAATATTTATGTTTTAATCATACTATCTACCATCTTTGTAATTAATTCTACATGCATGAGCTTTTAATACCACCCTCATAGGCTGACAACAAGGAATATCAACTATAAAATTTGATCCTGATGTCCTTTTTAATGTTTTATTTTACTTGGCCATGGTGAATTTGTCCTTTTTTTTTGAACTGGCATGACACCTCAGCAGCTTTCTTTTCAAATTTTGGTCTTCTGCTCTTATGTTGAGTCAAAATCTTTTAATCTTTGTAACCTCAAAAACACACTTGGTGAGCCTTTAGTTTCCTTTGATGAGGCTTCATAATACCCGAAGCATAGAAGCATTAGGGTTTCTTAAGAATTGTATTGAAATCTCCTTTATGCTCTTATGCAGCCCCTTACACCATAGAATCTCAAGCCTTCATAATAGGTACCCTCATTCTTATACTTCAAACCTTCTTTGTATGAGTGTAAAGCCTTTGTTGCAACCTTCTCTTTACCCTTTACACTCACATGCACACGTATCACTAGAAACCTTTAAAAACTTCTTTATGTTGCTACCCTCACTTCATTACTTGGGACATCATAACTATATATATCCATCCTCTAGTCATATACTTAAAGCTTTACCTGTGGCATTGTAATGCCTCTGACCTTTTCTTTATTTCTCCTTTACATCTACATGAGTTACCTTAATCTTGTAACATCGAAAAGCTTTTACAAATGGCATCCTACTCTTACATTTCTCCTTTCTCATAGGAGTGTCAAGCCTTTTCTTCATTCCTTCATCTATCCTTTTACACTTATATGATCATACTTAACACCTAACCATAGAGAAAGAGATGAAATAGCTCTTCGTTCATATGCTTACCCTACAACCGTAAAGGCATAATGAGAAATTTCACCCTTTACTTATCAACGACCCAGATTGAATCTTAGAAAAATGAAAAAGAACATCATCGTTGATTTTAGGCACATGCAAAATAAAGAACTTAAGTCATCTACCATGTGGGTTAAACCTATTTGATATGTATGATGTGTCACCTTTTAATTCGCTTGCATTAGGGCCTATCTGAAAACTCAACAGGTCCCACTTAGCATGATCACTATTATAATATGGCTTTACAATTGTCCACAAGTCCAAGAAGCAAAGGCACATAAACACATCTAAACATCACTTTCATTCTTATGAGCTCCTTTTATATCTAAAACCATAAAAGACTTTATGCCTTCTCATAAACCATCCTTCATGCCATGTTGGGGTATTACGTGCTTATGCCACTCATTATAACATAGGTGCGTAGATCAAAACTCAGTACCTTTCTGCCCCTCCACTTACTTGTAATCACGTAAAGTGACATGAAACATCTCCTTTAAAACCTTTTACAATCACATGCTTAACACTTTAACATATGACTAGCAACACCTTTTCAAACTTATTTCACTCACCTGCTCAATTGTTCACTGTTAAGCCATAAAACCACTTTCCAAGCATAAAAGCCTTTACACTTCTTCGCCCAAAGATCAAGCGTATGATTGGGGAACCTCAAAATAAACTATTCTACTACTATGAAAAGAAAAAGCATATCCATGTAAAATATTAACCCCTTTATGCCCTTATGCTACATGATGAAACATGACCATAGAAAGAAGATTAAGAAAGTATTTTGCTCTTATGTGAAACCCTACATTGTAAGACCATAAAGGGAAATACTTAAGTGCTTTACCAACCCTTTTGAAATTTTTTAAAAGAGACCTAGGGTTTTTACATACTTAAGGTATTTTAATGGTTGTGTTGATGACAAAATTTGAGAATTTAATAGAATTCAAACAACACATGAACCAAGGCAAGACTAAGTCAACCTAAAAATTTAAAAAATATAAGGAAACCCTAATCTGCATAATACAATGACTTAAATGGTTTTTCAATAAAATTTTAAAATTTCTCTGCATTGTGAAAAATTAGACCAACAAACCATTTTAAACACAATTTTAGGGTTTTCACCTAAACAATTGGTTTTTTCTTACCACAAACCCTTCAAAGACTTTGGAAAAATCTATCATTTTAATGATGGGGAAACCATTTCTGAGATTTTCTTATGCACAATAATTATTGAGTCCATATGAAAAATAATCCATCTACTAAGCACATGGGTACCTATTCATTGTTCTCTCTAGTTCTATTAGAATGCTTTTAAAATTCATTGTTCATCTATAAAGGAAACATATTTTAGGGTGTGAGACACTACCAATAATGCACTCTTAACAAAAGACTATGTACAATACATTCTTCGACTTTATAATTACATATTGTTTAGAAGTGGCCCTATTTTAAGAGTTTCCCTTGAATAATATCAAATTCTTGAGGGATATCATATACACAATATTTTTTAAATGGAAATAAAAAAACCTGACCAGTCTCATTGACGTGTAATTCAAAAATGGAGAGGTAGGACATGAGTTCTTGGGGTTTCCAACAATAAAGCAGAGAGTGATGGAGACAAAGACAATGCAAAAAATGTGTGACATGTCTAAATTTTTGTTGTCTATTGGAAATTTCCTTTCTACATGCTATTGGTCAATGTTGTCATGCCCAAACTACGAGGGCAAAACACAAAAAAAAAATTGTTTTGTTTTTAAATTATTAGAATGCTCAAGTTGATAAGTTTGCAATCCCATAACAAGAAAAGATTTACTTCATTACAACATAAGTTTATAACTCTTGTCGAGGAAAACATCGATAAGATTGAATTTTTGTTATTAAAATGTTGTCGACATAAAACACGTAATTTTACTAACTACACAACAAGATATGAAAGTTATTTAAATAACATCCTAAAAGAGTTCGGTTTTAGATTAACCTAAAAATATCTGACCAAATAAAATCTACATTTAACTTAATTTAGATAGCCAATTAACCTTAAAAATTAAAACTACTTAATACTCGAAAATTTAAATTTTATTATTAATGTAAGACTAACTTAGAACTATATTAATTTAACTATCATCACAACTTGCAAAATTCTGAGTAATAAAATTTAAAACTAACTTAATAGTAACAATCCTGACTAATTATGTGTTAAAATTTGATACAATTAACCTTAACAAATAACTATTAAACAACACAATGAATAACTAACTTGACAAAACAAAATGAAAATTGAAATAACTTAAATAAATACTTACTAACTCATAACGTTAACTAAATTTAACTAATCATTAAATTAGAACTTTCTAAAATAATTAAACCATTAAAACTTTTTTACATGACATGAAATAAATAAGTAATTCAAAACAAACCAACTAACTTATCCAAAAATAAACTAACTAACTAAATCATGCTAAAAACTAAAACTACTAATATATATAAAGTTTTAAAACAAAAACTAATTTAAACAAAACTAAATTATAATTTAACATCTTACTAAATTAAACTAACCCATCCCCAAATAATACTATCCAAAACCTAAACTCTATACCTATTCTAGGCCTGTGTTCACCCTTCCAAACCCTAAGGTGGCGTCCAACTCATATACCAATACCCTTTAATAAGGTTGTAGTGCTTCTCAAGTGCTTTCAAATCTGCACACCCTGCTTGAGGTGATATGGTCACTGACCCAGGGTGAAGTGTTGTGGGCGGCCCAAGAGGATGGTTTAAAGAATGAATTTAAATTTTAAATGCAATCCCAACAAAGCAGCGTGACTCAAGGCTTTTTCAAGGACGCATGACCCAAGGTTGAGATGAGGGGACAGGGTGATGTCCCCCTTCTTACCCACTTGCAAACAAAGATAAACTTTAATAAAAAAAGGTCTTATCAAATCATCAAGCAGGACTACGTCCAGCAAGGAAAGGAAGAAATGCATTTAAGGAAAAAGTAATATAGGTAAGGTTTACGATACTTAGTATTTATATATTTTTTTCTGTATTAATTTATTCAAATGTAATATATTATATTTTTTTTAATTCTAAATTTTAAATAAAAAGAATCATCTTGGAATATTCTCTGTTGTTAATTCCATTTAATCTCTACTCCCATACAAAGGGCAGACAGTTTTACTCTCTCACCACACACATTTTTTTCTAAAATTTTCTTAAGTATAGAATTACAACGCAAGTATATATATATATATATATATTTTTTATTTTTTTTTTTAAATTTTTTTTTGTCAAATTTTTTGAACAGAATTAAAACATGGGTACAATAGTTTGAGGTATAATAATACCATATTTAGTATGATCCCCTATGAATTTTAAATTGCAATGTATCAACCCTAGATGTTATTTTCCTTCCTGAACTTGATAGTTGCCTAATTAAATCAACACCATTTCCATCTTATTTTGATGTGCATCCATCCAAAATAAAGTTTACAAAATTTAATCACATGACAAGCAATTATGCTCAAAACACCAATTTTATTGGCAAACCTGATTCAAGGCTCAGCCCAAAAAGAATCAGGAAGAAAACCCGGCTTCGTTCCCAATTACAAAAAGGTTTAAAATATAATTTACAATAGGATATCAATCCCAAATTTCAACAATTAAATCAAATTTTCTTCATGATCATAATCAAGGAATTTGTAATGTTTTCTGGAACTCATTTCTAGAACCATGGAGGAAGCAAAATGTGATCAGGTGACCCAAGAGCATGACCAAGAACACTTCAAACACATGCATGTTCATACAAGGATTTCACAAAAAGATCCACAATGAATCAACACTAGGGAAAGGTGGATTCTTCCAACAGGAGAAGTCAAGCACAACACCAAATCAGATGCCCAATCGGGGCTATTAACCAAGAACTTCCATTTTGTCATTTAAACATGCCATACTCATACCAGGTTTGTGTTGATGGGTAGGGGCCCATAACACCCTACCCTTTCTCCCTCTTCTCATCCTGAGAAGAGACTCTACACTAGTTGGAGTCCAACTAAACAGGCCTTTCCCAAAATTGGTCACTTCTGCCCTCTCCAAGGGTGAGTAATACCAAAACACCCATGCAAGGAAAACCTCAAAAATTGCAAACATAAACAAGAAAGGAAAAGAACAAAAATAACATGGTTTCCAACTCTTCCCAACATACCCACAACCATACAAATAGTGAAACAACAACAAAGTAGCATGAGCATGAAACAAAATAGAAAAACTGAATAAGGGAGATGAGAATTTCCTACCTTCACAAAGAGGTAATGGAAAAGAACAAGTTTGAGTAGAGTTTCCAGTTCGTTCCTTCAATCTTCAAGAACTCTTCTCTAAATGTAGAGATTTGGTAACAACCTCCACAAGTCCAAGAAGGGCCTCTAAATAAGCCTCCAACTCAACCACCAAAAGGAGCAAAAACTATTTCCACCCACTAGCAATTCTAGAAACTCCTAAGTCAACCTACACCATGGTTAAACCCTAAGTGGAGATGAGGTGAGGTAACTCAAGATAACCATGGTCAATTTTCGCACAAAGGCAAAAAGGGACTTTTTGAGTGACCTCAAAAGTCAATAAAAGGGGCTTAGGGGTTGGAAAAGACCCCTAACCCATACCCATACCCTTTGGGTATAATAATATCAAGTTTTAAGCCTTAGGAAAGAGGTTTAGAGCCAAATAAAAATCTAGGAATAAAATAGGTCCATCTAACTACTCTAACTTGTAGATTAAACACTAATCCGGATTAAGGGATGACTAACCTCGATTAAGAACCTAATAGAAAATTGACACTAACTAAACCAACTTGGGTCCAAAGGTTAAACAACTAACCCTAAATAGCACACTGAAGCACATAAACAATTTACGAGTGTCAAGTGACACTAAAAGAACATAATTACGAATATTAACATTCACTGAACAAATAAGATACATACATACATCTCACAATACAAATACATGAATTACGAACAACAAGGTTTCCAAAATTAGCACATAGAGATCAGTTATGTTCCTCTGTAGGGTTTTTTAAACTAAATATCTGCACAATCATTGCACACATTAGTAGTCCCGTAAAATCACATGTACATAAATGTATACATATCAAAAATTTACATAAATTAAAACATACATCAATAAAGGTTTCTTCATCCTACATAATTCTTAACCATTTAAAATATCTTAAATCAAAGTCTCAATCCTACATTTACTCATTTCATCAACATACATATACATGAAACATTAAATGACAATCCTCAAATATATCTGAAAGTAACATCACACAACATGAAATAATAAAGTATTTTCTAAGCATCAGATAATGTCTCGACATCTTGAGTCATGAATAACGAAATAATAGTAATGTATCACCATGATACGATGGGTTGGGGCGAGGCCTCACATCCTTCCCTACTAGGCATGAACTTCCTCTTGGAGTTCATCAAAAAGGTATGGGTACTGAGATCGCATCTGTGCGGCATCCTCCCATGAAGCTGTGACCTCATCGTAACAATCCCATTGGACCCTAACTTGGTCCAACTCTTGGCCTCGAAGTGCTAGGGTTCATCGGACAATAATGTAAATAGGCTCCAATGCTAGCTGTCCGTGTGACTCTACCTTTAAAGCATCCCAATCTATAATATGAGACTCATCATAAATGTATCCTCTAAGTACTTAAATATGAAACACATCGTGGATGCATGATAGGCTAGGTGGAAAAGCTAAACGGTATGCAATAGGTCCTATCCTCTCTAGGATCTCGAACGGCCCAAAAAAATTGGGTGCCAACTTAGAGCCCTTTCCAAAATGAATCGGACTCTTGTGTGGTCGCACCCTCAAGAACACTCTATCACCAACCTGATACTCTCGATCTATCCTCTTCGCATCTACATACTTCTTCTTCCTATCCTGTGCTTCTCTCAGGCGCTGTCTAATCAGGGTCACCTGCTAGTCCATCTCCTTTACTACCTGGGGACCAATAGATACTCGATCCTCGATCCTATCCCAACTCAAGGGTGTCTTGCATGGTCTCCCGTACAAAGCCTCATAAGGCAGCATACCTATGGAAGAATGATGCCCATTGTTATAGGAAAACTCAACAAGATGTAGGTATTCCTCCCATTTGGCCTGATGATTCATCACGTACATACGTAGCATGTCCTCCAAAACTTGATTCACTTGCTCGGTCTGGCCACCAGTCTGAGGATGGTACGTTGTACTAAAATTGAGCCTAGTGCCCAAAGCTGACTGCAACTCTCTTCAAAATGAAGAAGTGAACAAAGAGTCTTTATCAGAAATGATCTTACCGGGAACACCATGAAGTCTAACAATGTCTCACAAGAACACCTAAGCTATGTCTCGTGCTGTGAATGTGGTACGCACGGGTGAGAAATGGGAAACCTTGGTCAATGTGTCAACTATCACCAAAATGGCATCATGGCAATGAGATGACAAAGGAAGACCAACAATAAAATCCATAGATATAGTGTCCCATTTCCACACTGCAATCTCATGCGGCTAGAGAAGCCCGCCAGGATGATGGTGCTCTGCCTTCACCCTCTGGCACTCAAGGCATCTCGCAACAAAGCTAGCAATCTGCACTCTCATGCCTGGCCAATGATACAACTACCTCAAATCTGCATGTAACTTCTTAACACTGGGGTGCGCTACATAAGGTGCTCTGTGAGCCTCAAGTACAATGAGCTCGCACAAACCCCCAATGGAAGGTACATACATACGTCCCCTATGCTGCAAAAGTCCATCAGACTCCAAGGAATACTCTGCAAACTTCCCTTCCAAGGGTCTTTGAGAATGTACTAACTGACTAACTTTTGCATAAAGCTCATCAGCTGGTAAGTGCTGTAAGATTTGCTCTCTCAAGTCAGTGTAAGTAGTCATAGATGAAAGCTCATGACGCCTTCTGCTTAAGGCATCTATAACCACATTCTCCTTTCCCTTGATGTAATGAATATCAAAATCATACTCACACAGGAACTCCATCCACCTTCTTTGCCTAGCATTAAGGTTCGGCTGAGAAAATATGTACTGCAAGCTCTAGTGATCAGAATGAAGCTCGAATCTATGACCCAGAAGGAAATGTCACCATCTCACCAAGGCATGAACCACTACCGCTAGTTTTAGGTCATGAGTAGGATAATTGAGTTCATGAGTCTTCAACTTCCTAGACTCAAAAGAAATAGGTTGTCCTTCCTGCATAAGGACTGCCCCTAAACCATCTAAAGATGCATCGGTGCACACCAAAAAATCTGCAACAGGATCTGGTACTACAAGAATCAGTGCACTCATGAGGGCTCTCTTGAGCTCTTCAAAAGCTATACTAGACTTCTCTGTCCACTCATACTTCTTCCCCTTTCTCTGAAGAGAAGTGATGTGGTGTGCCAATCTAGAGAATGATGAAATGAAGCGTCGGTAATATCCTGCTAGTCCCATAAAGCTCCTCATTTCAGTAACACTGGTGGGTGCTGGCCAATCCATGATAGCCCTAATCTTTGATGAGTCTACTGAGACACCATCACCTGATATGACATTACCCAAATAATGTATCTTGGGTCTGAAGAATGCACACTTCGACAAGCTGCCAAACAATTGATTCTCTCTTAGCCTCTGCAATACCTGTCTCAGGTGCTCTTCATGCTCTCTCTCATCATGAGAATAAATTAGAATGTCATCAAGAAACACAACCACAAACTTATCCAAAAATGTACGAAATACTCCATTCATGACGCTCATGAATACAGTTGGAGCATTCATAAGGCCAAAAGGTACCACGGTGAACTCGTAGTGGCCATACCTAGTACGAAAAGTTGTCTTGGGGATATCACTATCCACAATCCTCAATTGATGGTAACCTGATTTCATATCAATCTTTGAAAATACTCGGGCACCCTGCAACTAATCAAAGAGGTCATCGATTCTGGGAAGAGGATATCAGTTCTTGATGGTCACCTTGTTCAATTGTTGATAATCAATACACAACCTAAGTGATCCATCCTTCTTCTTGACGAAGATCACCAGTGCACCCCAAGGTGACACACTAGGTTGAATATGCCCCTTCTCCAAGAGTTCCTCCAACTGAGCCTTTAGCTCACTAAGCTCATGAGTAGTCATCCTGTATGGTGCTCTCAAAACTGGCTCGACTCCTGGCACTAGGTCTATGTGAAAATCCACTGCTTGAGGTGGAGGCATACCAGGAATCTCTAAAGGAAACACATCTACAAACTCCTGAAGGATTGAAAAATCATCAAGGGATGGCTCCCTTTTTGAATCTTCCTCTCTATCACTAATATTGATAGCAAACAACTAACAACCCTTTTGCATGCACCATCTAAGCTACATAGCGGAAATCATACGAAGGGACACTGGCCTCTTCACTCTGAAGATCTCCCTAGAGATACCATCATCATCCACACATTCCACCCTCTTTTGTCGACAATCCATCTTGGCGCTGTGGGCATAAGGCCAATCCATGCCAAGAACAATATCATAAGAACCTAGAGGGGTAATGCGTAGATTAGTCCTAGTGGACATGTCTCCAATTTGCATCTGACAACTCCGCACCAAGGAACTAACTATCACTCTACCTCTTGAGGCTAACTCTACCTCCCAACTAAAATCCTGTCTAACTGCCACTAGCCCACAATGCTCCACCACAAATGGAGATATAAAAGAGTCAGTAGCCCTAGAATCAAATAAAACTGCAACAATATGACCTTGTATAATACTTGTAGCCTCGATAAATCTAGCCTGATGCTCAGCCTAGTGGTTGGCAACCACTGCAAAAACTCTATGGGATCTTCCCATGTCACCAACTATCGGCTCTAAAAAGGCCCTGCTCTAACCATTGGATGCATGTCCCTGTGGACACTCCCTAGCTATATGACCCATGCCACCACAAGTGTAGTAGGGTCCTTGAGTATACGATCATGCATCTTGTGACCCAGACTATTGTGGGCCTCCTGACCTACTAGATCCATTGTATCCACCCCTAGAAGACTGCTGAGTCTTCACTGATTGTGCCTGTGCGGCCTGTACTTTCTAATCCTGCCTAGGACCGTATGACTACCACTGCTTGGGCTTGGAGCCCTAATAACCCTGAGAAGATTTTTTTTGCTACTGTTGGGGTTTTGGCTACTAAGACTGCTGGCCCCTAGAGGACCCTGCTATAGAGTTCTGATTCTCTTTCCAAGGGGGTTTTTGCTGGGAGGATTTTCGGTTCTAAGACTGATCCTGTGACTCCTACCTACCTTGAGTATCCTCAGCAACTAGTGCTATCTCCACTACCTGTCTAAAGGTGGTAGGGAATGCCATCCTAACTGGGCCCTGAAGAGAGAAATGCAGACCCATGATAAAGCGATGCACCCGTAGTTTCTCGTCCTTCATGTATTCCACATAAGAAAGGAGCTCAAGAAACCTGCTCTTGTACTAAGCCACTATAAGGCCTCTCTAATAAAGAGAATGGAACTCCTCTATCTGTTTCTGCTGAAAATGCTCTGACAAGTACCTCTCTCAAAATCTTTCTAGGAAAGATTCCCATGTGGGGGTGTCCACCCTCACTCCACCAATGATCTCCTCCTGATGCCACCAGTTGGAGGCATCCCCTCTCAACTAATGAACTGCTAGGCATGCTTTTTGATTACTCCCATAAGGGCATAACCCAAAGCACCACTGTAAGCTCTGCAACCATGCCTCTACTACTGAACCCTCAGTGGTACCGATAAACAATGGTGGTCTGAGTCGAATCAATTCCCTTATGTCATCTCCTACATGTCTAGGAGGTCTGTCAAAAGGGGGTCCTCTCTGGTGTATGGACTCTTCCTCGTGTTCACCCTGAGCCTCTAACTGCCTCAGTGGGGGAGTCCTAGTCCTCTCTCTGACTCTGGGCCCGCCTCCTCCGGGTCCCTCTGCTTCCACTACTGGAATCTGCTGAACTAGCTGAACTATAGGTACTACTCTCTACTAAACTACACTAATAAAATTCTGAAGTGCATCTATAATATCCTAGTTCGGGTTTGGTGGTGGTGGAGGTGGAGGTGGTCCATCCTCCTATCCTGCTCTACCACCCCTAGCCCTACGACCTCTACCTCACCGGCTACGAGTAACAGGCGACATCTACACAATTAAAAGTTTGAGTTAAGTTTAGGAAGCACAATGGTTTAAGGTTCCTAGTGTTGAAAACACAGGCTCTGATACCAAATTGTCATGCCCAAACTACGACGGCAAAACACAAAAAAAAAAAAAAAATTGTTTTTAAATTATTAGAATGCTCAAGGTAATAAGTTTGCAATCCCATAACAAGAAGAGATTTACTTCATTACAACATAAGTTTATAACTATTGTGGAGGAAAACATCGATAAGATTGAATTTTTGTTATTCAAATATTGTCGACATAAAACACGTAATTTTATTAACTACACAACAAGATATGAAAGTTATTTAAATAACATCCTAAAAGAGTTCAGTTTTAGATTAACCTGAAAATATTTGACCAAATAAAATCTACATTTAACTTAATTTAGATAGCCAATGAACCTTAAAAATTAAAACTACTTAATACTCGAAAATTTAAATTTTATTATTAATGTAAGACTAACTTAGAACTATATTAATTTAACTATCATCACAACTTGCAAAATTCTAACTAATAAAATTTAAAACTAACTTAATAGTAACAATCCTGACTAATTATATGTGTTAAAATTTGATACAATTAACCTTAACAAATAACTATTAAACAACACAATGAATAACTAACTTGACAAAACAAAATGAAAATCGAAATAACTTAAATAAATACTTACTAACTCATAATGTTAAGTAAATTTAACTAATCATTAAATTAAAACTTTCTAAAATAATTAAACCATTAAAATTTATTTACATGACACGAAATAAATAAGTAATTCAAAACAAACCAACTAACTTATCTAAAAATAAACTAACTAACTAAATCATGCTAAAAACTAAAACTACTAATATATATAAAGTTTTAAAAAAAAAACTAATTTAAACTAAACTAAATTATAATTTAACATATTACTAAATTAAACTAACCCATCCCCAAATAATACTATCCAAAACCTAAACTCTATACTTGTTCTAGGCCTGCGTTCACCCTTCCAAACCCTAAGGTGGCGTTCAACTCATATACCAATACCCTTTAATAAGGTTGTAGCACTTCCCAAGCGCTTTCAAATCTGCACACCCTTCCCGAGGTGATATGGGCACTGACCTAGGGTGGAGTGTTGTGGGCGGCCCAAGAGGATGGTTTAAAGAATGAATTTAAATTTTAAATGCAATCCCAACAAAGCAGCGAGACTCACCACTTTTTCAAGGACGCATGACCCAAGGTTGAGAGGAGGGGATAGGGTGACGTCCCCCTCCTAACCACTTGCAAACAAAGATAAACTTTAATAACAAAAGGTCTTATCAAATCATCAAGCAGGACTACGTCCAGCAAGGAAAGGAAGAAACACATTTAAGGCAAAAGTAATATAGGTAAGGTTTAGGATATTTAGTATATATATATATATATATATATATGTTTTTTTATTTGTATTAATTTATTCAAATGTAATATATTCTATTTTGTTTAATTCTAAATTTTAAATAAAAAGAATCATCTTGGAATATTCTCTGTTGTTAATTCCATTTAATCTCTACTCCCATACAAAGGGCAGAGAGTTTTACTCTCTCACCACACACTTTTTTTTTTGAAATTTTCTTAAGTATAGAATTACAAGGCAAGTATATATATATATATATATATATTTGTCTAAATTTTTGAATAGAATTAAAACATGGCTACAATAGTTTGAGGTATAATAATACCATATTTAGTATGATCCCCTATGAATTTTAAATTGCAATGTAACAACCCTAGATGTTATTTTCCTTCCTGAACTTGATAGTTGCCTAATTAAATCAACACCATTTCCATCTTATTTTGATGTGCATCCATCAAAAATAAAGTTTACAAAATTTAATCACATGACAAGCAATTATGCTCAAAACACCAATTTTATTGGAAAACCTGATTCAAGGCTCAGCTGGGAAAGAATCAGGAAGAAAACCCAGCTTCATTGCCAATTACAACAAGGTTTTAAATATAATTTACAATAGGATATCAATCCCAAATTTTAACAATTAAATCAAATTTTCTTCATGATCATAATCAAGGAATTTGTAATGTTTTCTGGAACTCATTTCTAGAACCATGGAGGAAGCAAAATCTGATCAGGTGACCCAAGAGCATGACCAAGAACACTTCAAACACATGCATGTTCATACAAGGTTTTCACAAAAAGATGCACAATGAATCAACACTAGGGAAAGGTGGATTCTTCCAATAGGAGAAGTCAAGCACAACACCAAATCAGATGCCCAATCAGGGCTATTAACCAAGAACTTTCGTTCTATCATTTAAACATGCCATACTCATACCAGGTTTGTGCTGACGGGTAGGGGCCCATAACACACTACCCTTTCTCCCTCTTCTCATCCTGAGAAGAGACTCTACACTAGTTGGAGTCCAACTAAACAGACCTTTCCCAAAATTGGTCACTTCTGCCCTCTCCAAGGGTGAGTAATACCAAAATACCCATGCAAGGAAAACCTCAAAAATTGCAAACATAAACAAGAAAGAAAAACAACCAAAATAACATGGTTTCCAACTCTTCCCAACATACCCACAACCATACAAATAGTGAAACAACAACAAAGTAGCATGAGCATGAAACAAAACATAAAAACTGAATAAGGGAGATGAGAATTTCCTACCTTCACAAAGAGGTAATGGCAAAGAACAAGTTTGAGTAGAGTTTTCACTTCCTTTCTTCAATCTTCAAGAACTCTTCTCTAAATGTAGAGATTCGGTAACAACCTCCACAAGTCCAAGAAGGGCCTCTAAATAAGCCTCCAACTCAACCACCAAAAGGACCAATAACTATTTCCAGCCACTAGCAATTCTAGAAACTCCTAACTCAACCTACACCATGGTTAAACCCTAAGTGGAGATGAAGTGAGGTAACTCAAGATAACCATGGTCAATTTTCGCACGAAGGCAAAAAGGGACTTTTTGAGTGACCTCAAAAGTCAATAAAAGGGGCTTAGGGGTTGGAAAAGACCCCTAACCCATACTCATACCCTTTGGGTATAATAATATCAAGTTTTAAGCCTTAGGAAAGAGGTTTAGAGCCAAATAAAAATCTAGGAATAAAGTAGGTCAATCTAACTACTCTAACTTGCAGATTAAACACTAATCCGGATTAAGGGATGACTAACCTCGATTAAGAACCTAATAGAAAATTGACACTAACTAAACCAACTTGGCTCCAAAGGTTAAACAACTAACCCTAAACAGCACACTGAAGCACATAAACAATTTACGAGTGTCAAGCGACACTAAAAGAACATAATTACTAATATTAACATTCATTGAATAAAGAAGATACATACATACATCTCACAATACAAATACATGAATTACAAACAACAAGGTTTCCAAAATTAGCACATAGAGATCAGTTATATTCCTCCGTAGGGTTTTCTTGACTAAATATCTACACACTCATTGCACACATCAGTAGTCCCATAAAATCACATGTACATAAATGTATACGTATCAGAAATTCACATAAATTAAAACATACATCAATAAAGGTTTCTTCATCCTACATAATTCTTAACCATTTAAAATATCTTAAATCAAAGTCTCAATCCTACATTTACTGATTTCATCAACATACATATACATGAAACATTAAATGACAATCCTCAAATATATCTGAAAGTAACATCACACAACATGAAATAATAAAGTATGTTCTAAGCATCAGATAATGTCTCGACATCTCGACTCATGAATAAAAAAATAATAGTAATGTAACACTATGCTATGATGGGTCGGGGTGAGGCCTCACAAATGTCTATGTCAAGATTGAGATTTTAGGTGAGTTTATGCCAAGTCTTTGCTTGTCATTTTTGTCAGAGGAGTCTGCTTGTTCAGATGGCACATAATTTGTTTTGTTGTAAAGATGTAGATGGTGTGCCCTTCTCCTATGCCTTGGATGACATGGCCACCTTCTCTTAGAGGTGATCATGGTATCATATTTGGCTAGTGGAGAGACCTATCTGACTTGAACCTTGGGATTGGGGTGCCCAAGTTGTTCCCAAAATTGCTCCTTTTAGTATTTTTATGTTGTTTTACTTTCTAGGGCTAGAGATTTGGTGGTGATTGCTGGTGTCTCAAGCTTCATGCCTCTTGGGCAACATGTATTTTTGATCTTTTGATGCATGCAATGTTTCATACCTTTAAGGGCTCCATGACCTTTATTTTGGGGGATATAGATTGTAAGAGAAGGTCTTTATTGTCTTTTGCCCAAGAGTTTTCTTTTGAACTTGTTTTGTTGAGGGGATATTTTTTCTTCTAGACCTAGTGCTTCTTCTGGGTGCTATTTTTGGAGGTCCATTTCTGATCATGGTTACCCACTACCATCCCTCTTGAGATAACCTTCCTTTTTGTTTTCTATGTTCTTTAAGGTGTGAATATTTGGACTTCAATAGTCAAGGTTAGTGATTCCTTATATCTTTATAATGTTTTTTAGGGTTCCAAAGATCCTTTGTTAACTATCAAGGTGGACACTAGAAATTTTCAAGGGCCCAACATGAGTCCTTTTGTTTTTTGGTTAAGAAATGGTTTTCTTGGACCTCTATTTAATCTTAGGTCATGGTAGATTGTGTGTTTTCAATGTTGGATTCTATCTTTTTTAGTTCCTATCAAGGGGGAACTAGCCCCTATTGAGGTAGGGTTTCTTGACCATCTGACTCATTGGGTCTAGTTCATAGTGATGTGGGGGACTTTGTGGTGTATGGGCCTTGAGTTTTCATTTATCAACTAACAAACTATTTTTGAGATCTTCTCCTTTAGCTTTCACAGACTTACTAAATATCATTTTATGGAAGCAGTTTTGAATGATGGTTTTGGGGTCCATGGAAAAATCCAATCATGTGGTTTGGGGACCCATTGAATCTACTCTAAGCTTTATTTTTTGGAGGCTGTTGATCATTTTATGTATTAATCCCAACTTTTGGGGTGTTGGTTACAAATGGGTCTTTTTATGGTCTATTACTTCTACTTTTTTTCTTCTTTGCTTGTGCTAACTTTAGGCTTCTAGCCCTTTCTTGGGTATTGTTATGTAATTATGTGTTCTAGATCCTTGTTAAAATATAAATGTATGGTGTATTGGTATCCCCTCAAAACCTATTTTCTTAATAAAAACACAAAGATTTAGCACCAAAAAAAAGAAAAGATGACAAAAAAATATCATATCAACACCTTCTATTTTCTCCATTAGAAAAATGGACAATTCCAAATAGTGTGCAATCACAAATTAAAATAGCTACAACTTATAAACATAGAAATAAACAATATGGATATAAATAAAACAAAAAGAATTCATTTAGACTCTAATCTTCTCCTTGCTACAATAGTGTTCATTTGTCCCAAAACAAAATATTTGGTCACATAGATTAAAACATACAAGTTTTAAGATTCATTAAAAAAAAAATTTAAATGTATTCACAGACCAAAAAATATGAAATCTCTAATATCATGTTGGAAACCCAAATTGGGCCATTAGATCATAATATCATTTCGTTAATTTATACATGTAACAAGAAAATTCCATAGGATGATATGATGATAACAAGCTATGAGTGTAGAGGATGGATCAATCACTATTGTTGACATATGTAAGGGAGGGTATTCATTTGTATGTAAAAGCATAGGATATGTGGATGTGTTTCATTGTTCACTATAGTTTGGGTGTAACAAACTATACATGTCGATAATAAATTTTTCAAAATTACTATTATGATTTGAATTTGAAGCTTTTAATGCATTTTAATATATTTTATGACTAGATACATACAAAAATTCAATTAGCATGAGAATAAATGCTAAATTTAGTGTTCATTTTATTTAGGTCGTGCAAACAAGATGAAGCATTACTCCTTTTGGAGTTTACCCATCTAAATATTACTTTAGTTCAAGTCCACATAATAATAGAGCTTTCACATAGTTCAACACATTTAGATTACTACTCTTTTCATATTTTACTTTTTGTTAAAAAAAAATTTATTTAGTTTTTCCTTTATAGAAAATTTCATTTACTCTAGAAAAATCGCACAAAATTGCAACAAAAGTTTATCTCAGAATCAATATAAAAAGAAGACAATGTCTGCCTATTTGGATCTTCAACAACTTGGTCACAACTAAATTGTAACCAATAGACAACAGTTGAGTTTTCAATGACTAGGAAGAGAACTATGAGTGGCAAGAGGAGCCGAGGTGATTTTTCACAACCTAGAAGCCCTAGAGAGGAAGATACTAAAGAAGAGGATGATCCAAGAGGATTTGCGATGGAGTTGATGGAGTTTGTGATTTTTTTTACCCATTCATCAATGTATTTGGATTTTTTTGCTAAGATATGTATTTTTGAAGCTCCTTATTCCTTTAGGGCTTCCTACAAGAGGGTCAATGTTCCTTTGACTTGCTTGCACCACTTTCTCCCTCTTCAAAATGCTTGGTTCCTTGTTTGGGTAGATGTCTCTTACCATGTACCCCTTTTGTGGGTTTCCCTTCTCTTTGGTTGCATTATCAAGATGGGGAAGGATTAATTTTGACCCATTTGGGGATATCTTTTCTATTTCAAGGCTTATATTTAAAGGGGTTTGTCCCGAAGGGTTTTTCTAGTTCCAATGATGGTGTGGGAGCTTCTAGTCCTTGGTAGCTTCTTGATATTTTCAAAGTTTGAGGGTCTAACTATGTGGGATCTTCTACTTATTGTGTCTAGTTTCCATGAACCCATTGCATGTTTTTTGTGTGAATGAATTATAAATTCTAGGTAGGGATTTGTATTTATAACTCTTGATCTCTCCTTTATCTAATTTATATCTATTCTAATATGGCTAGGCAATATTCTTGCATGGGGATTTTACTACAGTACAATCATTGTGGTGTATTTTAGTGGAAGGATTCTCATAATCTTTCTACACATTTTTTTCGTTTTGTTCCTTTCAAACTTTTTTGGTAATTGGAATAGGGTTGGACAAAACCCATATGTATTCTTCTTGGTAATAAATGATGGGCATTGCACTTTTGGACTGTGTTAATGTCTTTACAAAGATTTTTAACTAGGTCTTAAGGTTTTCTTGGGATACTCTCTACTTCCAGAAAACAATTGTAGTTGGGTGGATGGTGCCTTGTTGTCCAAGTGTTTCCCCTAGAGAAAATATTGGGAGCTTTAGTTTTGGTTTGCCAATGTTAGCTACTACAAATGTATTGTTTGGTTTTACACTTTGGGGGTCTAATCAACACAATATCATTTGGTGGGCCTTTAATCCTTTAGATGGATGTTACCCCATTTGGGGAGAGAGTAAATGAAATTCAAAAAAAATGTTAGCTTCCTTCTATTGTTGATGTAAACCACTCTATTTGGATCTAGAAGAAACTCCCTATGGCTTGTAACGCCCCACCAAGGGATCCAAAAGAATTAACCTAAAGTGTTACTAAGTTTGTTGAACAATTTTTTTTTTATCATGAAAGATAAACCATTCACATCAAACACATAGTAGTGGAAGAAATAATATACAATCAACTAAAGCATACATAGCAGGTTACATTCCTTAAGGTTCCCAAGACATTGAGTCACATTTCATTTAATTAACACCAAGTCTAAAAACTACCACATCCACAATAAAGAATAATTAGAGGTCCACAGTTCATAATATACATTTGGTCTAAATGTCTCTTGTCAATTAAATTCGGAATGCTCAATCATCCACTCTACATGTCACAGGGTATGAAAGACTTAAAAGAATATACATATGTAAAAATTAAGATACATCATCTTAATTGAATCCATGATAAAAGTAAAATAAAGTAAATGAAACTATTAACATACATGATACATCCATCCATCAATAAAGATATAACAACCATCGTAAAAAGATAACCATCCATCATAAAACACAACTAAGTGTGCGGTTCCTCCCAACTATCAATAGCATAACATCCGAAGTCACTAAAGAGATCATTGGTATTATCATAGTAGGGATGTTTGTCCTAAAACATGCTACAATATATGCAGAAAGAAATCTAACATGCAGGAATAAAGCATAAGATGATCCTACAAGTAGATAACATCATCTATCACATGCTAATCATCAATATAAAGAAATGTACTAGTAAGTAACATCCATCATAATGATCCATGAAAAAAATTAAGGTAAATGCAAACAAAGAATGCTCTAGCCATGGTGTCTCGAATGGATCTCAAATGGTAAGAGTGAAAAAGCACTACCACCCGACCACGTGGAACCTAAATGGCCCACTCCCACGACACTGAGGAGATAGTCTCAAGTCTCAAATAGGGTATTAAATCACATAACACAAGATAACTAAACACATAACATAAGTACTCTCTAAGTCCAGGAATCCTAAAAATATGCTAACTCAGAGGTTCCAACACACAGATTGACATCTACACCCAGAGGCAC
This sequence comes from Cupressus sempervirens, assembly GCA_028749045.1. Taxonomy (NCBI): domain Eukaryota; kingdom Viridiplantae; phylum Streptophyta; class Pinopsida; order Cupressales; family Cupressaceae; genus Cupressus; species Cupressus sempervirens. The sequence goes on along the minus strand of CM053786.1, from coordinate 266,382,113 downwards.
AACAATGACATGTAGGAAACCTACTATGTAAGTGGGAAAGTGTCATCACATGAATCGTGCTAGAGTTACCCTGGTAGTCTCTCAATAGAACCTAGCCCCTAGTGATCCCTATGATGCCACTAGTATCCTCTCGTACTGACGAGGCATACTACAGAATGCAAGGTTGCAACCAAGAATTCTCTCTACTCCCATCCTAGTCTATACTAGCACTCGAGGCATGGGCAAGAACATACAATTATCTTATTAGGTTCATTTTAATCCTCATTTAGAGTAATGTTTTCTCTTATTAATACAACTTACAATGAGTTACCCTAGCAGCCACTTACGGCCCTGGCTCCTATTGCAAGCCACTTCTCGACACTACAAGTAGATAACCTACCCTAGGCTCATGAAATCACAAATAACAAAATTAGCTCAGTCCTATACAAGTGACTGGAAAGCATCGTAAAGATAATCAAAATAATCACATCAGTTCTCCACAAGAAACTAAAAAGCATCTAGTGATAATCATAATATCCATCGGTTCTCAATGAGCAACTAGAAAGTATGTCAAAGTAATACTGATCGAAGACTCCAAAATGGTCAAATCAAAACATGTCACAACATGACATCATCAAGATCAAAACAAACACTTCATTCCCATCAAGGCAACTAGAAAATAGTCCAAGTATAACTGATTGAGACTCAAAAATGGTTAAGTCAAGTATCTCAATCACATACACCTCAGCTTCACACAAGAAGACTAGAAAGCAATAACAATCAATAAATACAAACATCTCATAGAGCATACCATCACATTACCATGGTTGGGTTTTAAAAATATTGAGATCAACATCAGCATGACATCACAAACACATAACCCCCATGCCTCTAGTAACAATCTAAGACTAGTCAAAGCTAGGACAAACCCCAAAACACATATAGCATAGAGAAACAAGATACAAACACATATTTCAGTTTGCTTTTGCAATCACATGGTTAAGCCAAACATGAGGTTTTAGTTTTTGTTTCAAGTATATTTCAAGAGTATAAGATTCTTCTACAAGTCAACCCATTTACTCATAGAATTATCCCTCCATTAGTTTAAACAATTTTTCTAAAATAATCAAAAGATAATTATTTACTTATTTAAATCATTGAACTAGTTCCCATTGAATTTTAGATAAAATCATTTACATTATTCAAAACATCAGAATAATACTTATCAACTTTCAAATAATTAGTTTACAATTTTCTTAAAACACTTCAAGGAAAATCATTTATTTAAATCATCTTCATTGATTTTAAGTAAAAGCAATCTCATTAATAATTCAATTATTTAATTCCACTAATCACTTATTAATATCTCTTTTCTTTTAATTTGCCCTCATTTAAAAATCCATTTACTTAAACTGACTAATAATTAATTACACTTCTTCTACTATTAACTAATCTTAATTAAATTAAATTTAATTAGATTAGTTAATAAATCATATAAAACTAATGCATAATAAGAAGATTCTATTTTAATTTGAACCCAAACCCGAATCAATTTCCAAATCTTGATTCTACTAAGGGAAGATTGCAATAATATTTTTAATTCTCATAGCTGGATGAAACAATATGCATGCCCAAATTCCAAATTACAAAATTGAAAATGCATTCATAGAGAATTATTCAGACATACATAACAGACACAATGAAGATAGGAAAAGAAAGAGTGTAATAAAGTATGTGAAATAACCATGAGTGCCTACCTGGACACTGATGCTAATTTGCTATGCCTTAGAAAATTGTAGAGAAGCTCTTCCTCTCAGAACGTTCTCCTTTCCAAAAATTCTTTCCTTCTCCAACATTCCCAATTCCTCCAAGAACTGAACCCGCCCCCCCCCCCCCCCCCCCCCCCAAGTGACTAGGTGTGCTTGTAGAAGCATATGGGGATGTCCATACACACTAGGAGAGCCTGTATATAAAGGCCTCTAAGATGCATTTAGAATGTGTCTAGAAAGAACCAGGAGATAAGCATGACTACTAAGCACATATCTTCCATAATAAGAAGATAAATAGGATGAGGTGTCTAGAATGTTGTAGACACCATGTGCTCAAATAATTTGCTAACTCCTAAGTGTAGACAACATGTGCATAATTAGAGTGCAAACTCCTAGGTTGTCAACATGAGAACTCACAAGAGTTCGCATACTCCTATGTGAATTAAAATAATGCACATTAAGTTATTTAATTAAATTTCTTTATGTAATTTTCACTTGATTCCTTTTTAAATTAATTTATTAATTTTAAATCTTATGCACTCACTTTATTAAATCCACTTGTTTTATTTTAATATATTTTAATCACATGCATGCATCATGCGATCTAGAATCTTTCAATAATTTTAATATCTTTTTCACTTTTAAATTTATTTTTGAAACTTAATTGATAAAATATTTATTAACATAAATAATAATATTATTTAGCATTTATTTTAAAATGAACTCTAAATATATTATTATTATATTAAATAAATATTATCATGTTCCAAATTTAAACTTATAACTTTAATCTTCAAATTTAATTACATCATTAATTAAATCTTTTAATTAGACTTAATTAATAGAAAATACACCAAAGACTTACAAAGTAAAATACAAAAATTCATCATAGAAAAACACATACAAAATCAAACCAAAGGGGTTAATATCATGAATTATGTCATTTGACACATTCGGAGGGTACTTGACTTAGATACTTGTCCTAATTTTCAATTAGGAAAAATGGCTTAAAGGGTTGGGATTTGGACTTGAGAATTTATCTCCCCTCTCTTACCATTGAGATAATGTGATAGGGTATGCTCATCTTGGCAATTCAGGGAAGTCGATACCTGGTACCTACAACCTGCATAAAATCCACGCATGTACAAGCATAATATATACTAAGCTAAATAGGCAATGGCAGGAAGTGGTGCATCGTGTAGATCCCAACTAGCAGGTGACTACGACTCCCTTCCTTAACCACATCAAAAACAGCATACTGAAATAAAACAAACACACACACCATACACATGCAAGTATGGGGTAAGTATCCATAAGAAAACACATATGATAATAAATCATCTAACTAATCATCATGCATACATGAAATATAAAGTACCTAGTAATCTCATCATATAATAAGCTGAATCTGAAACAATATCTGATAATCTCAAAATAATATTGCTAATCATCAAACATAAAACTGGCCTAAAAGCATTTGGCAATGACAACAAAATGTGAACTAGGGGTAGGCACTACATGGCTAATGTTGTTGGGATGATAGGTATTGTGGTGCTTCCCACAAATATGCTATAGGAAGGTGATGGCTCTACTTATGAGATTGCAAGAGTGGTTGAAAGGATCATTTTGAATTTCATGTTTAGTGGTGTCTCTCTTATGCTTATATGGGAGATTTCTTTTTCTTTTTTTATATGGTAGATGAATTTTGGATTTTCATTTTTGAGTAATTTAGGAAGGTGATTTTGGGATTTCTCACAACTTTATAGTTGGTTCTAGTGCTTAGAATGCTAGGAAAAGGGTCTGGTGTTTTCTCCTCTTCCTTTTGGTGGTTACTATTAGAGTGGGCCTATTTTCTATTGAGGTTGAAAGGGGATGTTTAGCTGGGGGGTGGATCTATTTGAAGACTATTTCTTTTAGCACTAGGGGACTTTCCTCTCCTCAAGGTTGTTCAAGGTTTAGAAATTGGAAGATTTGGATTTTTTCCTAGTCATGTATAAGATGACTCTATTGGCCTCTGGGCATTATTCTAGTGACAATGCAACACCCATGTTGTTGTGTTGTTGTTCTTCTCTATTTCATTCTTTTTATAAAGGGCCATCAACTTTATTGGTTTCTTAGCTTATAAAAAATAATAGACAAGAGTAAATTAGTATGCCATTAAAAGAGCTTTCTACAATATACTTCAAATCATAATTGAATATGTGTTTTTCATGAAATAATCTATCTATAATCAAATTACATAAGTATTTATTTGTTTAGTGGAATTAAATAATGTTTAATTTGTCATATACAAGTACTTGATAATTGAAGAAGTGTTTCTAGAGAAATGTTTTTGGAATATGGCTGAATTGGTTTCATCCAATGGAGAAGACGTCTTTCTCACATTTGATTTCACAATTTTGGAATTGGAATACAATCTAAATAAATTTTTTTTTTTAATATTTAATGAAATATTTTTAATGTGATTTAAACGTGATTATTGTTATGTGTCTTTTCTTGCATCACTTAAATATCATTTATAAATTTTGCAGTTTTTGTTATATGATTTAAATTCCATTTTCTTTTAATGTGATTTATATGAGATTTCCTTTTATCTTACTTGGCTAGAGAAGAAAACAATGGTTTTAGAAAAGGCATCTAATTAGTTTACAAATAGTCATAAAATTACTATAAATTTGTCCAATGTATACACACAAAATAATAGACAAGTTAACTATAATGTTAAATCATAAAAGAAAGATTTCCTTTCCTAGTGTCTTCAATAGGTTGGAAAGTATCAATATATTGTTTGAATTTAATCTCTTCCTTGAAATATCCATTAGTGTTTAAGAAATATGGTTTTCTTCTATTATGATGAAATCGAAGAAATGCCTTATATTCCCCTAAGAATTCCCAAAAATATTTCCACTTATGGTTTTTCATAAAATGTGAGAATATACCCTAGTTAGTTAGTTTCATATGGTAAGTACATATGTTATTAATGTTCAAAATGAAAGAAGGTTGTAAGGATTGAATCTTAGAACATAGACATGTTCACAATCAGCATGCATTACTAGAACATTCCTTTCTCAAAATCTAATAATAACACAAATAATACAACATAGAATGTGAATATCAACTTTGTCCATTGAAGCAATCTAGTCACTGGCCACTACTTGAGCTTTACACAAATTACAATCATTTCCTTAATCACATATAGATGTAAATGGGGCATCGTCAACCCACCTAAAATGTTCAGATCCATTATTGCCCTATAATACAAAATATGTATTAGTTCTTACTCTATGGATTATAAATCATTATTTTTAAACATATAATATATTAGAATTAACATCCTTTTTTGGACTAGCCTTTGTGTGTGATATTTTCAACAAGCATGAACCAAAAATACATTTCTTAAATGAATATTATAATAAAATTTATCACTAAGGCTTCCAAGAATAACTTAGAATCACAAGGAATAATTGTGTGTGTGAATGTTCTTTATTTCTTTGATTATTTATAGGAAATAACATCATTATGTATTAAAGATAATCGTGTAGCATTTTTTTGTTCTCCAACTTGAGTATTTTCTTTTCTTAGTTGATGAATTAATATTGTAAAAATGTTCCTTGATCTAATAATAAAAATTGGTAAATATATCATTCATGTCTTAGTTGGTAATTAATCTAGTGTATGTTTTGATGGTTGTAGGTTAATCAAATTTATAGTACTCCATTTTAGGCATGTGTTAGACCTGATATCATGATTGGATATACTAAAATAGAGAATATATATATATATATATATATATATATATATATATATATATATATATATATATATATATATATATATTGTAAGATGTTACCATGAGTATGCTCAATATAGGCATAATTCTAGTACATCCCAAAATTGACAAAAGATCTTATATGTTTCATGTAAACTTTTAGAAAATGAAAACAATGGTCTCTATCTAGCCTTAATGCCATAGTAGAGGTGATTACCATATTTTGATTAGGTAAATTGTGATAGGGCCTAAGCCAGTACAATAAAATAAAAAAGCAAGATTGTTAAAGTAACATCAAGTCATAGTGAAATGCAAAAATGAATTCACAAGAGGTGAACTAGAAACCAACAAATATCCCTTACTCCCAAGAAAAGAAAATGAAAACAATGGTCTCTATCTAGCCTTAATGCCATAGCAAAGGTGAACTAGAAACAAAAAAATCCCTTACTCCCAAGAAAAGAAAATGAAAAAAATGGTCTCTATCTAGCCTTAATGCCATAGCAGAGATGATTACCATATTATGATTAGGTAAAATGTGATAGGGCCTGAGCCCGTACAATAAAATAAAAAAGCAACATTGTCAAAGTAACATCAAGTCATAGTGAAATACAAAAATGAATTCACAAGAGGTGAACTAGAAACCAACAAATATCCCTTACTCCCAAGAAAGGACAGATAAGGAAGAGGGGGAACATACCTAATTTTACCCTTTTGTTACCTAGAACATTTTAGAGGGAGGATTAATTTTATTAATTTTAGAAAGGGATAGATTAATTCCCATCTAAACCAATTTTCTCTCTCCCCATACTTTTCTCTCTCCACGTACTCCAACTTTTAGAGAGAAGTTCGAGGTTTGAGTTTGAGTTTCCCTCTTTCATTCACAATCTTCTCTCCTTGTACTTTTCTCCCTCCACGTACCCAAACTTTTAGAGAGAAGTACGGGTTTGGGTTTGGGTTTTCTCATTCAATTTTTCTCTCTCCCCATACTTTTCTCTCTCCACGTACTCCAACTTTTAGAGAGAAGTTTGGGGTTTGAGTTTGAGTTGCCCTCTTTCATTCACAATCTTCTCTCTCCTCGTACTCAAAATTTTAGAGAGAAGTACATGTTTGGGTTTGGGTTTTCTCATTAAATTTTTCTCTCTCCACGTACTAAAATACTCTCTCACTATGTACTCTAACTTTTTAACCTAATCCTAACCCAAACTTTCTTACCCAAATTTCAACATCTATGGAAAATCTAGAAAATCTTTAGCATTTAAACTCTACATACAACTGCTCCTCAGGAAATCTCCATTTATGTAGGAATTCTCTCATTTTGAAATATTGTTCTTCACAAAATTCAAGAAGAGGCCATGGCAGTGCCAACAAAAGAATTCTTGTGCTTTTGATTTCAATCCTAAGTTTGTCTCCTTTGTCATGCTTTACCACTTTATGACTTTGGATATGTTTTAGAAATAAGAAAAAGCTAGGCCATTTAATCCAATAATATGATTTGAGTAGGGAAACTAAGGGCCTCAAATTGAGGAAGATAGTAGTAAGTGGTGTCCTCAAAAAGTTTGCAGAGGGTTCTTCCAGGAAATATGATCATGGCCATCAAAGTTCTCACTTCAAAGTGCCAAGAAGCAAAAGATTGTTTTCAAAGCGAATGCCAGACATTACTTAAGTTTCTCATCCTAATTTGGTGAAGATAATAGCTTCATGTTTCAAGACCCAGTATTACAATTCTCACCAAACATAAGTTTGGAAAAATGCTTGCACAAAGGCTTCATTGATAGTAGTGAAATTGAAAGTCTGAGTTTGAGGAAGCAATGTGAAATTATGTATGATGTAGCATGTGAGATTTTATACTTCCATGATGAATACTCTTCGGCCATTGTTCACTGCAACATTAAACCATAGAATGTGCTTCTTGATGAAAGCACGAGGGCTCGCATTGCAAACTTTGGGATAGCCCAACTGGTGAGTGATGCATCCACCATTACCTCAACCTTGAGAGGATCTTTTGGTTACATTGCACCTACAAATGAAATGGGGAGGAGAATTTTAGTAAATGGAGACATCTACAGCTATGGCGTGGTTGTTCTGGAGATGCTTACTAAAAAGAAATTGACAAATCTAATGTTCCAAATGCAAGGACATAGAGTAATATCAAATGAATTTATTTTCTCCTCCATGATCAAGGCTTGTGCAGAATTATTGGCTCTTGAAGAAGGTGAAAGATGTCTGAATCTGTTGGCTCTTAGAGAAATTGGAAAGTCTTGAAGATGAATGCAAAGTGTTTGACAAAATGCATATGAAAAATGTGCTATCTTGGAAAGCAATGATCTCGGAATATGCATAGAAAGAATATGACACTAAAGTGTCCAAAATGTTTTGACTAGATGAAGTTGATAGAGGTGGAACCCAATTCGAGCACCCTAGGTATGGTATGTATGGACACAGAGAGGATGTTGTTGTTCTATTTTCCCAAATGCAACAGACCAACCTAAAGTCAAATCATGTCACTTTCACTTCTCTACTATCAAACATTTACACTGCTACTAGCAAGTGGGATGTTTCTGCCAAGGCGAGAAAAATGATGAAAGATAGACGGGTTAAAAGGACACCAAGATGCACCTTGATTGAGATGAATCATAAAGTTCATGCATTCTATACGGGAGATAGATCATACCCAAAATTAGAACAAATCTATGCAATGTTGGATACTTTGAGTTGCTAGATGGAAGAAGCAAGGTATACATCGGATACAAATTTTGTGGTACATGATCTAGAAGAGGAGGTAAAAGAACATATGCTCTACAGTCATAGTAAGAAGATGACCATTGCTTTTGGGATTATTAATACCAGTGTAGGAACCCCTATCCACCTCATAAAGAATCTACGTGTGTGTGGTGATTATCACGTTGCATCTAAGTTTATTTCCAAGATTGTTAAGTGTGAAATTATTGTTTGGGACATAAATCGTTTCCATCATTTCAAGGATGGTTTGTGCTCATGTGGGGATTACTAGTAAGAAGTGGCATTGAAGAGTCACAAGAGAATCAGAGATAAGGACTTGCATATCCATGAAATAATGCTTACAACGTACTAAGCCTATGAACACATACCAAATAAATAGTGTGCAAGTATTTTCCAAGTATTCAAACCATTTGATGGAACACATAATTCAAAAAGATTTGTTGACAACAAATCGTAAATGGATGGACAAATGCACAACAATGGAGATTAGATATTAAATCATCCAATGTCATTCATGACCAATACCCAAACATTGGAACTAGCTTTGTTTACCAATCAAGGGACTGGAAATAAACTACTTATCAAATACCATGCTCTAAGAGAGAAATGTGGAGTTCATTGATGTCCACTAAGACAAGAGAATGTTGTTGGGTACCATGATTCGATTGAATGAGGAAAGAGTTAGATGATGGTAATAATAGGTCATTAGCTTCATTAGCTTCACAAGGAGTGTTTATTGATATGTTGACATGTCATTGCAAAGAACAATTGGGGCTGACCAAAGGGGATGAGATAAAATTTTGTGAACATTTGGAAATACTATAAGGCATTATCTTGGAGGTTCAGTGTTTCTGAAAAGATGACTTTTAGATCAAGAAAGGAATGTAGAGATCACATCAGTGACACCAAAGTCTTGTTCTCATTTTGACGATACAAGCTTCAAATAATTATATTTTAAAGTGAGTTAAGTCATTCCTTGTAAATCAAGAGTTAATTCTAGGACTAGTTTGGGTTTTAGTTAGAATCTTAACTTTTCTTTGGTTAAGGTTTGGTTTTAAGTTGAAATTTGTAAAAAGTAGAGTTAGTTTGAAAAAGCATCACTAGCTTCTAAACTCTAACTTCTTAAGTAGTTACGAACTTGAAAGGTTAGTTATTCTAGAATAGCTATAAATTCCTAAAAATCAATGTAATAAGGGACTTTTTGGACTTGGAGATAGGGAACACTTATGCTCTGATAACAAAGCAATTTTTGGAAAGTGTGTACAATTGTTCTTTTTGTAATCAGTTATTTCTTACTTTCTTGGTGCAAGGAAATAAAGGAAGTACATTTGGTGTTCTCTTTCTAAAGAATCTGAATTGTTGAAGTGTTGATTCATCTATGAGTATTTTCATGGTATGGTGTGAGTATTCGTGAATGGTTAAATTAGCATTGCGTCAATGATAGTTCTCAAGCATAGTCCTTGACTGCTCTCATAAACAAATTACATAATTATTATGAAAACATTGAAGGTGTGTGGTGCATTCCCTATCAATGGTTTTCCTTTTTATTTTCTAAGTTCTATTCATCTTTATTGAAAAAGCACAAATTTTATCTTTCAAGGGAGCCGCCCCTCTAAATGCAAAGGAAGGTCGAATATCAAAGGCCTATCCAACTATTGGAGACATTGATTTGCCATATACTCCATTGGGCCAAATCGTATATTTTCAAGGTGACAAATATGTTTACAAACACCTTTGAAAAAAGGTTAAGCCCATTAGAATAAATCTAAACTATATGTACTTTAAGAAAAAAATTAGTCAAAAAGACTTGAGAACATAAGAAAAGGCTCTTGAAATTAATCCAAATAAACAAAATGTACCACTAAAATTGTAAATGTATTTATTTAGAGTATACAAATATAACTATTTACAACATATTTTTTTCTTATTTTTCTCCATATTTTACAATAAATACTTATCCCTCACATATTGGCCGATTATTATTTGTCAATAGGATATTAATAATAAATATCCAAGCCTTTAAGGCAAAAGCCTACAACGCAATGGTAACTTGAGAACCTCTCATGTTGGAGGTCTTGGGTTCGAATCTATCTTCACTTAACATATAATAATAATTAATTCCAACAAATAATAATAATTAATGTAAAAAGTATTTATAATATAATTATAAATAAAAGCACATTTTAAACAAATTTATAATTAGTTAGAATCATAACTATTAAAATAAATATTTGAAATGTTTGTTGTCCTATATTTAGAAGTTTAACTTATATTTTCTTCAATATATCTATGGAAAAACCAAATACATCATGCTTTTAATTTGTAGACAAATACAATTATGTTTATTTACAATACTACATATTTATATTTATAAATAATCTTCTAAAATGCCACCATTAAAAATGCACACTAGATAATTTGAGCCAATTATATTTGAGATAAACTATTTTTAAGAACATATTTAATTAGTTAAAAATTTGAATCTTTAGACATATTGAAATGAAATAAAAATACTTTACTGTAATTAGTTCATTTGTATAGAATAATTCACTAATTGTGTAAACTGTCTATGACAACAAGTACAATAAGATATTTATAATAAATATCCACACCTTTAATAGATGAAAAAAGTATATCACCAGAGTCTATTCTTTTAAAATCAAGACCTCTCACACACAACCTATTTTCAATATTCTATGTGATCGGTTATTAGTCGTGAATAGAATATAATAATAAATATCCACACCTTTAATAGATGAAAAAATATATATGACCACTGTCCGTTCTTTTAAAATCAAGACCTCTCACACACAACCAATTTTCAATATTCTATGTGCTTCATTCAAAATTATGAATAATTCTTCGTTTAGAATAATTTATACCCTAAACGTGCTCATAATCTTAATATATACCATATTTGTTACTAACCAAGCAAATGAATCATACAAAGAAATGGATTGTGGACAATGTGAAACGGATTTTGCATGAGATTCCACTTTACTTATGTGGAGAAACCCCTAGCTGTACATAGTTTCCTTCATTCTGTTTATTTCATATTTTATGCCAAATCCATCTACTTTCCTTTTCCATCTTTGCCATTGTCCAGATTACCTGAGATACTACAGAATAAATTTCTTTTAATGAAATTTAACAGAAGTCCACCGCATCTTGATATCCCATTATCCAGGCAATCAACATCTCAAATGAAACTATCAAAGATATATTGGAAAGAATACCTATATTCTATATAAGAAACTGGAATTAAGATATTGCGTAACCTTTTCAGTAGTGGAGAGAACCTGTAATAAACAAATGATAACTATTCATGTAGAATATTTGTAGCGATCAAACAATTATATAATCAGAAGCTTTTTGAGATTTTTTTGTTACCTTTCCACCAGTCTCCCCTCGTTGCAAATTCCGAATTCTTCTCTTCCTGTTTAATCACACCCATATTATTCTCTCGTAGAATATTAAATTGACAAAAATTGGATTAGAAATATGATGCTTATACTATTAATATAATATTAAAAAAATTATTATTATTGATAATTTAGATCATATTCTGAGGTGGAGGAAGTGGATTTTCTAAATAAGTTTACAAATTGAAAGAGGAATGGAGAAAACAATACAAAATCCATAATGAATCTTACTTTTTTTCTCAGGTGATCTAAGTCTATAATTAATCCCACTTGTTCTCTTCAATTGATGATAATTATAAGTCTATATTTTTACTTCTAAAAATATCCTTAATTGATATCTATATTTATATTTCATTATAAACATATTAATATTTTTCATAATCTCATTACCCTATTTTTATTAGTTGAGAATAACAATAAATTGAAGTCTTAATATTTTGTTAAATAGAATATTAAATTGACAAAATAGGATTAGAAATATGATGTTCATACTATTTACATAATTGAATGTGATACTTTTTATTTATATATATATTATTTTCTATGAAACTTAATATATATATTAATAACAAAAACTTCAGCCTCCACAACAAATAAAACTGGTTAAAAAGAAATCAGCCCACTTTTTTGTTTTACTTCTATTATTATTAGCAATAGTTTGGATCATATTATGAGGTGGAAGAAGTAGGTTTTTCAAATAAGTTTATTAATTGAAAAAGGAATGGAGACAAATACAAAATCGATAATGAAACTTATCTTTTTTTCTCAAGTGATCTAAGTCTATAACTCATCTAACTTCTTCTCTTGGACTGATGATAATTATAAGCCTTTAGTTTTACTTCTATAAATATTATGAATTGATATTTATATTTATATTTTTTAATAAACAAAACAATATTATTGATAATCTAGTCACCCTATTTTTATTAATTGAGAATAACGATCAATTGAAGTTTTAATATTTCCATAAATGAAAGCTTAGGGAGCACCTTATTTATAGTTATCAATTTTTCTTCGACAGAGTCATAATTCTCATCTGGTCCGCCATAGCATGCAGAAGAGCCGAGAAAAGAGTGGTTTGAAGAATAGCATTCCCTTTTCATTCCTTGGGTTTCCTTCTTTTGTTTCTGCTCTGTGTTTTGCTCTCCCCACACAATAACATTAATATTAGATGTTTCACAAAGACAGCAATAATCGTTTTCAAAATGACTGTCATTATCAAATTGCTTTTAACTTAAGAAAAGCTGAAAGATGTTTCACAAAAACAGCAATAATCTTTTTCAGAATGACTGTCATGATCAAATTGTCTTTCTAACTAAAGAAAAGCTGATAGCTGTAGAGATGAAGTTCAATACATTCTAGACTTGTCCTGCAATATGTATTGTCTTTAGCAAGTAAATATCTATAGGATCTTTTATCTAGTCACCTAAAGTCTTACGAATACGATAAGACAAGAAAATCTACAATTAAAGGCTATAGTTTATGTCGTAACCTTTTTGACAATACTACCATTATACAGTGTGCTCCTCTAAGATATTTGTGGTCATTCTGCAAAGCCTACAAAGCAGGAAAAATTGGACCGAAGATATTTTGATCCATATTGCAAACAATAAGATCTTTTCTTCACTACAAAACTTTGTGCTGTTACAAAAACAAAATTATGGACGCTTTTTAAAGAGTTAATGATATTTATTAATCATTAAAAAGATATGAAAAAGTATATTAAACCTTCTGCGTGTCTAGTAATAACTCCCATGTGATGTACTCCGTCATTCACCTTCTGCTTTTGCTTTCCCACAACTTGCCCCAAGTCCATGGGAACCGACAACTGAATAAACCACGAAGCAAACATTAGTTTAGTAGAATATTATTTGAGAAAATGAAAAAAAATTAATTATATTCTATATATTTATCTGTGTAAGAAATAAATGAAAAATGATGTGTTTTATAGTGACATGTCCTTAGATTTGATTTTGTGGGACTTTTCTATTAAAGCTTTTTATTATTAAGGCTTCTTCTTATTTCTAATGTCTATTATCATAATATATGGTACAAGATTCTTTTTCTGTCAATTATTCAATTCATATACTGTCATTCATCCAAATACATAACCTAATTCTAGTTACATCTCTTTCAACAAAACAATAACTCCCTCCTATAAGCTTGTTCAACAGACTTTAAGAAATGGCAGCACAGAAAGAGAATATAGAAGCTTTAGAAGCTCTGAAAATAGAGGGATCACACCTTCAACACAAAAATGTTCTAGGCTATTTCATTTCATGACTTTTTACTGATGTGAAAATATGATACAGTGTGATGATGGATCATAAGATATGATTCAAAATATAATTGAAAGCATACAAGCAAGTTCTAATATAGTGCTAACACACAAATAAAATTAACACAATAAGCTCCTTGTTTCTACAGCAACAGAATTTGGATCTGAAATCTTCCATGAAAAAACAAATGTATCATCAAATGTTTTAGTGCAATATAAAGCATATCAATCATACGCCAGTCTAAACAGAGGAAAAGAACCCAACTTAACTTAATGTAAAGTGAGAAGGAATAAACGTTGATTCCAACGTTATTTCGGAGAGCTTATAATGAAATACAATTTTTCAATAGAAGCACAAAACAAAAACAAAAAATTAAGACCGAGAGAGAATAGAGTCCACACTGGTTTGTTATGTGTAGCTGAATGTTGTCTACAACTTGCAGAGCTCATGCAAATTTTGCAAGAGTTCTTCCTTTGGATGTCAGCCATTAAATTCGTACTATCCCTCTTTGATAATATTCTAGAAATTCAAAGAAAAAATTTATCTGTTTCCCAGTACAATGAGCTTTCAATGTTATAAGTAATGCAGGGGCTTATTCAAATGGATAGAGTTGAACAAGCGCATATATAGATTGCAAAAATAAATATCTTGAGTTGTCTAGGTTGAAAAGAATTAGGAAGAATCTACACAATCTTATCAAAGTTCAATATCCTTTCTTTATCAGCGAAAAATGTAGTAGAGTGGGACACGCAATTGCCAATATATTCCTTCAAAACTTATCCAAATGTAATAACAAAGAAATTTATAAGCATCATTAACATATTATAGTAAAATGGAATCATGGTTACATCATATTACCCACTATGTCTTCACAATATCTTATTACATCACTATTTTATAGACAAATGCAACAACACATTCACCAAAACAAATCAACACAGAAAATAAACAAATAGTTCAACATATTGATCACAAAAACAAAAGAATGGAAAACCATGTTGCCTCATATATTGGCTGCTTCCTCAAATTGTTAGCCAAACTCAAACTTTCATGTACTATTAAATTTGTATTTGTTGTATTATTCAAGTTTATCAATAAAACTAATGATATAAATGTTTTATTCAGATTTAAAAAGGAATGATGCAACATCTTTATTAATTTATGTATGTGCATGTGTATGTTTATGTGTCACACACACACACACATATATATATGTATCTATATGTATATATACATACTTATATGTACCTATATATACATGTATGTATGTATATATATGTGTGTATATTTATATATAGACATATAATATATGTATGTATATATCTATATACGTACATATAAATATGAGTACATATATATAATACATGCATACATACATCCATACATAGATATAGATATACATAATTGAAGTCAATTCCTATTATTTTCTTAAAGAATTGATGCTAAAGTGTTTAATAACAATATTATTGAATAATAAAGATATTTTTGGCTAAAATAAAATAAATAATGACTTACATTTATACACATACAACTAATTAAGTAGTTTTTCATTATTCGAAAAGATTTTTAAAATGACAAAAGATAGATTCAAGTTTAATCTTCATATTATCAAATTCAAAGACAATATAATATAAATAGACTTATTACACTTACAAATATTATTGTTGCTAGTTATAACTTTCATTATGATTCTGATTTAGTTATGATTCTATTGATTGTTAATTTAGATTATTCAAAACATATTAAATCTTACGCAAACATTTATATACAACAATAATGAACAACTTAGATAGTCCCCTCCATTACAATATTATAATGTAGCAAATTTACTTTTAAATAAAACTAATGTAAAATATTGCACATTATTTGCACTATTTGAATGACAATTTGCCTCTAAAACCAACCACCTCGTCAATGGTCCCATCCCTGTTAATAGTTTGGTATTTTTGTCTGCGTGTAAAGTCCGGCAGAAGATATTATTTATCAAATTCTGTTCTCGGTGCGCAGGCATTACCAAGTCGTGTAGTTGGGACGCGAATTAAAGTTTTATAATAGTCGTGGAAGGATATTTCACACTTCTAGAAGTGACAAAATTCATTGTAATGAAAGATCGGCTTTTATATAATTGTTACTATTTCGATCTTTCTTATTATTGTTACTATTTATTTAACAATAAATTTATGTTAGGTTTGATTATTTGCACTATTTGCACATTATATACATTTTAATTAATGCTGATAAACAATCTATAATGCTAGAAAGGGTGGAGTAGGATGGTGTGAATGTGTTAATGCTAACATTTATCTTTCAAGGTTAAATTTGACAACCATTCACATGTCAAAATTTTAATATTAACTATAAAAGTATTATATTTATAAAAATAAAATCAATAATCACTACATAGACTATTTACTAAATTTAGAAATTTTGAAGATATAACTAATCCATTTTTAGAAAAGTGAGTAGAAAAATATAAATAAAGAGATAAGAAAATATAAATATTTTTAGATGTAATAAATTAAATTTTAATTATTTTATAATCGATATGTATTGACTTTTCTTTAGCTAGATTCATTTAAGATATTTACACATGTGATATTATTACATAAAATATTTTAGTTAAGAGTAGAGTTATACTTAGGGTTACAGTTATGGTTAGGTTTACAATTAAGGTTAGAGTTAGACCTAAGGTTAATGTTAGGGTTAGAATAGGGTTAGGGTTAGCATTTAGGTTAGGAAAATGGTTTAAGTTAGGGTTATATTTACGTTAGAATTAGGGTTAAGGTTAGGGTTAGAGTTAGGGTTAGGATTAGGGCCAAGGTAAGAGTTAAGGTGAAAACCTATATTACTGACAGACTTACAATTATATTTAAGGTTAGGGTTACGGTCAAGGATAGGGTTAGTGTTAAGTTTATGTCTTAGGTTAGGGATAGGGTCATGGATAGGGCTAGCATTAGGGTTAGGGATAGTTTAGGGTTATGGTCAAGGATAGGGTTAGCATTATGGTTAGGAACCATAATACTTATTAACTTACACTTAAAATTTAGTCTTAAGGTTTATTTTTATATGTTAAATAAATCAATATAATTAGGGTTTGCATTTATATCATTATTAAGTACAACATTAGGTTTATGGTTTATCAATTACAATTAGGTGTTATCATTTATGATTCGCATTTAATGAGTATGATTAATGATAGGGATAGGGGTTAGGCGTATAGTTAGGGTGATAGTTATGATTCAAGAATTAAATATTAATGTTTAATGTTAAGGTTAGGTTTATCGTTAAGGTTCTATTTTTGTGTAATGGTTAAAAATATTTTAGCGCTCATTTGAATTACATATTAAGGATTTTAAATTTTAAATTTTTGAAATATTAATGATAAAACAGGTTTTTCTTTATAGATCATGTAGGGGCATCCTTGTTTGGCTTGCAATCCTATAGGATGATGTCGTTTGGTTTTGGATTTTGGAACTTGGTCGAAGAATGAAGTGTGACCTAATTGTTATTAGGTTGGTTTGGTTGTTGTGTTAACTCAGTTACTCAGTTATTGAAGACATTCAACATATTCTATGGAGCTCGGAAGATACTACGAGCTTGACATATTCTATTGAGCTCGACATACACTGGGAACTTAGCATGCTTGGGAGCTCAAGATTCTTTATGGTTTGGTTGATGCTTAACTTGGTTTTCTCTAGCATGCAACTTGGTCTTGGTTCTTGTTGGTACCAAGTTATCTATGAGCCAAATTTTGGCATTTAATTTATGTATGGGTATTTAATTTGTGTTGTAACCAACTTGTGGCTCAACATATATTTAATGTAAAGGATTTAATTTTGTTTGTAATCAACTAGCCTGACTTGTGTCTTAGTTGGGTATAATTAAGGGGTTTTGTGGAGTCTTTAGACAAATTAGTTATCCATCTTGGAGAAAAGGATGAAGGCTAGATGCAAACTTTTAAGATCTAGTAGTTGTGGCTTAATACCCTGGAGGATTGCTTAGTGGACCTGAGGGTACAAGTGTGTACTCTTCTTGGTTTTCATATCTAGTTGTGGATCTAGACCATCTAGGATTGAGATTGTAAGTTGGGTCATCTGGGATCTTCCAAAACTAATATTTTAATTGATGTTTGTATTAGGCCCTAACCAAGAAAGCCTTACAACTAGGCATATTGTATGTAATAAGTTATTTATGAGTAAATAATTTTGATTAGGTGTTATATCTTGTATTGTTGTTGCTTTGGTGTTGTATTTTCATTGTGTGGTTATATGTTGGGGGCTAGGACATTACATTGGGGATTCTCCTACCTTGCATTGCATTCGGTTGTATCAAAGTCAAGGTGTTCCCGAGTGTGTGGACATGTTGTCAAAGCTAAAAAATTTTGTACTAGGATCTTATGTTGGAGAAGGTTGATCTTGTGGAGCTGATTGATCTTCTAGATTAGTAGATCTATTGCTTTGGGTTTGCAAAAATTTTGAAAGATGCCTCCAAGAATATTGGACCCTATGGAAATTGATGATCTCAATGATGTTGTGGAAGAAAGGGTCTTAGAGAAATAATTATATTGATGAAGAGTGACATAATTGTTGAAATTCTAAGTCCTTTAGGTGGTGTACCTAGGCATGCGGGTACTGATGATGGCTATGAGGAAGTTATTGAAGACTTTGAAGCTATTGGATCTAGTGGTGAGTACATAACTAATCATGTGGGGAGACCTATTAGAACTAGGGCTGGTCAAGTTGCTAGACTTAGATCTCAATTAAAGCTAAAGGATAAGATGGATATTTCTAATTTCTTAGATACATTGATTCTTGAAGACTTGATTGATTGGATTGGTGAATTGGAAGACTACTTTGAGGTTGAGGATATTGAGGATCCATTCAGAGTGAGTTTGGTACAAACTAAGCTGAAATGACATGCTACTCTTTGATGGAAAGAATTGCAAAGAGGTGGAGAGGAGTAAGGTGAAATGAAGATCACTAGAAGGAGGATTATGGTAACTAACTTGAAAGCTATGTTCATTCCATCTAATTATAAACTTGAGTTGTTTAAGAGCTTGTAGAATATGAAGCAAAAAGATATGACTATGAAGGATTATAGCAAGGAGTTCTATAAATTGACTATTTGGTCTAGACATAGAGAATTATCAAAGGAAAAGGTATTTGGTACATTAATGGTTTGAGATTCAATATTTAGGATGAGATTGGTATGCTGAATATTTGTTCATTTGAGGATGCTTATCAGTATGCTCTAAAGGCAGGAAATAAGTTGAGGAAGAGAAGTCAAGGTAATGCTAGAGGGAAGGAGAAGCAGGATAACTTGACCAAGACTAAACTAAGTGCTAAAGGTGAACCAAAACCTATTGATTAGAAGAGAAGGACAAGTGGAGGTGGGTTTAGTGGTAATTTTTTTAGATGTGATGAGGAAGGGCATTGATCATTTGAATCTCCTTATGTTAGCAAAGTTGTTGTTGTGAATGAGGTTGTAGTCCAAGATAATTTACTTGAGAAAGGAGAGAATTTTTTAATTCGATGAGTACTCATTAGTTAGAGGACACTAGATTCTTGTTAGAGGACTAATTTAATCAGGATTCATTGTAAGTCTAGTGGCAAAGTCTGCAAGGTGATTATGGATGGTCGTAGTACTAATAACCTTGTTTCTATGGAGATGGTTTAGAAACTTTGTTTGAGAAGAATGAGACACCATTATGCTTATAGTTATTGGCTGGTTTCAAGGTGAGCATGCTTCAGAAGTTAGGGATCAATGCCTTGTTTATTTTTAGATTGGGCAGTATAAGGATCCAGTGGTGTGTAATATTGTTGACAAGAATATTTGGCATGTGTTCCTTGGTATACCTTGGCATTATGATTACAGGGTTGTGCATGATTGTGTCATGGATGTGGTTATTATTGATAACGGATGAAGGAAGCATTACCCAATTCCTTTGCAGAATGAAGAGGTTGGTAGAAGGAACCTAAGTATTGGTAGCTGAGTTGAGTTGATAGATTCTAAAAGGGTCAGAGATCAGCATGGAAGAAAAATTGTAGAACATTGAGGATGGATGTGAAGAAAAAGAACAACAACAAAGGATAGATTGTAGGATTTGAAGACCTGGAGGATATGTATGTGAAGAACCAGTTTGAGATTTATGTGTTGAATCCCAAAAAAATTTCTTCTAGCTATTCAGAACATCTTTTCAAACCTAGGGTGTCTGATGCAGGAGCATCCCTAGTTGGTTTGCAATCCTGCAGGATGGTGTGGTTTGGTTTTGAAGTTTGGAACTCGGTCAAAGAATGAAGTGTGACTCTGTCGATAATGGGTTGGTTTGCTTGTTGTGTTAATTGAGTGACTCAGTTAATGAAGAAATTTGACATATTCTATGGAGCTTGACAGACATTGGGAGCTCACCATATTCTATGGAGCTCATCACACATTGTTAGCTTGGCATATTCTATGGAGCTAGGCATAAACTTAGAGCTTGACATTCTCTAGGATCTCAGTATTGCTAATGGTTTGGCTAGTTCTTAGCTTGGTTTTCTTTGCCACTTGGATTAGTCTTTGTTCCTATTGGTGTTGAGTTGTCTTTGATCTAATTTTTGGCATTTAATTTATGCATGGTTATTTAATTTGTGTTGTAGTCGACTTATGGATCAACATATATTTAATGTAAGGGATTTAATTTAATTTTTAATGAGCTAGGCTAGCTTGTGGCTTAGTTGGGTATAAGTAAGGGGTTCTGTGGATCATCCAACTTGGAGAATAGGATGAAGGCTAGATGTGAACTTTGAAGATCTAGTAGCTACGACTTGAGAACTAGAGGACTCTTTGGTGGACCCGAGGGTACAAGTGTGGATTCTTCTTGGTATTATTATCTAGTTGTAGATCCAAAGTACCTAGGATTGAGATTGTAAGTTGGATCTTATGGGATCTTGTAGAATTGATATTGTAATTATTGTTTGTATTGGGTCCTAACCCAAAAGGCCTCATAGTCGGACATATTGCATGTAATTAGTTATTTATGAATAAAGAGTTGTGATTTGGTATCAAATCTTGTATTATTTTTTCTTTTTTGTTGTGTTTCCATTGTGTGGTTATTTTCTAGGGGCAAGGACATCTCCTTTGGGGATGCTCCTCCATTGCATTGCATCAATAGGGGACCCAAAACCCCAATTATTTCACAAAAATATATAAAAATAGAAGTCCTCAAATGAAGCAGTGTTCTAACTAGTAAACTCACCCATAACCACAACCAACATGACCTAGCAAAAGCCAACACTAAAACTAGAAACACATAAAAATGAAAAACCCAACTTGAGAAAAAGACCAAAAAGAGATGATAGTAAGGTGGAAGAAGCTAGGGTAATTCTTTCACTTTATCTTTCAGTTCCTACTGAATGCATTTTATGTTTTGTATGACTTGATTAATGTCTTTCTAGTTGATCTTAGTCCTTTTCTTCTAATTCTCCATAGTATTAGTGTGGGTACATTTTTTAGGACTAGCCTTAATGTCTTCCTTTTCAGCATCCTCAAGGTCAAGCACCAACTTTACCTCCTTATCTTGTTCTGAGTGACTCAACACCCTATTCATACACTTGATAGTAATATTCAACAAACTTATTAGCATATGTTTAGTGCATCTTTAATCACTTTTTCCTTTTTTTTGGATCTTCTTCCTCATTTCTTCTATTATCTCCAGATTCCCCTTCTACTTGATTGTCATCTACTTCTTCTCTTGCTCTTCCTTTTTTCTTTGCATTTCCTCAATTTTCCCTCCAATGTTGAATGGTCTATATTTTAAGATCAACATTTTGATGGGGTAAAAATTTCATTTGTCTAATTTTAGTGAGTAAAGATTCCTAACCATGTTAGATATTTGTAATACTCCATGAGGAGGATATTTTTGATATTTTGGACTTTGTATTCTAGATTGGCTTGTTTTGTTCACATGGAATTTAATTATTTTTTCTTCATTCATGATTTTTCTTTTGAATTACTCTAGTAATTGTTGATTAATTGGTGTTAGTATGTTTCTATCCCTCAACACATTATTCATTGTGTAGTCAAACAAAGACAAAAGATTAACCTCAGCAATGGCATATCAGGATCAAAGTTTTTATTACAAGAAGAAGTGATGAGTTTATTGAAATCAAACAACATCAAGAAATTTTGGATACACAAACAAGGACCAAGTGTATTCATGGTGTTTTCCAATTCCAAGACCAAGTTATCTATGGGAGTCACTACAAAAGACCTGCAAAGGATCTTATTATACCAAAATGAAGCAAATTAGTTGGTGAATGAGAATATAAAGGTAAACTACCCTATTGTTAGTTACAAATAAATTATAGTGAAAAATAAGGTATTGGGAAAGTGTGATAAGGGCTAGTTTATAGTGGATGAGATGAAGTTTACCACTCTATCACACCAATATGTTTTATGTCTTCAAATATGTGTATAGGAATATTTTCTTGTGAAAATAATTGAATTCTGGAATCACCTCTATAATGTAAAACATATAGAAATTAGTTTTAACAATTTCATACCATAGTTTATGTTAAAATGGTTTGTTTAAGCTCTCACTCTTGCTAATAGAAACCAAGATTAAAAAATACACTAGGTATTCTAGTATGGAAGCCATTGGGTGTTTCAATATTTCATAGATTTGGAATAATGGATTTGAAAATTTGATAAAGTATAAAAATACCAAATGTGAATTGGAATGAGAATTTAATATTTCAGGTATTTTGTTGGAATGTCAAGTTCTCATTTTGGGACCAAAATGGGAATATGATTTCCAATTCCAAATTCTAATGTGGTGCACAAAAACTAGGAATTAGATTTAATAGGAATCTGTTGATTCCTATTCTAGTTCAATTCCCACAATGAGGAAATGCGTAGGATCAAAATTATAAAATATATCACGATGTGTGGATTTCTTAGAATTTAAAGAGACAAAAACACCAATTACATGAAAATATGTCCAATATCATAAACTAATAATACACATAGAAGAGAACAAAAGACACAAATATTTATGGTAGTTCCCCCAATCCCTGAGCTATATCCACCAAACAATGAGTACAATATTTTTATTATCTGATGATTACAACTTGATTACAATTTGCAATACCAAATAGCTCAATACCCCTGCAAGAAGCAACTATCTCATCATGCTCTATGAAAGGCCTAACCCTAAGCTATTTTATACAAGGTTTTCACTACTTAAAAAATTAGGGCTAGAATAATTACAACATGAGAACCCCTAGAAAAATAGTTGAAAAATTATATTGACTATACATCAATCATCAAAAATTAATCCTGTTACCCACTTGGCGACTGATCAGGCTCCACACTAGACAACAATCTCCCACTTGGAGACTTGCCATATAAAAATACTGCTACTCCATGAGGCTCCCACTAGATCAAACCACCCTAGAATCAGTTGTTCTTTTATTGCTTTGCATCTAAAAGACCAACCAAAGAAAAAGAGGATTTCAACTTCTCCCTTGTCAGTGCCTTTGTAAAGATATATGTTTGATTATAATATCTATGTATCTAATCCATCTCTAACTATCCATCATCCAAAATCAACCAAATGAAATGGTACCATAAATTTATGTGCTTTCCCTTTGAATGTAGAGAATAATTCTTAGAAGCATGAATTGTACTTTGACCATCTATGTATAAATAATTACCCCTCTATGGACATCTCAATTGTTCCATGAGGAATTGAAGCCATATCGTCTCTTTGGTTACCTATATAGTAGCAACATGCTATTACTCTTTAGTGGATAAACCATTCACCTTCTATAACCAACAAAATCATACTCATTATTGTCCCACTAGTAACAAATAAATAACCTATAGAACTTTGCCTAATATAGAAATCCCATACCAAATTTTCATCAACATAGCCTTGTAAATCAGTAGTAGAAGCCCCATGATGTAAACTTTTACTGGATGTTCCTCTCAAATATCTGAGAATCTATTTGCCTCCATTCCAATGCTCAATCCCAAGATGACTCATATACTTGCTAGCAACTCCCACTACATGTGCAATATCTAGCCTAGTACATACCATGACATACATTAAGGTCCCTACTATTCAAGCACAAAGTAAATCTTATCCTCCTATTCTTGTGTCTTTGGACACATATCAACTATCAATTTTGAATGTCCAGGAAAAGGTGTGCTAACAAGTTTGGAATTCTTCAAAGAGAAACATTACAAAAACTTCTCAATATACTTAGCCTGAGATAATGTAAATTTTTGTTTCTTCTAATCTATGCAAATTTTCATACAAAATATTTAGTTTACCATCCCCAAATCCTTTATAGAATTTTAATGTGCTAACGGTTGTTTTAATCTCTTAATGTAATCACTATTAGACCCAACTACAAGCATATCATCAATATATGAACATAAAAAATATAGCTATCATCATCAAACCTTTTAAAATACAATGATTTGAATGAAATATAGTGTATAAAAATACAAATCTTTAGTAGCCACAATACTTCAAATAGTGTGAATAGATGTCATTTTAACAACGACAAAAAATATCTCATCAAAATCAATGCCCTTCTTATGTACAAATCCTTTTACAACCAACTTGAATTAAAAAAATTTTTTTACCTCCATCCATTTATTTCAACCTATGTAAACTCATTTATTCTATAAATTCATTTGACCTGCAGGTAAGTTCAATAAATCCCAAGTCTATTTTTTTCAATAAGGAGTCTAAGGAGAAGATCTTTCTTTATGTTTGTTTCATCTTGTTGATCATCTAACATTCACCAAGGCGTGTGGTATTATTTTTTCAATTGTTGCAAAACATAAGGGACAGCTAGAACATCATCCTTTTAAGTATGATCTAGGACTACATATAATTTTCTTTCTTCTCATGATGTTGCAACAGATATGTGTACAATAATTTCTCATTGGTTACGACATCCCTGCTTGTTATACTTTTACTATTTTTTAAATTGAAAATGCTATAACCAAATTCATCAGTTTTTTGTCCAAAAAATATAGATTTCTTAGATTTAGCTTCCGTATTGGTTCTATTTTTAGAATCTATATGTGCTTGAATTCTTAACATCCAAAGGTTTTGAGAAAAGAAGAAGTCACCTTCTTACCAGTCCATACTTCCTATGAAATACCACACCCCAAAGGAGTAGAGGGACCTCTTTTAATAAAATATACATCAACATTAACAGCTTCTACCCATGTATTTAATAGTAGTCCAACATGAAACCTCACACTCCTTACATGCGCCATTATTATCATGTTCATGTGGTCAGCCACACCATCTTCTTGTGAAGTCATCAGAGTATTTTTCTACCTACGAATACCATTAGTGGAACAATAATCTTCAAATTAATTTCTACAATACTCACCACCATTATCAAATATGAGATATTTTAATCTTTTACTAGTCTGAATTTCAACCAAGTATTTCCATTTTTTAAAAGTTAAAAATACATCAAATTTCTATCTAAGGAAATAAACCCATAATTTTCTAATTAAATCATCAAAAAGTGTAACATAATAATGAGAGACACCAAGGGAAGATACCTAAGCTAGTCCCCATACATTTATAAGCAAAAGCTCTAATTTATTATTTTTCTTTTCATTCCACTCTTCACAAAAGTAACTCTCTTTTGTTTTTTGTAAACACAACTTTCATAGAAATGCATATCGACCCATTTCAGAGATAGTATAACTTTCTTTAAATAATTTAATTTCATATCTTTCTCACTCAAGTTCAAAATTTAGTTGTTCCATAGTGTTGTATCTGATTCTACAATATCTATTTGTTTTGATTTCTCAATTGTATCAATTATTCCTACATATCATTTTTTCTCTAAAATATTTAAAGTAGAATGACTGATATGGCCTCTATAAAGATATAAGGTACCTACTTTCACACATTTTTCTACTCAAAGGGATCCTTATGAAACCTTCCATTTGTTATCATTAAAAGTAATTGTGCAAATCTCATCACCTAGTTGCAATACACAGATTAAATTGTTACTCATCCTTTGAACATGTCTCACCTCTTGTAGTAGCCAATGATTCCCATTATGGAACTTAATGTTAATTTTTCCCTTTCCAATAATTTGAAAGGGTTCATTATGCCTCAAATAAACAAGCCCAAATGTTTGGACATAATCAATAAAACAACCTCTATTGTGAATGGCATGAAATGAAGCCCCTAAATCTAAAACCCAAGAATCATCAACACTTTCTAAAGAAAGAAGAAAAGAAAACCCTTTAGATTTATTACTTCCTATAGTTTCCTCATTGTTCCCCTCTTGTTTGGCTCCATCATTGTTCTTTTGAGTCCAATAATCTTTCTTTGTATTTCCTAATTTGACATATTACCAAAAATCTCTTGGGCCTCTTGATTGATAACTCTTCCTCTTTGACTTTCCACTTGATTTCCCACAAGTTATATAATATTTTCATCTATCTTTCATTTTTCCTCTTTTTTCTATGTTCTAAACACTTCCTAATGTAGATTTACCTAAGCTTTTCCAATGAGTTTCCTCACTTAGAATAACACCAATCACATAATCAAATTTTAGGGTGTTACATTTTGGATATAGAATTACTTAGAGCCATTACCAAGCCAGTCCAACTTTCAAAAAAATAAAACAAATTCAAGAGAGTCCTAATTTTTTCATCAAAATAAACATTTATAGAGGGTAAGTCACTAGTAACCATATTAAACTCCTTTTAATGATTTGCAATAGACCCACTTTCTTCCATCTTCATATTAAATAAATGCTTCATGATAAATACTTATCTAAAGTGGAAGGTTTTTCATGTATTACTTTGCTAGGGTTTGTGTCAACTCCTTAGTCATCTTTTTTTTTTTAATATTAAATGCCACCACTTCCGCTATCAATACATGAATACTTCCAAGTGTGGTTTTATATAAAATACCATAGTCCTCATATTTTATAGGGTATGTCAAGGAACATGGTCTACCAAACTATAGCCTTAAGTAGCAATGAAAGATCAGGACATCAATGTTAGTCAACTTGATGTAAAATCTTGAACTAGTTATGAACCTTATATAAAAAATTTGTAGCAATAAAATCTTTATTAAATTGAATGTAGTTCCTAAAATACTAGCCTTTTCTAATAAATAAAAATTAATTAGTTAAAAATTGGAAGTTCAATGCAAAAGTACAAAACATTTCAAGAAAAAATAAGAAATAGGTGTATGTCTAATGACCTTAATCACAATCAAATGAAATATTTTTTCATAAGATTGTAGATATAAGTAGACTCACACTTAGATACATGATGCATATTTTTTTGTAATTTTATTCCAACTAAATAATTAATTTTGAATTTTCTACTACAACATTTTTTAGAATAAAAAAACTCTCGTGTCTAACCACCTCAACTCATTCAGAACTATACATTTTTTTAATTTTATTTTTTTCCTCGTAGTAGAAAAAGAATAGTATGTAATGCATCTTTTAGATTTTGAAAGGGTTAACCATTTTTTAATTTTACTTTTGGAAAAAGTGGGTAAGCTACTTCAGAAAGAAAACTCAGAATCTTCACTAAATATAAAAGATTAAATCATCAATATATATAAAATTACTATATTAATGTGATCAAAGTTCCCTATTTACAAGTTGTAGCAGATACTTCCTCCAAGACCAAAATCAAGCAAAGATGGAGAAGTTATCAAAATTACAAATATATATATATATATAAGAATCTCTTTCTCAGTCCTCCATTGCTACATGTATTCAGACTTAGCACATGGGGCTGAAGCATCCATATCAGAAAAATTGCATCCCTAACAAGAATTAGGCAAGGGTTGAGAAGAAGATTCCCAACCTGAACCATGAGTCACACCCCAAGTAGAAGAAGATACAACAGTATTAATCACATTCTACCCAAAGTTCAAAGCATCATGAGTAGACTGTAGCGAATTCGAACATAGATTATCTTTGGAGGAACAACTCCCCAACACACCTGAGACCAAGTGTTGACCTTGCCAACCAGTAGTATTCACATCCTAAGACCCATCAAACCATTTCTACGAGTGAGGGGTTAGCCAAGATGGAAGCCAAGGACTAGGTGACAACAAGACAATTTTATTTGAAAGCTCTAGCAAGTTCAAAATAGCATTCCTAGCTTGCTTAACAGTCTCTTCTAGTTAGAAGCCCAATGCCCTCATAGTGACTTGCAGAGTGTGCTTCACACACCATTTTAAAGTTATAACTTATTTTCAATTAGTATGTAAATAAACACTTAATAGTAAGTCCATTAAAAAATAAGTAATAATTACTTAATAAACTCATAATTTAC
Organism: Cupressus sempervirens; assembly: GCA_028749045.1. NCBI lineage: Eukaryota > Viridiplantae > Streptophyta > Pinopsida > Cupressales > Cupressaceae > Cupressus > Cupressus sempervirens. Next base: position 266,353,816 of record CM053786.1, on the reverse strand, counting down.
ATAAGAAACCCTTTTTGTTTCATCAAATTTGGATGAAAAATGATTTTCTTTTGCATATCACTACTTTTTTGGAGTTCTCCATTTTCATTTTCTATAACTAAAAGTTGTACCGATGATAATTCTCATAAAGACAATAATTTACATAAGAAACCCTTTTTATTTCTTCAAATTTGGATGAAAAATGATTTATTTTTGCATATCACTACCTTTTTGGAGTTCTCCATTTTCATTTTCTATAACTAAAAGTTCTACCGATTAAAATTCTCAACCTTCAGCTTACCCTCATGTGTCATGGCTCCCACTCAATCATGACACTCCCACTCAACCATGAGACTTTGCTACAAAGGATAACTAAAACAACATGGCTCTCATATCACTTGATTCAAGAGAGAAGTTAAAATAAAATGCAAATATATCAAATATCGAAAATTAATAATGTATACATAAGAGAACACAAGACATAAAGATTTAACATGGTTCACGAAATCCATGGGTTACATCCACCAAATAGCGAGTAAAATATTATAATTATCTAGTTATTACAACCTAATTAGAAATTGTAATCCCTTATAGCTCAATATTACTACAATAGGCAACTATCTCAACATATTGGCCCCTAGAAAAATTGCTAAGGATTTTGAGTGTCACCAGAAACTAACAATCTCCCATTTGGAAACTGATCATGCTCCATAGTAGACAACAATTTTGAATTATGCTTAGGGTTAGGGTTAGGATTAAGGTTATGGATAGATTTTAGATTATTAATTAAATAATAAAATAATCCTAAAATGATACTAAAATAAACCTATTTCAAAATATGATATAATCCTTAAAACTAAATGTAAACCCTAGTCTAGATGTTAAATATTATTTCTAACCCAAGCAATAACTATAGTACCATAATCATAATCTAAATGCAAAGGTAAATTAAAAATTATAAATATTTAATCATAAATATTAATTTTAAACCCTAATTGTAACCATAATGATAAATGATAAAAACTAATCATTCTTACATAACTATAATCCCAAATTCTAAATCTTGATCATTGGAATCACCCTAAATGTCAACCTTTATAAAAGAATCCTAACCATAATGCTTAATCCCATATTGTTAATTAAAAACCTTCATCCTAACCCTAATTACCATACCCTATTCCTAAATTGTAAACCTTAAATCTTAATCCCTTAGCTAAACCATAATCTAAAATGCTAAACCCTAATTCTATATACCACACCTTAAATGTCAAAGCCTAGCAGTCAATGCAAAACCCTATTCCCAACCTTAGCTCACTTCTAATCATTAATAAAATTATGTGAACCCATAATCTGATCCTAATCTTAAGCATAACCCAAAATATTATAAGTTGAACTATAATCCATACTTCTAATCCTAATTGACAATTTATAACCCTATTCCTAAAACCTAAAAATTACATTTATGATGATGATTAGGGTTCTAGGGAATATGTCATGGTTAAGGGTATGGTTAGGATAATACGTAGAATTATCATTAGCATTAAACTTTATGTTCAAAATACAATTAGGGTAAGGGTTAGAATTATGATTAGATGTAGGATTAGATTTGAATTTAAATATGGTTAGCATTTAGGTTATGATTTGAATAATGCTAAGGATTAGGGTTAGGTTTAAATAGTGGAGTACTAATTTAACATAACAATAATCCTCAACCAAATCCTACTTCAAAATGTGATATAAATCCTCACACTAAATTTAAACCCTAATCCTAGATGATAAATTATAATAATACAAATGCAAATTACAATATTTATATTACCCATATGAATGCCAATCTCATAATAATTTTCTTAATTGTACTTTTAAATCTTAAGTTCTAAACCTACATAATAAATAGCAAACCACCAATCCTAATCCTAATTATATAATATAAAACCTAATTCTTATTAGTCAATCCCAATCATAATGTTAAACCTAAATGATAATCATTAATAAAACCTAACCCTCACTCTAATACTATAAAACCCTAATTTCTAAATTTTAAACCCGAATCCTAAACCTAATTATTAATCCATAATTATATAAACTCTAAATCTCAAATCTTAAGATAAACCACTATCTCAAATTGTAAAACTTAATACATAAAGGTAAACCTCAATCTTATATGGTTAACTCAAAATGACAATTTCTAATCCTCAATTCAAAACCTTAAACCCAACCTTACCCAAATACTAATTATTATGTGATCCCATACCCTAATACTAATCTTAATAATTACCCTAAATCTTATATGTTAATTTAATATTTAATTTTAAATCCCAATATTAATGTTAATTGATAAATTCTAACCCCATTCCTAGATCTTAAGCATTACATTTAGGATTATGATTATGATTATTCACTATACATCATGTGGTTAAGAGTATGGTAAAGGAAAGCCTTAAAATCATCATTGGGTTTAACATTTTGGTATATATACTTTCAAGGTTAGTGTTTAAATAACAATTAGACTTAGGATTAGGATGACAGTCTAAGTATGGTTAGGGCTATGGTTATGATTGTTATTTTGGTTAAGTTTAGGGTTAGAATTCAGATTATGGTTAGTGATAAGGTTTAAGATAATGGTTAATTTTTTTCTTAGGAGTAGTGTTTATATCATGGTTACAATAGAGGTTAGAGTTATTCCAGTTAACCCTATGGATAAGGGTTGTGATTATAGTTTTGTTAGGGTTTGAATTAGGCTTTTTTTATGGTTTCGATGGAGTGAAAATTAGGGTTCAGATTTGGGATATGGTTATACAAGTAGGGTTAAATTATGGGTAAGATTAAAATATGAATAGAGATGTAATTCATTTAGCGTTATGGTCAAAGCTAAGTTAGGTTATAATTAAGGTTAGGCTAGATTTGGGGTTCAATTAGAAAGAACTCTTTCATTATTGTGCAAATTTAATTATTGGTAAGTTTTAATTATACTTAGGGTTACAAATTAACATTTCTATTAAAATGTGATTCTTATATATATACATACATACATATATATACATACATATATACATACATACATACATATATATATATATATATGTATGTATGTATATATATATATATATACATACATATATATATATATATATATATATATATATATATATATATATGTATGTATATATATATATATATACATACATACATATATATATATATATGTATGTATGTATGTATATATGTATGTATATATATGTATGTATGTATATATATATGTATGTATATATATATGTATATATATATATATATGTATATATATATATGTATATATATGTATAAATATATATGTATATATATGTATAAATATATACATATATATATACATGTATACATATATATGTATATAGATCATTTTCAAGCTGTTTTAAGAGCTTCTTCTGATTCAGTGTCTCAATCATCTTTGGCTCTATTGGATGCAATTGAATGCACAATATTAGACGAGGATAATACCATGCTCATGCGCCCGTTCACACTTTAGGAGGTCAAAAAAGCTACATTTGACAACCCCCACTAAAAATCAGCGGGGCCCGATGATTTTCCCTCAATTTTTTTTTTAAATGCCAAGATTTTATGGTCTCTGACATACACAATGTGGTGGAAGCTTTCAGGTGGAAGGGGGAGTTTGTCAAGGAACTAAATAAAACCATCATTGCTTTGATTCCCAAGAAATAAGATTGTTCGTCTATGGATGATTTTTGACTGATCTCGCTACGCAATGCTTTATACAAAATCTTATCTGAAGCCATGGTTAACAAACTGAAATTGTTTCCTAATAGGATTGTCTCAGTAGAAAAACATGGCTTCATTCCGGTTCGTGAAATTGCAGATAAAATTCTCCTGGCAAAATTTCTGGGAAGATTTATCAGAAAACAGACTACCCTTGGTAGATGACGAGGGATTTCTATACACAACAACTTGGAGCCTTTTTAGATAATTCCCAATTCACTGATGATGCAATTCCTTTCAGGGAGGTCACCATTAAGGAGGCTAAGATTATCAAGGAGGTGTTAGTCATATATGAAAGGGATTCGGGCAAAAGTATGAACAAACATAAACTGAGGGTGTTCTTTCTCAACACCAGTCATAGAAGATGATCAATTATCTCTGCCACCCTAGGATTAGAGAAAGGTACCTTCTCAATTGTCTATTTAGGGATACCTTTATATGTGGGACGGGTGGACAATAGCTTTTGGGAGGAGATAATAAATAAATATAATGTGAAAGCCTCAGTATGGAAGAATAAATGGCTCTGCCAGGTAGGGTAGATTCTCATGGTTAAATCTGTGTTATCGGCTGTACCAATTTATTATTTGTTAGTCTACAAACTACCTAATTGAGCTTCTAGAAGCCTAGAAGGTATATTTATCAAGGGCTGCAGGGCAGCTGAGTTCCTGCCAAGTGAAAGCAGGAAAAGGCAGTGCTGAGGTAATGGAAGTTATGGCTAAGCGGGTTTGAGTTACTTGGGAGGAATAGACAGTGTTGAGGTAGAGGAAAACATCGCAGTACAAAGACAAAACGAACAGAAGAGAATAGACTGCACAACTTGAAATAGTATATGATTCCTAGCAGAAATGTGATGAAACACTAAGAAAACCAAGGCTCTTAGATAGTCAGTATGGATTAATCTACCATGTGTAATTCGTAAGAGAAATCTGAAAGAGAACAGGATGATCAGTTTTAAACTTAACAGAGAAGTCCCAAAACAGATCTGGAAATAGGAGGCCCAATAATTCCTAAGACTAATCTGAACCAATTCTTGAAGAAAAGGAGATGCACAAAGAGATTGTCCACAGGGAGAAACAACACCATAGGAAATAGAAAAGCTAAAATAACACTCAGAAAAGATAATAGCAGTAATATGCTGAGTTTAGTAGACATTGATATGTTCACTCCAATTAGTTAGCTCACATTTTCCATTTTTTCACGGTGACCCCTAGTTTTATGTTCAAATCAATAAATAACGTTATCATATATATTATGTTTATGAACATTGGTCAAATAATAATTTCAAATTTTCAATACCAAAGCAATCCATGTGCATCTCTCAAGTTGTGCAATCAACCAGCTTCAAAACATAAATCAATAAAGCTTTACAAGGATTCCCTACAAGACCTGATGTTTATGGCAGAGGGAGATGATGTTGCAGACAATATCATCAACTGGATGGATAGTAAATTGCAATGCTAGATTGGTTGCTGCCTGATGGAAAGAGGCAAAGAAATTGAAATAAAATAAGAATAAAACACAGCAGTTGAAGAACAAGCATAGAATTTTTTTCTCTAAACTCCTCCTATTTCAAATATCGGTAGTGTTGCTACAGTAATAATCTTTTCCAACCTTTTTATCCTGAGATTTTACACTACACTATCTACCTCCAGCATATCTATGTCTAGCACTCGTGCATATGCCCAGCAAAGGGGGGAAAAAGTAGTAAACATATAAGATGAAGTCGTCCAATCATTCTCTTAAAACCAGGAATACAGAGACTACAGATATAATTAAAGAGGTGCTATAATTGAGTCCTTGTGTTAAAACCATCATTAAATCATAGATCTTTTTAAGGACAACCAAAGTGAAGCCCAAAAGTACTCTGAAGAGTCCACCAAACTAGAACAGTCATGCATGCTATCTGGACTTAAAGCTGTCGTAGCTCAAGTAGAGAGAACAAAGCAAAGCATCACTGAGATCAGTAAAAAAAATGGACCAAAAAACCCCAAACTCTAATGGTGCAAATCATTTAGAAGCACCAGAACAACAACAAGGGTTAGAATACCTCTTAGCAGCCTCTGCAAACACATCGGTCTATTCCTTTCACCGGTATAACAAACGTATTCTGCACAGAACAAGCTCGTATTGTCTCCATTTTGTAATTGCCATAGGGGTCTGCTACAGTCCGAAGATAAAGACACGCATCACAACTGCATGAAGGAGGGAAGACCATAACAGGCAGCTGGTGCTTTTGATAATCCTGCAGCAACAAGCGGCCATAAACCTCCTTTTGTGGAAAAGCCTGAAAAAACCTTTATTAGGTCCTGTCATCCACCTCGATTCTTCCCTCTTCTCTAGACTCAGTTGTCGATAATCCCCAGTTCTCTCGCCTCGATTGTTGTGAATATCTGAATATCCCATGCCAGTGATAAACATAAAGCAGCTTGAGCGGTGGTGGAAGAATAAGATAGTAAAAAAATAGGATATGTGGCCATAGAGATTGGATGTTTAAAAATGGTTTAATAAGAGTCAACAGCGAGCTCTAGGCAATAGTTTCCTGCATGTCAGGAACTAAAAAGTTTCTTTTGGAGGGATCTAAAGAAGACAAGAAGATTCCCCTTATCAGTTGGGATACTACAGGGTGTTGGACTTCAAAAAATGACTTTGGAGAATTCGGCATTGGGAGAAAAATTGGCATGGAAATTGTACAAGTCACCAAAAAAACCATGGTGTTGGGTCATGGTGGCAAAGTACCTAGAATCTTGGAACCCAAACATAATCTTGATGGTGGCATACGCCTCTAGTTGCTCACATTTTTGGAGAAACATATGGGAAAGTCGTAAGATTGTAATAGAGCACCTCACATGGAGGTTTTGGAAATGAGCAGAGGGCGAGCTTTTGGAGGGACTCCTGGAACAGGGACTTTCCTATTGACTCCTCAGAAAAAGATTGGGTTGATACTGAGGGTCAGTTGGTCATGGACTACATGTTGTTTGAATCCCCGTCCTCATCTAGGACCAGTTCGAGGATCATAGGAGCAGCCTCTTCTGCTAACAATATTACATTGCAAACTCTTCTATAATGTAAAATAGTGCTCTTTTCATCATCGAAAGATTATTTAATCTAGTCTTCTTCCAAATCATGCGAATACAAGGTCAATCTTGGTTATGAACTACTAAAGAAAAGGCAAATCGACACATATTTGCCATCAAAGCTTTGCTGGGGCAAAGGTTTGTTACCAAAGGTAGGGGCTTTTCTTTGGGTTGCTTTGCATGGTACGATCCTAATTGGTAGCAGATTGAAATCGATTCACATTGCAGGTGCCAACTGGTGCATTCTCTGTAAGCAGGCTGAGGAGATGATAGATCATTTTCTTTTTTGGTGCCCCTATGCATGTGAATGCTGGGAATGGTTGCTAGATAGGATGCAATGGTTTTGATTTAGAAATCTCACTTTATTAGCATTCCTCTCCTCGTTGCCCATAGATAGAGTGAAATCTAAGTGGGGAATTCTTTGGATAGTGTGCCCATCGATGTTGGTTTGCCATATATGGAAGGAGCAGAATTTGAGGATCTTTGAGGAAAGTTCGGTAGTAAATGAGTTGAAGATTATGATTAAAGAAGCACTTGAGCAAGTAATAAATTCAAGAATTCTTGGCCTGCATTATCACTTCCAGTCGAGATGGGATCTTGACATGGAAAAATTGTTGTAGTTTAAAGAGCGTGGGGATCACATGCTCAAGAAAAAGAAGGGTAAAAGGATCAATACGGTTTGGCAGGCTCCACCAATAGGATGGAAGAAGTTGAACTTTGATGGTGCCAATAGAGGGAATCCAGGAAGAATTTGTTTAGAAGCTATTATTCGAGATGAGAAAGGTATAATGATACAGGGAATTACTAGGAATGTGGGCATCAGTACAAATAATGTGGCCAAGATAGCTGCTCTAGAGGCAAGGCTAAGATGGTGTTCTAATAAGGGCATAGATAAATTAATCATAGAGTGGGACTCACAAATCATACTCAATGGTGTGGCTAGAGCTGAGTTCAATAACTAAAGATTGGTCAACTGGCTACCATGGATTAAAGAGGCATTGAAAATCCTATTTGAATTTTGCATTCAACATGTTTTTTGGGAAGGGTATAGATCAGAAAACCACTGGGCTAACCAGGGTATGTACTCTGAATCTGAGTGTTTGTCAAATTCTAGTGGAGTTGTAGGAAATCGTTTTGGCTGACATAGCCTCACTCTCGAGAATAGGGATCTGATTGTAGAGGCAAGTTTTGACTGCTCTATAGTAGGGAGGTGGCAGTTGGGCATAGGGAACAATGCCTTTGTAGTGCCTACCCTCGTTCACATCTTTTCTGGACATTGTTGTTATTATCAGACTATGATAGACTAGTTTTATGTTGATGGATTAGTGGTAATTGTTTTGACATTATTAGACATTATGTTATGGATTCAGTGGTTATAAGATGAGATCATTTAGACTTTACATTTCATGCATACATGATGATCATTATACTGTTTTCAGTTATTATTGATGATTAGATGGATGGTTTATTATTTTATGTGTTTTATTATGGATACTTACCTCATACTTGCATGTGTATGGTGGGCGTGTTTTCTTATTGTATGGCGTTTCTGATGTGGTTAAGGAAGGGAGTCGTAGTCACCTGCTTAGTCGAGATCTACACGATGCACCACTTCCTGCCATTTTTTGTTTAGCTTAGCATTATATATATTGTATGTACATGCATGGTTTTTCTGCAGGTTGCAGGTACCAGGTATCGACTTCCCTGAATTGCCAGGATGAGCGTACCTTATTATACTATCTCAATGATAAGAGAAGGGAGATAAATTCTCAAGTCCAAATCCCAAACCCTTAAACCAATTGTCCTAGTGAGGTAGGACAAGTATCTGGATATTTTACCCACCGAACATGTCGGATGACATGATTCGTTGTTTTTTTTAACCCTTTAGACTGATTTTGAGTGATTTGCTATATGATGGGTTTTCATATTTTATCTTGGAAGTCTATGGTGAATTTTCTATTAATTAAGTCTTAATAAATAGATTTAATTAAAAAATTAATTATTTGAGAAAATTAATATAAAATATCATGTTATTTGATATTTTGATTATAATTAATTGAATGGGAATTAATTGAGGAAAAAAAATTAAATAAAAGAAAATTAGAAATTAAAATTAATAATAATAATAAAATAATAATAAAGTAATAAATAAATAATAATAATAAAAGTTATAAAAATTAAAATAAAAGTTATAAATATTTAAATAGAAATTAAATTGGAGTTATAAGCTTGCATGGGAATTAACACACTTCTCTATTTCTCATGTGTCAACAAGACGAGGGTTAGTGCATCAATTAAGCACATGGTGTCTACAACCCTATGACTCATCTGGAAGGTTGGAAAAAGACCCATGCTTAGTTGGTGACACCTTCCAGCTGTTTCTAGAAGCATTCTAGATGTTTCCTGAAAGCTCTTTATATTCAGGCATTCATAGAAGCTTAGATATAGTGTTGGGAGAGCAATTGGAGCATTGGAGGACTCAAGAATTCTGAAGAAGGGAGGAGCTTGCTCTGCAGATTTTTTGAGGAAGAGCGATTTAGCATCAGAATCCGGGTAGATTCTTGTGATTTTATTTATGCTATTTTTGCATCATGCATTCCCTGTCTTCTTCGTGTCTTCCATATGTCTTCTGAGAAGTTTCATATTTATATGCATTCTCAATATGGGTAGATTAATTTTATTGGAGAATTTAATAATGCAAATATTTTATTCTTAAATTGTAGATATAATCTTGTGGAAAAAAAAAAAACATACATGGTTATATATTCAGATCAGCATACATATACATATATATATATACATACATACATATATATATATATATATATATATATATACTGATACACACACACACAGATATATATATATATATATATATATATATATAAACATATGTATATTTATATATAATGCACCGAATTGAGCGATTGATAAATCATAGTGGAAGATTTAATAAATCGCAACGCGATTCATATCGCATGAAACAAGTATATATTAAAATGCCATGGGCACGATTCGTACCCTGCGCCTGCGGAAGGCAAAGACCTGCCGTCGTAGGTTTGTGGCGACAGGGGTACTACGTACCCGCTGTTGGTGCAGTGCCTGCAACCGCAGGAAGAGTTTGGGGGGGGGTTAATTGATGTTAATGTTATGCAAAAAAAAAAAAGAATGTTATGTTAAAACGTTTAGAAATAATCGATTCTCATTGCTATATAATATGGTGTCAATCGAAAATGGTTAAATCAATTTTATGAAAACGTATTAATATATTTACATATGTATGTGTGTGTGTGTGTGTGTATATATATATATATATATATATGTAATATGTAAATATGTTATTTATAAATTTAAGTTATTATTATTTGATAAATGATTTATATTGAAGGTTTATTCTCATAAGGTGACTCTTTCATAACTTTCAACTATTTAGTAATTTAATTATTAAATAAGGAATTGATAGTTTGGTGCGGAATGTATCAAACAAATATTATAAATTGGAAAATGGATTTTTAGTTCTGTTAAGGAAAACTTTTATCCAAAAACAATATATTTGTTCCTCCATTCATTCTTCAAACTTGAAAACTTAAACTGAGATCTCTACATTTAAATTCAAGTTGTAAAACCAAAACATGTGTTTACATTGTGTATTCTTTATGCTATTGTTTTGGGTTTTGGGTTGACTAGTGTTGACCAGTATAGGACGTTTACCAGAGGCTTGGGGGTTATGTGATTGTGGTGACATGATGATGTTTTGATCTCGATCTTTATAAAACCAACCATGGTTATGTGATGGAATTCTCTATGTATTCGTTGTGATTACTGATTGTTATAGTTGAGATTCTTATGTGTGAGACACTTGACTTAACCATTATTTTGGTCATCGATTAGTTATCCTTGGTTATTTTCTAGTCGCCATGATGTGACTGTAATGTGGATTTATTTTGATGATATCATGATGTGACATGTTTCACTCAACCATTTTTGGAGTCTTCGATCAGTTTGATTGAGATATTTTGGTTATTGAGAACCATTGGATATTTGATTATCGGCGATACTTCAGTTGCCAATAGAGAGCTATTGTGTTCATAATTTTCTATGGATGTTGCTCATGGAGATTTGATGCTTTTATGCATATTTGATGATTTTATGGATTATCTTTTGTGATTTTGAGATTTATGATTCCATGAGCATTAGGGTAGGATATCTACACGTAGTGATGGGAAGTGGCTTGCAATGGGAGCCGGGGCCCTAAGAGGCTGCCAGGGTAACTCATTATAAGTTGGATTAATAAGTGATAACATTCACACCTAATACTAACTGAGTGAACCTAAAAAGATAAGTGTTTTGTTCTCACCCATGCCTTGAGTGCTTGTACAGGCTAGGATGGGAGTAGTGAGATGCATGGTTGCGACCTTGCATTCCGTAGTATGCCTCGTCAGTATGAGAGGATACTAGTGGCCGCATGAAATTAGTATGGACCCGTGGAGTTTAGCTAACTGCAAGGGTAACTTGTATGTGATAATTATGATGACACTTTCCCGCTTGCATGGTAGGTTCCTACATGTCATTGTGTGCCTCTGGGATTAGATGTCAGATTTTGTGTTTGGAACCTTGAGTTAGTATACTTTTAGGATTCTTGGACTTATAGAGATATGTGTTATGTGATTTTGATAGCCTGTTTGGGACTTGAGATTATCTCCTTAGCACGATGGGAGAGGACCACTTAGGTACCGCGCGGTAGGGTGGTAGTGTAATTTCCACTCTTATCATTTTGAGGTTCATTGAGACATCGTGGTTGATGCGTCCTTCATGATGGTGGATATGTATCCTTTTTCATTGATGATTAGCATATGTTAGATGATGTTATCTTATGCTTTTATTTGCATGTTAGATTACTTCTACATATGATGTTGTATTTATTAGGAGTGACATTCCTACTATGTAATACCGATGATCTCTTCGGTGATTTGGAATGTTACGCACGGAGGGATGGCTAGGATCCACGATGGTCTAATGATTCTATTAACAGTAGGGAGGAACTATGCACTTAGTTTATTATGTTTGATCTTTATGATGGATGTATATGTTTTCTATGATATCAAAGGATGGGATACTACAAAGAAGATGTGGGATTCTATACAAACAATTTATAGAGGAGATAAGAATTTTTTGAGAGCTAAAGCTGAAAGTCTACGAGAAAGTTTGATAAAATGAGAATTCAAGAAGGTGGGACCATTGTCCATTATTGCACAAGAATTAAAGATGTTTTGAATGCTATAAGAGGAGCTAATGGTGTTTGTAAAGATGAGACTATAATCAACAAAGTACTGAGAACATTTCTACCTATTGATGTTATTAGAGTCTCTAGCACATGACAAATAAGGTGTGCTCCTTGTAGTAATCTAACACTTGAAGGAGTGATGGGTAGACTCATTGCCTTTGAACTCTCTAATTTAAAAAATTTCAAAACTGAAAATGTTGAATTTGCTTCGAAATATAAACTATCATTAAAATAAGCTAAAGAGAAATAGAAAAAGGTCAAGCACATTTCTAGTGACAATGATACAAATGAGATGATGTAGAAGATCTGGAAGCATTACTTGTGAGGATATTTCATGGAGGCAAAGGGAAATACAATGGTAGGCTACCTATCATGTGTTTCAATTATAATGAGGTTGGTCATATTGCTACTAGATGTCTAGAGAAGAAGAAGAAGAAAAGTGGAGAAAAATATAGAAGTAAAAGAGATGAGAACAAAAAAGATTATAAAGACAAAGGAAAGAAGTATTACTACATTTTTGAAGAGGAAACAAAAGATGAATTTGATGACCATTATGATGAAGTTGTGTATGTTTCTAAGAAGGATAATTCTGATGAGGATAAGGCAACTATACTAGTATCTTATGTGAACAAGAGTGACAGATTGATCATTGATTGTGGATGTTTGCATCACATTACTATAATGAAAATAAAACTAAGTTCATTACCCTTTATTACTACAATGGAAATAGTGTTAGATTTGGCAACAATGTACCCTATCTAAAAAAAGGTAAAGGATCAATCAAACTGACGAAAAAGATCATACGTGGCAATGTTTACTATGTAGAAGGACTTAACTATAACTTGTTGAGTGTGTCACAACTGAATAGTTTAGGTTACAAAGGTGAAATTGAGAACATGAAAGCGAAGATCTATGATACTAATGGAAAACTTATTGGGAATTGAGATCAAACCAGAGTTAATCTATCTATCTTGACATGAATGATCGTACTTATCTTGTTGTACTATTTAATGATGTGTGCCTATGACAAAAGAGGTTATATCATGTTAAATTTGATAACTTAGTTATTATCAATAACATGAAAGACTCTGAGGTTTTTCTAAACTAAAGAAACCTAATAATGTGATTTGCATACAATGCCCATTAGGAAAGATGACAAAATCTAGTTTTAAAAGTAAGACCCACTCCTCTAAAGAAATTACAGAATTAGTTCATACTAATTTGTGTTGACCAATTGATCTACAAAGCTACAAAGGTGACAAATACATTATCCTACTTTTTCATGATTACTCTAGGATGATGAAAATTGTGTTTCTAAAACAAAAATATGATGTTTTTCAAATGTTTAAGTGGTACTTGGAAAGAGTTGACAAGGAGATTGGAAAAAGCTTGAAATGTCTAAGATTTGACAAAGGTGGAGAATTTACATCAAATGAGTTTGAGATATTCTATAATGATAGAGGAATGAAAAGACATAGTGCTACACCTAGGACCCCTCTACAAAATGAGATTTCTGAAAGGAGGAACAAGTTTGTAATGGACTATGCTAGAATACTAATGATGGAGATGAATGTTTCTTTGAAATACTGGAGAAAATTTGTAAGTACAACTATTTGATACCCAAAATTGAGTACAAGTCAAGAAAGGTACTAATTCAATGCCTTTAGAACTATGGTAAGGATAGTTATCCAATGTAAATTATTTTAGGGTATTTGGAAGCAAGTGTTACATTCTTGAGGACAACATAAATGGTAAATTTGATGCTAAAATTAAAGAAGCTATATTCCTAGGCTATTCCACAAGAAGTAAAGGTTATAAGTGTTTAAATACTACCACTAAAAAAGTAATGGAAAGTGAAAATGTGAATTTTTATGAATATACATAGGTACATAAAGCTAAACCTATGAAGGTACCCAAAGAGTACACATATTTTGTATGCTTTTATGAAGATATGCCTATTGAAAAAGTTGTGAACCAAGTTGTAAATCAACAACAAGTACAAATGACTATCGAGTCACATACAATAGATATTGAGTTGTAGACAATAGCTTAGGTACATTCTGATTTTGAGATTGGTGTACATGAAAGGAATGTTGATCTACTTGATAGAGAAGTATGTAGTGATTCTAAAGTTGATATACCCATTGAAGAAAGAAGAAAAGAACCAAGATTGTCAAAGTATGTTAGAAGACATCACCTTACTGACTAAATTATTGGAGATAAAGAAGCTAGACCAATGACAAGGAATAGGTTGAGAAGTGATACATTTTTGTTGAGTATGCATGAGCCTAAGTTATTTAAAGATGCATTAGAAAATGAAGACTAGAGTAAAGCCATGAAAGAAGATATTGATCAAATTAAGAAGAACAAAACCTGGACTGTAGTACCTAGATTAGAGAATAAGTATGTGATTAGAACCAAGTGGTTTTACAAAAACAATTTAGATGACAACGGTGAAGTCAAAAGGAATAAGAAAATATTAGTTTGCAAGGGGTGTGCATAGGAATAAGGAATTGACTATGTTGAGACATTTGCCCCAGTTGTAAGATTGGGAATAAGAAGTCAACTTGCTTACTTTGCATACAAAGGTTTGAAAATTTATCAAATGGATGTGAAGTCAACATTTATGAATTGTATACTAGACGAGGAGGTTTACATAGAACAACCTGAATGACTTATTAACCCAAATAACAAGAAAATGTGATATAGACTACAAAAAGATTTATATGGTTTAAAGCAAGCCCCAGGAGCATGATATGAAAGGCTTCACAATTATCTTGTGAAGATTGGTTTTAAGAGAATTGACAATGACAACAATATATATTTGAAGATAGAAGGAGGTAAAGGTATTTTATTAACTGAATTTTTTGTTGATGATATCATATTTTGATGTCAAAATACATTGTTTAATAAATTTGCAAATGAAATGAAGAAAGAATTTGAGATGTCTAGATGTTTGGAGAGATAAAGTTCTTCATTCGTTTGCAAGTTAATCAGATGAAATATGGTATTTACAACACTCTGTCTATGTATATAAAGGAAATATTGAAACTTTTTGTATGGACGATTCAAAACCAATTAGCACTCCTATTGTGATAGGACATAAACTTTCAAAGACGAATAAAATATTATTTAGGTTTTTGATTGACAACTTGCAATATGTAGTACATAGAATTAGATTTCATATTGCATTAGCTATTGGGATTGTTGCAAGATTTTTTACAAATCCCAAGGAGAATCACTTGATGGTTGTTAAGAGAATTATGAGATATCTGAAAGGAACAAAAGATTATTGTGAATACTACAAGAAAACTAACAAATTTGAGTTAAGATCCTATACAAATGTTGATTGGGCTAGAAACATTGAGGATAGAAAGATCACAAGTGGTGGACCATTTTTCTTAAGAAAGAGATTGATTACCTAGACTAGTAAGAAATAAAATTGTATATCTCAATCTACTGCTAAAGCTGAATATGTCACTATTGTATTAAATTGTACAGATGTGGTATGGATCAAACAACTACTTAAAGAAAGGAAGGAAGAAATTACTAAACTAATGGTAATTTATTATGATAATACAAGTGTTATAAATATATCAAAGAACCCTATGATGTACATGAAGACAAAGCACATTAGAATCAAGTATCATTACTTGAGAAAGTTGGTTCAAGAAAAATAAGTGAGAATGGAATATGTGAATACAAAACAAAAAATAGTTGATATATTCACAATAGATTTACCTAAGAAACCACATCAATATCTTAGAGGTAAACCAAGGTTGATGCTCCTATCCAAAGCTATTGAAGAACTATGAGTAGTGTGTTGCATCAATTGAGTTGAATATCATATTTTAAAATTTGATGCAATGAACCTTACTTTAGTCACTACCAAAAGTAATGAATGAGCTAAATCAAAATATTTACTCTCACATGCAAGGTGACAGAGGGAGAACTTGAATTGATTATATCTACATGAAAGGATGACAAGACTTTGGCATTTTTGTCAAAGAGAGAGAGAGAGAGAGAGAGAGAGAGAGAGAGAGAGAGAGAGAGAGAGAGAGAGAGAGAGAGAGAGAGAGAATGATATATGTCAGAGTGGGAATATACATTGAAGTAGATTGACAAAGCTTACATTACCCTATATAGAGGAAGGAAATATACTGATAGAAGGAGAAATTTCAAAGATATTAATTTTCTTTTTGGTATTGTTGTTTGTATTGGTTTTCCATTGATTGCAAAGAGGGAAATTTTTTAAAAGAGATTGTTTGAAGTTTAAAACCTATCATAGAACAATAATTATTTTTTCAATGATGTCAATTCTACTACTTGTTGGTCAGACAATTGCTTTTTGGTCTGAATGCTATCATTTGGTTGATTGATAAAGAGGATTTGAAAAGATAAGATAACAAGTAAACCTAGAGAAATGTTAACTTATTTGGTGTATAAAAGGAGTGGTAAGAGCAAGTGAGATATTGATACTATAGTGTATTGTTTATCTACTTAAACTCTATAATGAAAGATTACTCAAGCAAAGAGGGGAAGAAGATCAAGTAAAGAAAAGTGTCTTCCAAGCCTTACTAAGAAAATAATGCCAGCCAAACAGAAAATAGTAGAAGCCACGTGAAAATCAATAAGTGCAAAGAAAAGAAGAAAAATAATGGAAGCTAAGTGAAAGGTAGTATATGATGAGTAAACTTTAGTTGGTGTTGAGCATCAGCAAACTTTAGTGTTTTTTAAGTGAGCTAGTGTTGGCCAAGTGATAGACTATTGTTAGTGCTGAATAAAAACAAAATTTTTTAAATCTAAGATTTGACAAATTTGAATCAGCTAATTTGATTTATTAAATTACATGAAGCATGTGGAAGATAACTATGATGAGATGGTGGCACAAAATTCAAGGTAAACCATTTTGAGGAGAATTCATGGAAGACTGTAGGGGAAGTTTCTAGAGGAACAAAATGGAAAAGTGGATAGATTCATTGAAACTTACCTAATCCCATAATGGACAATTTTGGTTAAGTGAAAAAAGAGGTAAATTCTCTATTTGTAGAGATAGTTGGCCAGAAGCAAAGGTTGTCATGTGTGAGAGCCTAAGGAAGACATGAAGTCTAGGGTGTTTCTCCATCTAGTGGTCAAATAGAAGAGACTATAGGTGGCATACAAAGAAAGAAGGTTGAAGGGAATAAATACTTGTATAGTGAACAAGCTATCAGAGTTGAAGAGTATGAATGCCAAGCAGAATGGATGGCTGAACTAGAGATATTTAATCTAAAAGCAAGTTGTAATTTTTTATCAGATCAAGTCTTCTTGTTACTTTCTAACAACTATACTAGTATGGATAAATACTTTGGATTAAGGTTAACCTAACAGTCATTTGTAAATCCTTTGACCATGTGACAATCGAATGGAATGTTCTAAAGTCCTCTGACAAGGCTCAATTCTAACAAGGTGATTGAAATCCTTTAACCAAGTCACATTTAATAATATGTATTGTAATATTTAACAAGATTGACCTTTCACTGGGCATCACATCAGAAGAGTGAAATTGGGTAGCATATTACTGGTCACTTTCCAAAATTAGGTTTCTACATAAAATCTTTGTGTCAAATTGTATGAATGTGCTTATGGTATTTCATGTTTACATTTATGTAAAGCTATTTTTAGTTAGGACAATAACCTACTAAATTAAGGTATTATATGATCTAATGGATGCATGTATGTTATTTTTTTATGGATATGGATCTCCTAAGAATTGTAAAGTTTTATTTGTACATTTGGACCTTCAATAACTAAAAAACACTTGGTCAAAATATATAATCAAATGGCCTTTGGGGCTTGCTCGTAGCCAACTAGACACATCTCTTTAAACAACATATCTGTGAGAGCTTGAGTCCGTGCCCTATGCAAGGGTTCTAAGATAGCTTTGATAAGTGGTAGTTATTTTTTCTTAATGAAAAGGCTATTTTGATACAATAGACTCCAATATAGATTACATTCCAAATGTGAGAACATATTTTGTTCGGAAAAATGTCAAATGAGTTTTAAAAAATTACACAAATAAAAATAAATTGTATTAATTTTGAAGTAGATGTTTATGAAGTTATTTTACCTAAGAGTTATATTTTAATTATAGTAAGCTGATTTTAACATTGCATTCTAGTTTTGTAGTAGAATAGTTTAATACTAAAGTTTAATTATTTTATTAAATTATTAGATTGACCTAAGAAATATTGAATTTGTATATATGTCATTGAACATAATAAAATCAAATAAAATTTATATTCTAAAATATCACAATCTCCAATTGAGTGACATACACATATAGATAATATTATAAATATGAAGTAAATGCATTGTTAGAAAATGAAACAAACAATCTTACCCAATAAAAAGATTAATGAAATGTATAAACTAACATAAATGTGTATAAGGAAAAAAATGACAATAAATCAAAATAAAAACTATAAAATTTAAAGTTAACTTTACTAATAAATTTTAAGCTTAGTTTAACATGAAGCTCTCAAAAGAAAAGTCTAATTAATAATAAATATTATTAATTATATTAATATCTTAAAACTAATAATTTAAACAATGTAATTTTAAAATAAAATGAATTAAGGAAAATAAAATAGATAAATGAGCATGAAGGTGGTATAGAATTGATTTCATATTGAGATAGTGTATGAAGGATTAAGTCAATGGTATTGTATATATTTTATATGTTTATTATTCATTTTTTTGATCAGTAAGAGGCTAAAGCCAAGATTCATTATTATTATTTATTAATCTTTTTTAGAGTCAAACCTAAGACCTCTTTGATAAGAGGCTCATGATTTACCATTGGTTTGTGCCTATGCTATGTTACATATTACTCCTCTATATTGTTGTATTTCTCTTTTCTATACTCTATCTATCTATCTATCTATCCAGTATCCATATATGACCTCATATATCTTTATCATTGTTTCTCTTTATCTTCCTCATCTCCTCTTCCTATTCCTCTCCCTCCCACTTCCCTCCTTTGTATCTCCCCTCATAACTCTCCTCCACTTCGATATTTGATTTCATTCTATCTATCTACACATTGTATTTGCCTATATTTCTATATCTATTTTTATCTTTGCACCTCTATATTGCTCTTTTTTCTTCGTATTATTCATTTTACATAGCCCCTCAACTCTCTCCTTATCTTTCATTATAATATCTATCATTAACTATTATTTCCTATAAAAAATGAATAAGCTATCTATTTGAAATTAATAATTTAAAACTCTCTCTCTCTCTCTCTCTCTCTCTCTCTCTCTCTCTCTCTCTCTCTCTCTCACCTTCCTCCTTCCCTATCTCTATTTTATTTTATCACTCTCTTTACCATTCATAAAACCTAGGTATTTGGCAACGTACATTGGGATAATTTGAAGCCACATCAATGCCTTATTTTGATAATGTACATTAGAATTATTTGAAGCCACTTGTACTGCCCTCAATAAAAAAAAATGATTCAAAAGTATAGTTAATGTGCTATGACATGAAGTGAAAATATTTGAAAAGATTAATGTTGTAAAGAAACTTCAATATAACATTAAACAAATCTTGTTTTGCAAATATTTTAAAGGTAAAGCTCACTTGATGTTGTAACAAGCAATTTGCTTGTGTGCCAATAGTTATTCCCTAATGTTTTATTAGGGATTGATCTTCTTGGTCATACTCAAACACTAGATGAAACATATGGTCCATCATAACAAATATGTCGATATGGTAACAGATGTTGCAGTGTGGGAAGCTTTATGTGGTGCCTATACAATCTATTGCAATATAGAAGTAGGAAGGATAGCAAGAGAACCAGTTACTGATTTAGTGCCAATAAATTCTAGCTTTTATGTTTTGCTTTCACATATCTTTGCCAAGGATGGAAGATGGGTTGATGTTGCAGGACTTATAATATTAATGAAAGAAAGGAATTAAGAAAAGCCCTAGACATTGCGAGATTGCATTTAATCTCACAAAACCCTACTATTTATCATTTACTCATTTTTGAGTGGCGATAATAGTTTCAATGTGGGCAACAATAACTTTTCTTTCAACAATATAATCTTTTTTTCATGGCGTCCAACACCACCAGATTTTTATTGAAGTCTCCTAGGAAAGAGCTTATCAACTTAAATATTTTAAAGATATAACATATTTCTAGATATTTAATTAATAAAATTAAAGTAATAAGTAACAAATTTAAAAATATATATAGAATTGTAAATCAAAAAAATAAGTTAAAATCTTAAATTTAAATTCATAACTTACATAAATATACAAGAACTGATTTATATTTTCTTTGTCAAGATATTTGAATTTTATCTAATGATATTTAAGATTTTCATCTAATTATCTTGATGTAAAACCAAAATAACTAAAAAAATGTTATGAGAAATACATAAGTAATAATGTTCAATGAATACAAAAATATATAAAATTTCAATCCAAAGTCATTATTAAAATATAATTAATAGATAAAATGAATTGTTACTTTTAGAAAAAACAATATATATATATATATATATATATATATATATATATATATATATATATATTTATTTATTTATTTATAATTTGAAATTTTAAATTGACAAAATAAGTTAAAATTTAAAAAATAATTTGAAAGTTACTAATTTTAATGAAAAAAATTGTTTTTAATTATTTTATTGGGAACTTCATAATTTAGTTTGTGCTAATACTAGCAAAGGCATTTTTTTCATATTTTAAAATGTTAAACATGTTCATAGCTTTTTAGGGTTAAACATGTTTTTAGCATTTTTCTCTTTAAATAGTTATCTCTATATTTGGTTAGAATTGAAAGCACACCGTTTGTTTCTTGGGTTCTTAGAATATATTTTGTTCTTGTGAAGATTCTTTTTGATGTATTAGATGGTAGCCAAAAAAGGGGGCCTAACTTTGTAGTAGAGAAGGCTGTAGAACAACCAATAGTTACCCTCTGCTATCTAACCAACATCTTTTTTGGACATCAAAAACATCTTAATGATCAGTATCAACCAAACTACCCATAACATACATAAGATACCAAGAGATAATCCAAAAACCTAAATTACAAGCACTCCTATTAAAGCGTTTAATATCTAATAAAATAAAAAATTACACAATAAGCATGAAGTTCATAGTTAACCATAACATAACAAAAGAAAAATGAAACAAAGGCATGGGGGCTAGTTCCTCTCTTTCTTTTCTAGGTCCTCCACTTCTTTCTTATCGCAATCGTCCATTGCCAATTTTTCCTCCTCTACCTTGACAGTTTTTCCAATAGAGTCTTGAGGAAATTGTCCATGAAGAAGCTTGGGAGCGAGTGGTCTCACTCTAGTAAATATTGTTGGTTGTGAAGAAAATGTAGAATAATATTTCAAATCCTTGAAAATATTTTAGTTTTGATTAGCATCATATCTTGAAATTGTGAAGTGTAAGAGATAGAGGGAAAACATAAATGAAAAGGCAAGAATAACAACCAAATAAACAAAAGATGTACTAAAAATATTTATATTTCACATTTTTTTAAACCCAACATTTAGATCATAAGATGCAAATGCAAATTTGTTGCTTTCTAATCATGAGAAATATATAAAAGCTTGTTCGTTGGATGCACAAAACCTATTGCTATAACAATATTGACTTTGAAACATGGTTAGAATAAAAATTGTTGTTGAAAATTAGGCTTGCTTAATTTTGTCTGTGGGTTATCATGAAGCACAAATGTACCCACAACCACTAGATTCATTGTATTTGCTCCTCCACATCCCTTGCTTAAGGGTTTTGAACATAGTGAAGGGTTACTGACAAAGGGCTTGGATCTATTAGAGCCAATAATCATATTGGGAAATTATAACCAATAAAAAAAGTAAAGTATTTATTGATTAGAAAGTTATATAAACATAATTATGTTTTCAAATTTTAGAAATCAAATAATATTAGTTATCAAAATTAATTAGAATGTGAAAATGGGAACTTCATGTGTATATATAGATAATGACTAATAACCTTCATGTTAAAAATAATATTAATGTCATTAACAAACAAAAACTTTGGTTTTTAATTAATATCATTTTAAAAGATACTCATAACGAGAATTGTCTTGTCACTGGTTCAAAACATTATCTCAAAATATTTCAAAAAAATGATAGCTATCTTGTTACAATGAAAAATTATGATATCTAATTTTAAAAAATAAATAGAAAAAGTGGTTTGAGTTCAAGAAAATTCACTTTTAGTCTTGTAAGAAGATTTTTGTGCATTCATCCCTACTTGTTTTCAAAAATGATCACTAGACTTCACAATCTCTGATGATAAAAAACGTAGGGTTCCTATGTGGGTCGAGTTCCCAAGTTTACCCTTGCCATGCTAGCCTTTCATTGAGTCCATTGCCAAAATCGTTGGTAAAATTTTTCCCAAAGGAGCCTGAGAATTTTTTTAATGCTTTCCCATAGAGATGTGTTTGCCTCAAGGTTTATCTTTCCAAGGATCTTAAGGATTCTATGGAAATCTAGATTGGGGCTCGAACCTTCTCTCATAAGGTGCTCTATTTGAACCTCCCCAATAGCTATTATAGGTGGTAGTCTATGGAACACAAGATTAGGGATTGCCCTTTGGCTATGCTAAGCCAGCTAAAGAAGCATCTACCAAGCTAGTCAAAAGGGAAAAGGTAGGGGAAAAAAAGAATGGGTTACTATTGGGAGAAAGGGCAAGGCTACGTTGAATCCTTGGCCCCCTAAATAGTCCTACATGGTGGTCATCGCAACTCCTTCTTTTCCCATAGAAGCATCAATTGCTTCCAATATAGGGATGCAAGCAGTTTCCATAGCACCTATTTTGGGGGATTCGTAGGTTTCAAACCTTGCTGGTAAGCAAGGGATCAAGGTGGCTGCCAAGGCTTCTATCTTGGCTATGGTTCATACCCCTCTTTCTACTTCTTCCATAGTGCCAGAAGTGATGTGATGTTCTCGCATTCCTCCTGGACATGCGAAGATACCAAAGGTGAAACAACAGGCTATAAGTATAGAGGATTTTCTAGCTGACTTCCACTAGGTTTCTACCTTCTTGTGGAATAGCTACTTCTCTCTTGAGGATGAGGATGTTATGAAAGAATTTTCATGAATTTTTTATCATGGAATGTTAGAGGTCTCACTGACCTCTCCAGAATGTACTATATCTAGGATACCCATCATAGACTTGGTAACTTAGATTTTCTCTATCTACAAGAAGTTAGGATTTATGATTTCATGCTTTCTTCTACATGCCACATGATTTGGCATATGGAGTTATGTTTTCCTCTCACCATGAATCTAGTTGAGTTGGTGTAGTTATTCTCTTGTCACCTCATCTTCATTGTAGTATTATTCATCACAGTTCTGACCCCATGCATAGAATTATTTGGCTTTTTCTTTCCATTAACAGTCATTTTTTTGTAGTCATTAATGTTTATGCTTCCAATAATGCTATAGAAAGATCCCAGATGTGGGCCTAGCTAGCTGACAACTTGCCTCTAGCAACTTGGGTTATCTGTGGTGACTTCAATATGGTTGAGGTGGCCTCTAACAAAGATGACATTCTTCCCTTTCACTGGATAGCTGGGGAAAGGGAATCTGGATAATACATGCACAATGAATTGGGCCCTTTTTATCCCAATATTTACTACCACCAAGATAGTGGGGTTTGGAACACTTGGTCCAACTTTCAAGCTAGCTCTAACTACATATTAAAGCATCTCAATGGTGCCATGATTACTACACAATCTTTTTTCTCTTTTTCTAAGGATCAATATTTACCTACCATTGTCCTACTAGATGTGACATTATCTAACCATTATCCCATTTATTTTGTCATTTTATGGCAAATAGTTGTCCCAAACATTGCCAAGTCTCAGTTCTTCCTCAACATGTCTATGCTGATGCATACTTCCACCATCACACATATCCTATGTGTCTAGAATTTGGAGCCATATCTGCATTCTCAGAAGGGATGGATTTAGTGGTGGAATGATGCCATTTCTAGAATTTCTCATTTTCTACACATCTATGGGCACTAGTTGGCAATTTTTAGAAAACAATCATATGAAACCAACACTTTTGCACTAAAAAAGGCCTCTAAGGCTCTCACCCTTAATCCATTTGATGTGGATTTTCAAATTCAGCTAGCCAAACTTTTCTATGACAAACAAGTTGTTGATAACTATGCTACTCAAGGAGCCCAAATCAAAGCTCATCTCCACTGGCTAGAAGTTGGCGATTAAGCTTCAAAGGAGTTCTTTCAGGCTCTTCATGCCTATCATACCAATGCTGGGATTAAAAAGATCAAACAAGGAACTACTATTCTTTCTAATCTCCTTAACATCTTGCAAGCATTTGTTCATCACTATGAGAACATTTTTTCTTTGCAAGAAAATTTGGTTGCTCAAGAGGAAGCTCTCAGAAAGTGTATCTCTATTACTCCAAATCGCCTAGCAATTGAGCAACATGCTTTTGATGAGAAACTTCTTTCCCTCTAAGACCTTAAAGAGGTGGTCTACTCCATGGCTAATTGCAAATCACTTGGGTGTTATGGGTTTCCTCATGAATTTTACGAACACCTCTGAGAGCATATAAGTTTGGATCTACACAAATTTTATCTCGAAGCATATCATTCTAAAAGCTTAGGAGCGACTATAAATAAAGGAAATATCAAATTCATACCTAAAGCCGATGATCTAGAGGACATTTTCAATTAGAGGCCTATTACCCTTCTTAATGTGTCTTATAAGATTATTGTGAAGGCACCCTCTCTCAAAATCTGACACATGTTGCCTTTAATTGTGCACCCTGCAAAAACTAGCTTTATTAAGTCTAGATACATTCTTGATAACATTATTTCTATCTGGGAAGGCATGGAATGGGCTCATAGGTCCAACTAGAAGGCCATCTTTCTAAAGATTGATTTTTCTAAAGCTTATGATTGCATTGAATAGCCCTTTATTTTGGCTATGCTCCAAGCTTTGGATTTTGGTCCTAATTTTTTATAGTCTATGGAGATGCTCTTTGGCGATGCTAATTCTTACATTACCATCAATAATTTGTAATGAGAGGATTTTTACATTTTTCATTCAATTAGGCAAGGTTTCCCTTTGGCTTTAGAACTTTATGTCCTTTCTGTTAAAGGTTTTGGCTATTTTCTAGCTCATTACATGTGTCTTCTGGACTCGTTTGTGGTATTTCCTTCCTCAAATCATCTTCTTAGTTAGTCAATGGCCACTTTGTGGATGGTTCCTTTCTCACTCTTTTAGAGGATGAAGAAAACATCAACAATGCTTTAAGTTGCTTGGACACCTTTTGTGAAGCCTCTGGATCTACCATTCAATGGCATAAAATGCTCTGCTTCTGCCAGTCATTCTTGCTAGCTCCACCTTGGCTCAGCCAGTTTGAGTGGAAATGGGTTATGCGTGGGGAGATTTTCCACTTTCTGGGCATTCCTTTTGCTTTCTAGGCTTCGCCTATTGAACTTTTGAATGTTGTGCTTTCCAAGATCACCAAGAAGTTTGATTATTAGATTATGAAACTGCTCTTCCTTGCTGGAAAATTCCAAATTTTCTCAAAGGGTCTTGCAACTACTCATGTTTATTATTCTTCTTGTTGGGCTCCCCCCAAAGCTTCTTATTAGAAATTGGAAAGACTACTCGGGGATTTTCTCTAGGCTTTTAGTTTAAATCATCATGGGTTTCACAAAGTTGCTTGGGATTTTTTTTTGTCTCCGAAAAGAATCTGGTGGTCTTTGCCTAGTTTCCATTTAGAAACAAGGCCTTGCACTTTGTGGTACAAATGGATTATTGATGCTATCACTAGAGATGAAGCCTGGAAGATTTTGGTTCGGCATTGCATATCTTCCAGGTTTCCTATCAAAAGGCCTTCTTGGAAAGGGATTGGTTTCCACACCCTTCTCATCATGCATGAGCCAGTGACCATACAGGGATTGTTTGCCATCAAGAGCATATGGAAAGCCTAATAAGCTATTAATCCTTGAATTCAATGGGCTGGGGATAAATTTTGCAATGACCTCTCCTTGAATCAATAGAACTTTTGGTGGTCTCCCTTGTTTTTCATTCAAAGTACTCCCCTTGGCAAGACTCAAGGTGCTAGTGCTTTGCATTTTTTCAAATAGGGAATCAGAACTCCCAAGGACCTCTTCTCAAGGGTTTCCATGAGTTTCAAGTCCTGGGAAGATATGGATGTATAGTACCACCTTATCTATTCAAACTAACAAACTTTTGACCTATTGCTCTCTTCAATTCTAGTTCATTTAATTCATAAAGTGGGTATTCAGTCTATTCAACCTTGGTGGCATGATTGGAGTGGTATCTTGCCGCTCCATTTTCCAATTATAACCTAAGTCAAGGATATTGATGGCTTTCACCCCATCTTCCAATGGTGGACACACTCAACCAGAGATGGCATTTTTAATCTTCTCTTCCTCAATGGAGAAAAAACTTTGATACTATTTGGAGTGCTATAATAGAACCCAAGATAGCCCATTTTGTTTGGTGCCTTGCTTTCCAAGGTCTCCCCCTGGGGTCTTGGCTCAAACATATTGAGCTTCCAAATCCCAAATGCCATTTTTTTGGACA
Organism: Cupressus sempervirens; assembly: GCA_028749045.1. Taxonomy (NCBI): domain Eukaryota; kingdom Viridiplantae; phylum Streptophyta; class Pinopsida; order Cupressales; family Cupressaceae; genus Cupressus; species Cupressus sempervirens. The sequence continues at coordinate 266,327,064 of CM053786.1, read as the reverse complement.
ACTAGAGTCTTTCTTGCATATCTTCTAGTTTTGTAGGTGTGCCCAAAATTATTGGCATTGGATTCATGATGTTTTCAAGCCATTCAGACCTGAAACTTTTTCTTGGCCCATGATTTTTCTGGGTGATTCTCCTAGAATACTTCAAAAATTCACCTAGAGTTGGCATACTTTCAAGATGGAAATTTTTTTTACTTTGTGGAAAGATAGGAATGCTATTCTTTTCACACACAACTTTTTGGATATTAATATTGCAATGTACACTAAGGCTTGCATTTGTAATAATCTAATTATGTAGATTGAGGTGCAAGCTAACAAAGTTTCCCTTAAGTAGCTCACTTGTAGGAGCTGATGAAAAATTGGGGCAATGCCCCCTATACTATTGCTAGAGTTCCTCTTGATGCCTTGGCAGAAACCTTGATGCCTCATGGTCACCATTTGCGGCATCATTCCTCAAGTTGCCACTCGCACACCTTGTGTTCCTAGGCTTCCCACCACTACTCTCCTAGTAGTGGCGATGGTGGATGGAGTTACCACTCAACTTCCCCACCTTGTGGTGGTTTTGGTTGGTACCTGGTTCCTCCTCTTGGTGCATCTCGAGAATTTTCTAGGAAATGGCCTCATTTGGATCTAGCAATTTCTCCTTTGCTGCCAGAGTTCAAAGATGTGGAGGCTTCCATTAATCCTCCTGCTACTACTACTGAAGGTGAATGGACTGTTCCTAGCCTATCCGACAATCCCAAAGATGATTGGGGCTTCCATGATAGAGATTAACCACCACCCTGGGTTGGCACTTCTTTGGCCACCTAAGGTTTCCTTATATATATATATATATTTGAAGAATAGTGTATGATTATGGCTACGACTACGTGTTTTTGCTACAACTACAGCTATGTGAACTCATTCATGGGGTGATATTGTATCTCCTAACCCTTTTTTGTGAATTGCATTCTTAGTATATTTTTATTAATAGAAAAGGACTATTCATCAAAAAAATTAAGTACCTTTATTTTTTCATTTATTCTAGTAAGAGTAGGCCTGTAATGTCCACCTCTAATCAAAAAATGATTTAATTTAAGGGTTGGAATTATGGATGGCCTTCTTAAGTATTTGCATATTATAGTAAATAATTTAGTTTGTAGCTTCTATTAATAAACAAAAATTTATTTATAGTTGTTAGATGTAAAGTTACATTTCTATAGGTGTTTTTTGATGAGATCATAATACTTTATAAAAACTTTTAGATATCATTTCAAAGTTCCACTTTGAATAAAATCAATATGTATAACAATATTTACAAAATTTGTGCAATAAACCAAATGAGCATGCAAAAATTCCATGATGAACTAGTTTGAAGGATATAATTATAGCTAGTGATAGCATAAAGCATGGAAACCAAGGATATTTGTAAAGATAGTGCACACTGAATTCAAAGTATTGGGAATTTGCGTTTAATTATTTTCAATTAATGGTTAAAACAAGTTTTTTTTACAAGGGACCCAAAACTCCAACTCTTTTTACACAATAAGGATTAAATTTTTTTTTGGATAAAACTATGTTCGAATAGATGACCACCACCCCCAAACTGTTGAAAATCTCATTGAAAAATTTCATTGTTGAAGATCAATGAGGGAGATTGCTCCAAAGAAAGAAGATTGGATTTTTCAATCATTGTTTTGTCATTGATGTCAAACCTTCTATTTGTAGAAATGATATTTTCTTATAAGATCCAAGTACTATCACTTAGTTGATTGGTGAAGAGGATTTGATCAACAAGATGTAACAAGAGCACCTAAGGGAAAGGTTGAGTTATGATTTTGTAATGAAGTGCAAGGATCAATTAAGACAATGGTTAAATGATGTATTGATAGCATACTCAAAGATACAGAGGTTGGTCACACTTAGAAACATTGGAGGAAGAAGTTGTAACAAGGTGGAATGCAAAGCTTAAACTAAGATCATTAGTGGGTGCCAAGCAAGTTAGTTGAAGCTGAGCAAATTTGTAGTAGGAACCAAGTAACAGTAAAATTCTAGTGTGTACTGAGTGATCTTCAGGTGTTGAGCATGAGAAAATCTTACTTGGTGCCAAATGATCTTTAGGTGCCAAGCATCAAGATAAACACAGTTGATGCCGAGTAACACAATATGTGCCAAGCACTAGTATTTTAGTAGTGGCAAGCTACTAAATTATTTTAAATGACAAAGATATGCCAAATCTAAGCTAAAAAAGAGGTTGTCTTGAATTTTGTGAACAAGTTGGAAGATAAGGATGATGAGCTGGTGGCATAGAATTCTATGTAAACCATTTTTGGGCAAATTCTAAAGGATTATTTAGGAAGTTTCTAGAGGAAAACAAATATGGGTTAGATGTAATGAATCCTAACTAATCCATGCAAATTAAAATTAAAGAATGGAAGAATCAAGTAGGAAAAGAAACTCCAAGACTTATATTTAAGGAGTCATAGACCAAGAAGCAAAGAGCTGCTGATACTGTTGGTACTAAAGTGCCAAACTGCAAAGTAGATAGAAGGGTGTCAAGTAAGTGACATCTAGGAGAAGGAAGAGCATAGAGGCTCTGCTTCTATAAGTGGTCATGAAGAGATGATTGCACTAGTGCATTGAGCATGGAGACTCAAGGAGACTAAGCTTGAAAGTAGGGCAAGCTATTAGAGTTGTAGTGATTGAAGGCCAGGCAAGGGTAAGAGTTGAGAAGTGATTTGAGATCTACAAGATAAGTTGTATGTTGTAGTTAGGTCAAATATTTTTCTAATACTCTCTAGCAATTGTATTAGGCATGAAAATCCTATGGACTTAGGTTGGTTTAGTAGCCGTTTGTAAGTACTTTAACATGGTGGCATTCCAAGTGAATGTTCAAAAGTCCTTTTAACCAAGCCCACTTCTAATAGGGTGGTTAAATCCTCTAACAAGGTCACATTTGATAGTGTATTGTAAGCCTTTAACATGGTAGGCCTTTCATAGGGCATCACTTCAAAAGAGTGAGAATTGAGTAGCATGTTACTAGTGGTTTTTCCCAAATTGGGTTTCCACATAAGTCACTATATTATGTGTTGATTTTTTATGTGTTATGCTTGCATGTTGATTTACAGTAATTTTCTGATTAGAAAAGTTAAGGCTTGGATGAATGAATAGTTGAATGGGCTCACTGTACTTAGTCAAAAGTTTGAATAGGACATTTGGACTTTGGATAACTGATTCACCCCCCGCCCCCCCTACCTCTCACTTATTTTAAAACATTTCTAACAATTGGTATAAGATCCATCTACTGATTTAGTTTCAAGGTACTAGATGTAGGAAGATCAAGATGTCCAAGAGAAAAGTTCCCAAGATCAATAAAGACAACTTTGCTGCATGGCAGAGTCTGATGAAATTACACCTTGGATCCATAGGTGACTATGAACAAACCTCAATTTGAATAGAACATGTAAATCCAATAGGATCTCTTACTGCAGATGATTTGAATAAAAAGAAGGAGCACAATCAAGCAATGTTGGAGATTGCCTCTGCACTTAATTATGAAGAATATGACGACATCAAAGATTGTGACACTACATTCAAGATATGGAAATACTTATTAGATATCTATGGAGGAGATTAGAATGTCCACAGAGAAAAGAGAGAAAGCCAAAGAGGAAATTTTGATGACATGAAAATGGAGGAAGGTGAAAATGTTGCTTAGTATGCTGTAAGAATTAAAGAAGTGGTAACTGGAATAAGAAGTCTAGGTGTTCAATTGGAAGAAGAAACTGTCATTAGTAAATACTTAAGAACTCTACTCCCTATCTATGCTATTAGATTTTCAACCATCCAAGAGCTGATGTGTGTATAAGGGAACACACTAACCTTTGAAGGAATAGTGGGAAGACTTGCTGCATTTGAACTATCCAATTTTGACAACTACAAACCTGAGAACCTTGAATCTACTTTCAAGGCCAAGATGACAATAAAATACACTAAGGAGGAGATATCAAGTAAGAAGAGAAGAAAGGGAAAACATGCATCCAGTGATAGAAGTGTAGATGAGGAAGATGTGGAATAGTTAGAAGCACTACTAGCTAGGAGATTCCATAGAGGCAAAGGAAAATTCAAAGGTAAGCTCCCTATCATATGTTTTAATTGCAATGAAGTAGGTCATATTGCTACAAGATGTACACAAAAGAAGAACTAAAAAGAAGGAAACAAGTACAGGAACAAGAGAGAAGATGATAACAAAGACTACAAGGAGAAAGGCAAGAGATGCTACATTGTTGAAGGAGATTTTGATGAGAGCAATGATGAAGTAGTCTATGTGGCCATGAAGGATGAATTAGATGAAGATGAAGAAACAAAGTTGGGTACCTATGTGAACAAGAATGACAAGGGGATCATAAATAGTGGATGCTCACATCACATGATAGGAGATAAAAGTAAGTTCATTACCTTTACTCAATATGATGGAAATAGTGTTAGATTTGGTAATGATGCTCTATGTCAAATCAAAGGAAAAGGCTCTATTAAGATCACAGAGAAAATTTCATTTGATAATGCATACTATGTTAAAGGATTGAATTACAACTTGTTGAGTGTGTCATATTTAGGCAATCTAGGTTGCAAAGTTGAATTTGGAAACAAAACTGCTAAGATCTATGACAATGATGGAAATTTGATAGGAAAGGGTGAAAAAAATAGGAGTAATCTATTTTACCTACATATGGAAGATGCAACACGTCTTCTTGTTAGACTTGATGATGTGTGGTTGTGGCATAAAAGGTTGTGCCATGTTAACTTTGATAATCTAATTAGCATCAGCAAGAAAAAGAAGGTTAGAGGATTGCCCAAGTTGAAGAAACTTCAAAGCACAATGTGTAAACAATGTCAACTAGGGAAGATGAATAAGTTTAGTTTCAAAAGAAAAACATACACTTCCAAAGAAGTACTAGAGTTAGTCCATACAGACTTATGTGGTCCAATAGAAGTAAAAAGCTACCTAGGAGACATATACATAATGCTATTTGTAGATGACTATTCTAGGATGATGACTGCCATGTTTTTAAAGAAAAATATGATACATTTCAAATGTTTAAGTGGTATTTGGCCAAAGTTGAGAAGGAAATTGGAAAAAACCCGAAGTGCCTAAGGTCAAACAGAGGAGGTGCCTTCACATCAAAAGAATTTGAAATATTCTATAATGACAAAGGTATGAAAAGGAAAACATTAGCACCAAGAAAACCACCACAAAATGGTATTGCTAAAAGAAGGAATAGGTCAATGATTGAGTGTGCTAGAACCTTGATGACGAAGAAAAATGTTGCACTAAAGTAGTAGAGAGAAGCTGTAAGTACTATAGTCTGCACACTAAATAGAGTTTAAGTAAGGAAAGGTACAAACACAACACCTTTTACATTGTGGTATGGTTACTCACCTAATGTAAAACATTTCAAATTATTTAGTTGTAAATGTTATATTCTAAAAGATACCAGAAATGCCAAGTTTGATGCAAAATGTGATGAAGGCATATTCCTTGTATACTCCACTAGAAGCAAAGCATATAAGTGTTTGAACACTAACACTGACAAAATTGTGGAGAGTGCAAATGCAAATTTTGATGAGCATGCATAAACTCAGGTTGATGAGTCAAAGTATATAGTGGATTATAGATCCTTTGTATACTTCTATGAAGGAATGACTATTGAAGACAATGTTGTAAATCAAGTTAGGAATTAGCAACAAATTTCAGTATCTACCGAGTCTCATCTTGTGAATGCCAAGCTATATTTAGAAGCCGAGGTGTAGAATGTAGAAAATGCTCATTTTGATTCTAAAAATAGTATACATGAGAGGAATGATGAAGTTCTATATGAAGAAGAACAAAATGACTCTGAAGCTAAAGGATCAAACATGGAAAGAAGGAAAAAACCAAGATTAGCCAAATATTTGAGAAGACATCACGCTATAGATCAAATCATTCATGACAAGGATACCAGACCTATAACAAGGAATGGGCTGAGGAATGAATCATGTTTGCTGAGCAAGGTTGAACCTAAAATAGTGAAAAATGCACTACAAGATGATGACTGGTATAAAACCATGGAAGAAGAGATAGATTCGATTGAGAAGAACAAAACATGGTCTCTAGTCCCCAGACCAACTGATAAGAATGTGATTGCTACCAAATGGGTGTTTAGAAACAAACTTGATAAGAATGGTGAGATAAAAAGAAACAAAGCTAGGCTAGTTTGCAAAGGCTATGCACAAGAAGAAGGACTAGATTATGGGGAAACATTTGTCCCTATTGCAAGAATGGAAGGAGTAGGAACATTACTTTCATATGCTACATATAAAAGTTTCAAAGTCTACCAAATGGATGTGAAGTTTCCTTTTCTAAATGGTATATTGGAAGAAGAATTTTACATAGAACAACTTGAGATATTTTTCGATGAGAAAAATAAGGACATGGTCTACAAACTACACAAGGCACTTTATGGATTAAAGTAAGCACCTGGAGCATGGTATGAGAGACTGCACAAATATCTTGTGAAGATAAGATTTGAGAGAATAGATGACAAAAACAACTTGTACATCAAAGCTGAAGAAGGTAAAGATATTTTTCTATCAGAGATCTTTGTTGATGATATAATATTTGGAGTAAAAGATGTTCTTTCCAAAAGTTTTACTGATCAAATGAAGCATGAATTTGAGATATCAATGTTTGGAGAAATCAAATTCTTTGTTGGATTACAAGTACATCAATTGAAGCATGTCATATTTGTGACCCAATCCAAATACATCAAGGATATACTCAAAACATTTGGATTAGAAGACTCAAAACTAGTCAGCACACCAATGGCAATAGGCCATAAGCTATCCAAGAATGATGAATCTGCTGAAGTAAATCAGACATTGTATAGGTCAATGATTGGAAAGCTACAATATGCTGTACATAGTAGACTAGAGATTACATTATCTATTGAAATAGTGGCAAGATTTTCTACAAATCCAAGAGAAAATCACCCAATGGCAGTGAAGAAAATACTAAGGTACCTGAAAGGAACTAATGATTTTGGTTTGTACTACAAGAGGAGTGAAAAGTTTGAACTGAAAGCCTAAACTAATACAGATTGGGGAGGTAATATTGATGATAGAAAAAGCACCAGTGGAGGAGAAATTTACTTAGGAAAAAGATTGATTACATGGACTAGCAAAAAGCAAAATTGTACCTCATAGTCAACTACTGAAGCTAAATATGTTGCAACTGCTATAAATTGCGCCAATATTGTATGGATCAAACATTTTCTGCAAGGTATGAAGCAAGAAGTAATTGAGCCTATGATACCTTATTGTGATAATACAAGCGCTATCAATATATCAAATAATCTAGTATTGCATTCTAAAACCAAGCATATTTCAATCAAGTATCCCTATGTAAAAGAATTGGTGGAAGACAAACAAATGAAGATGGAATATGTTAGCTCAAAGGAATAGATTGCTAACATCTTCAAAAAAGCACTACCTAAAGATGCTTTTGAATACCTTAGAGGTAAGTTAGGGGTGATACCTCTAGCTAAGGCTACTTGAAACAAAAACAAGACTACCCTGCATCAAATAAGCCAATTGTAGAATATTTTACACATTGATGCAAATCATGTTTACTTTGGGATTCATGCCTAAAGTAGTAAGAGAGTTGAAGTTCCAAATCAGTCACAAGCAAGGTGACAGAGGGAGAAATTGAATGAACTTGTAAGAGATACACTTGCATATTAAGATGCTAATATGTCTTTAGCATTGTTGTCAAAGAGGGAGAAATAACAAAAAACTAATCTACAATTGTTAAAGATAAAGAATCCAAAAAGAGGGAGAAGTTGTGAGAAATTGATTACATGTTGATGATTTGGTGATCAAATGAAGATAGAGGGAGATGTTGATTAGAATAGCAGAAGATGAGCAATACAAAGGGAGAAAGACAAAAAGCAAGGAGGCAACAACAAAGAGGGAGAAGCTAAAATGAAGAAATCAAAATAGTAGAAAGAGATGTGAAGCTAAAATTTACTTTTTGGCATTTGACTTACTATTCTAACCTAGCTAGCATCTGGTTGAATAGTTTAGTCTAATGGTTGATCAGTTTGGATTTCCATCAATGCGAAAAAGGGAGATTGTTGGAAATTTGATTGAAAAGTTCATTATTGAAGATTAAAGAGGGAGATTGCTGCAAAGAAAGAAAATTGTTGTTTTCAATAAGTGTTTTATCATTGATGTCAAACTTGCTTTTTGTAGAAATAGTATTTTCTTATAAGATCTAAGTACTATCACTTAGTTGATTGATGAAGAGGATTTGATCAACAAGATGTAACAAGGGCACCTAAGGGAAAGGTTGAGTTATGATATTATAATGAAGTTCAAGGATTAGTTAAGACAATGGTTAAATGATGTATTGATAGCATACTCAAAGATATAGAGCTTGGGCACACTTAGAAAAATTGGAGGAATAAGTTGTAACAAGGTGGAATGCAAAGCTTAAACTAAGATCGGTAGTGGGTGCTAAGAGAGTTAGTTGAATCTAAGAAAATTCTTAGTAGGAGCCAAGTAACAGTAAAATTTTAGTGTGTACCGAGCGATCTTCAGGTACCAAGCATGAGAAAATCTTAGTTGGTGTCGAGTGATCTTCAGGTGTCGAGCATTAGGAAAAACACAGTTGATGTCGAGTAACACAATCTGTGCTAAGCACCAGTATTTCAATAGTGCTCAGCTACTACATTATTTTAAATGATGAAGCTATGCCAAATCTGAGCTGACAAAGTAGTTGTTTTGAATTTTGTAAACAATTTGGAAGATAAGAATGATGAGCTAGTGGCACAGAATTCTATGTAAATCATTTTTGGGCAAATTCTAAAGGATTATTCAAGAAGTTTCTACAAAAAAAAAAAGGGTTAGATGCAATGGATCCTACCTAATCCATGCAAATTGAAATTAAAGAATGGAATAATCAAGGAAAGAAAGGAACTCCAAGACTTCTATTTAAGGAGTCATAGACCAAGAAGCAAAGAGTTGCTGATACTATTGCTGCTAAGGTGCCAAACTGCAAAGTCGATAGAAGGGTGTCAAGGAAGTTTCATCTAGGAGAAGGAAGAGCATAGAGGCTTTGCTTCTATAACTGGCCATGAAGAGACAATTGCACTAATACATATAGAGTTGTAGTGATTGAAAGCCAGGCAAGGGTATGAGTTGAGAAGTGATCTGAGATCTGCAAGATAAGTTGTATGTTGTAGTCAGGTCAAAGATTTTTCTAATACTCTCTAGCAATTGTATTAGACATGAAAATCCTATGGACTTAGGTTGGTTTAATAGCCATTTGTAAATCCTTTAATAGGGTGGCATTCAAAGTGAATGTTCAAAAGTTCTTTAACCAGGTCCACTTCTAATAGGGTGGTTAACTCCTCTAACAAGGTCACATTTGATAGTGTGTTGTAAACCTTTAACAGGGTATCACTTTGAAAGAGTGAGAATTGAGTAGCATGTTACTGGTAGTTTTCTCCAAATTGGGTTTCCATGTAAATCACTATGTTGTGTGTTGATTTCTTGTGTGTTATACTTGCATGTTGATTTATAGTAACTTGCTGATTAGAAAGGTTAAAGCTTGGATGAATGAATAGTTGAATAGGCTCACTATACTTAGTAAAAATTTTGAATAGGACATTTGGACCTTGGATAAGTGATTCACCCCTCCACCCTCTTAGTTATTCTAAAGCATTTCTTACACAAACAACTAGAATCCCAAAAAGGACTAGAAAACTAACATAAATTATAACTATTACCAAAATGAAATGACATAACTATGCTTAAAACAAAAAAGTCAAGAATCCAAAAGATAAAGTAACTAACCTAGTATTAGGTTGGCTTTAGCACTAGGTCCTCCTTCTTTTCCTTAATCTTCTCCATGATTTATTTGATGTATTCTTCATACTTAGTCTTCATTTTCATATTAGAAGATCTAGTTTTTTTCTTTTCTAGAGAATATTTTGCACCCTTTTCCTAGTCCAGGTCCAACATCCTGATGTTTTCCACATGCATATGCACACCACTAGAAATTTTATTCATACTCTCCACTGAGGCCTCCAACAAAATCTAATATTCATTGACCAAAGTAGAGGTGTCTCTTCCCAATTCTTGATTCACTCAATTGGTCCTCATATCCTAACCTCCAAATCATTCCAAACATTACCACTCCCTATCTCCTCATTTAGCCTACTCTCAACTAGCTCCATTTTTTCATTTATTGCTTTGTAGTTGATGTTGAGATTTTTGATTGGATTAAAGGTCCATTTCTCCATTCAAAAAGTATACATAGAGATATATTTTGTCATTCGGAGAACACTTAGAGGAGGTTGAATATCAATATATTTAGAGGGAAAAAAATCAAGAGCCAAATTCCCTACTCTATGTTAAAATTTCAAACTAGTAAGATTGGTAATCAATAACACTTAATTTGATAGTCTTGTTCAAGGTTGCACTTGGGGCTAGACATTTGTAGCTAGCAAGTGATCAAGGCTATTAATACTAAAAGTAAGAAGACATAGTTTGAAGGGTATTACTATGATAGTATTAACAAAGGTTGGACTTAGGGTACACATTTATAGAGTATTACTATGATAGTATTGACAAAGGTTGGACTTGGGGTACAAATTCATAAACAACAAGCAATGATGGTCATAAATTTTCAAAGTAATAAGATACAATTTGAAGGGTATTTTCATTCAAGACTTGATTTGTAGCCAACAAAAAATTTGGATGGTTATATTTGGGGCTTAATACAATCATACATCCCTATTACAAAGTGAAGGATAATAAATAAGGAGAGGAATTTTTCTATTGATGGGAGAAATTGTAGTATAATTTGGAACCCATAATAAATAAATAAACACAAAATTTCACATAATAGAGGATATTTTTATCTCACTTCTTTATAGTTCACATGTATGGAAGAAATGTCATGGTTTATTGGGCATTTGATAAAGCATGAGAAAATTCTAAGGTGCATAAATTATTGGGTTGGCTAAGGAAACCATCTCTATTTCAATTGCAAGTAACAATTTGATTAAGACATAGTAAAAGTATAGTAACAATCTATTAGATTCATGAGACTTTTTTTGAAATACAAAAGTAGAATGGTTTCATGTATTTTTTTTGTTAGATTTATTATATTCTCTTGGATATATAATTCATTAATAGACCCTCATCAATTTTTGGCTGAGCTAACCCAAAATGCTACATAGTATAACTTAAATCAATGTAGAGATTTAGGTGTTCTATGAAGATTTTTTTATAGTCTTAATAATTATTTTATCATAGTTGGAGTGGATGTTTTAATTCTTTTTGAGTTATTCATTTCTATTTTTACATGCTATCCATATACCAAAGATATTTCATTCATTTAATCTTCAAAAAATCTACTCAAGAGATATACTATAGTAGGGTACATTACTGATTGATGTTAAAAGTGTCATATTTTCATACATTTGTTGTTTAGTGTGGAGCCTGATCAGTCCCCAAGTGGGAGATTATTAGATTGTGGTGACTGATCAGGAAAGTACTATACATACTTCATAAATAGTGGGGTTCGGGGCATCGGCCCGAATTATTTTTTTTGGGCAGTAGCCGACATGGTAGCCGACATATTATGGCCAACATATGGCCGCCATGTTATAACGCTAAAGCGGTTTAATACTTGTATAAAAGGGCTTAGGGTTGGGTATTTTGATAATGTTGTGATACGAAATTGGTTCTTGCGGTAGTATTGAGCTGTAAGGGATTATGGATTGTAATCAGGTTGTAATCACTGGATTGTAATAAGATCGGACTTTCTGTTTGGTGGACGTAGCCCAGGGATTGGGTGAACCATGTTAAATCTTGGTGCCTTGTGTTCATTTCTGTGTGTTCTATTATTTTTTGTTATTGGTTATATTTGCATGTAGTTTTTATTTCTGTTCGTGGTTTATCCTAACAAGTGGTATCCGAGCAAGGTTGTCTTTCAGTTATCCTCTGCAGGAAAGTCTCACGATTAAGTGGGAGTCTCAAAGTTGAGTGGGAGCGATGGAAGATGAGGGTAAGTTGAGGGTTGACAGGTTTAATGGGCAAAACTTCCAGTTATGGAAGATGCAAATGGAAGACTATTTATATCAGAAGGATTTATGGAAGCTGTTGGAAGGAAAAGCCAAGAATCAGGGAACTATGTCAGAGGCTGAATGGGATCTTTTGGATAGAAAGGCACTCAGAAGCATTCGGTTATGCTTGGCACCATCGGTGGCATTTAATATTACAAAAGCAAAGATGACAGAAGATTTGATGAAAACCCTAGTGACACTGTATGAAAAGCCCTCCGCTTCAAATAAGGTATTTCTCATGAAGCGTTTATTTAATATGAAAATGGCAGAAGGTGGATCTGTTGTAGATCATTTAAATAAGTTTAATACTATTACTAGTCAATTATCTTTTGTGGGTATCAATTTTGATGAAGAAATTAGGGCTCTCCTGATTTTGTGTTCTTTGCCTGAAAGTTGGAATGGCTTGGTAATGGCGGTGAGTAATTTTGTTCCTGGATCTAGTACCCTAAAATATGATGATGTGATTGGTGATATTTTAAGTGAGGAAACTCGTAGAAAATCCTCAAGTGGATCTACATCAGGAAGTGCTTTAAATGCACAAAGCAGGGGCAGAACGACTGAAAGAGGAAGTAACTCTGGAAATCATGGGAAATCAAGAGGAAAGTCAAAGGGGAGTAGGTCTCAATTGAGAGGACCAAATTATTGGTGGTACTGTGGGAAACTAGGGCACAAAAAGAAAGATTGCTAGAATCGAAAGAAAAATGAAGGAGATAAATCAGATGGAGACAAGGAGGCAAATGTGGTAAGTAACAAATCCGAAGAGGATGCTTTGCTTCTGTCTTTAGAGAGTGTTGATGATTCATGGGTTTTAGATTCTGGTGCTTCATTTCATGCTACACCTCATAGAGGTTATTTCATTGATTATTTTTAAGGGGATTTTGGGCTTGTTTATTTGGGGGATAATGAACCCTGTCAGATTGTTGGAAAGGGAAAAATTAAGATTAAGTTGCAGAATGGGAATCATTGGCTACTACATGAGGTAAGACATGTTCCAAAACTAAGTAGAAATTTAATTTCAGTAGGGCAACTCGGTGATGAGGGTTGTGTAGTTACTTTTAATGATAAAAATTGGAAGGTTTCAAAAGGTTCCCTTATAGTAGCAAAAGGTGTGAAAGTAGGCACCTTATATCTTTGTACAGGTCATATTGTTCCTTCTACTTTGATTGTTTCAGAGAAAAATAAATATTCAGGAACAATTACTGCAGTTGAGCAGGGAGAACAAATAGCTACTGTAGATTTTGATACAGCGCTGTGGCACAATAGACTTGGGCACATGAGTGAGAAAAGTATGAAAGTACTTCATTCAAGGAAAGTTTTACCAGGTCTAAAATGTGTGAATATGGATTTCTGTGAAAGTTGTGTGTATGGAAAACAAAAGAGAGTGAGTTTTGTAAAGACAGGGAAGGAAAACAAAAAGGAGAAATTAGAGCTTGTGCATACAGATGTATGGGGACCGGCTCAGGTATCTTCCCTTGGTGGCTCTCATTATTATGTTACATTTATTGATGACGCAACTAGAAAAGTATGGGTTTATTTCCTTAGACAGAAATCTGATGTATTTCAAACTTTTAAGAAATGGAAATGCTTGGTTGAAAATGAGACTGGTAAGAAATTAAAATGTCTCAAATCTGATAATGGTGGTGAGTATTGCAATCATGAATTTGAAGATTATTGCTCCACTAATGGTATTCATAGACAAAAAACTGTTCCAAGGACTCCACAGGAAAATGGAGTGGCTGAACGCATGAATAGGACTATAATGGAGTGCACAAGGAGCATGAGGTTGCATGCTGGGTTGCTCTTACACATGTGGGCGGAGGCTTTCAATACTGTAGTATATTTGATTAATAGAGGTCCCTCTACTCCTTTGGGCTGTGGTATTCCAGAGGAAGCATGGACTAGTAAGAAGGTGAGTTATTCTTTTCTCAAGACCTTCGGTTGTGAAGCTTTTGCTCATATAGACTCTGAAAATAGAACCAAGCTAGAAGCGAAATCAAAGAAATGTGTCTTTGTTGGATATGGCATTAATGAATTTGGCTATAGGCTTTGGGATTTTGAAAATCATAAAATTATAAGAAGCCGGGATGTCATATTCAATGAAAAAGTGTTGTACAAAGATCTGTTGCAGCAACATGAGAAGAAAGACGATGATTATGTAGTGCTGGATGATACTCCAAAAGCTGATGTTCCAGCCATTCCTCATGATGTGCAACAACTGAAACAAAAAATACCACACACACCAGTGAATGTTAGACGGTCAACAAGGCCAATTAGACCTCCACAAAGGTTTTCTCCCTCTTTGTATTCTATTTTACTTACTGATGCTAGTGAACCTGAAAGTTATGATGAAGCTGTGCAGGTGGATACTAAGATTCAGTGGGAGTCTGCAATGAAAGATGAAATGGACTCTTTGCTGAAAAATAAGACATGGGATTTGTGCAAGTTGCCTACAGGTAAAAAGGCTTTACAGAATAAATGGGTTTACAGGTTGAAAGAAGAGGAAGGAGGTAAGAAAAGATTTAAGGCCAGGTTAGTTCTAAAAGGATTTGCACAGAAAAAGGGAATTGATTTTGATGAGATATTTTCTCCTGTTGTTAAAATGACTTCTATTCGTACTGTTTTAAGTCTTGTGGCTACTGAAGATTTGCATTTAGAGCAGATGGATGTTAAAACAACCTTTCTTCATGGTGATTTGGATGAAGAAATATATATGGCTCAACCACAGGGTTTTGAGGTCAAAGGTAAGGAGAACTTAGTGTGCAAATTGAAGAAAAGTTTATATGGCCTGAAGCAAGCACCTCGGCAATGGTATCTGAAATTTGACAGTTTTATGCATGAGCATGGATATAATAGGTGTCATTCAGATTACTGTGTTTATTTTACAAGGTTGGATGATGATAGCTACATTATTTTATGTCTATATGTTGATGATATGCTTATAGTTGGGTCTAACATGCATCATATTAAGGGGCTAAAATGGCAGTTAGCACATGCATTTTCTATGAAGGATTTGGGGGCGGAAAAAAAATCCTTGGTATGAAGATTTGCAGAGATAGGAAGAACAGAACATTGACGCTATCTCAAGCTGATTATGTTGAGAAGGTGTTGCAACGTTTCTCTATGGAGAATGCTAAAGCTGTCAGCACACCTTTACCTAGTCATTTGAAATTGACTAAGGAGATGTGTCCCAAGACACAAGAAGAGGAGGATAAGATGTCCAAGGTACCCTATGCTTCAGCTGTAGGAAGTTTGATGTATGCTATGGTATGCACTAGGCCAGATATTGCACATGGAGTGGGAGTCGTTAGCAGGTATATGAGTCATCTAGGATTTGAGCATTGGAATGCTATCAAGTGGATTCTCAAATATTTGAGAGGAACATCCAATAAGTGTTTACACTTTGGGGGCTCTACTACTGATTTACAGGGCTATGTTGACTTAGATTTGGCTGGGGATATTGATATCAGGTGGAGTACTACAGGTTATGTCTTTACTGTTGGTGGGGTAGCCATGAGCTGGGTTTCTAGGTTACAGAAGATTAATGCTCTCTCCACTACAGAGGCAGAATATTTTGCTGCTACAGAGGCAACCAAAGAGATGATATGGCTTCAATTCTTCTTGGAAGAATTGGGACATCCTCAGAAGGATAATTATTTTTTCACAGATAGTCAGAGTGTCATTGATCTTGCTAAGAATTTAGCTCTGCATTCTAAGACCAAACACATACAGTTGCGGTACCATTTCATTCGGTCAGTTTTGGAGGATGGACAGTTAAAGCTAGAGAAGATCCATACCAATGAGAATTCAGCAGATATGTTGACAAAGGTTGTAACAAGGGAGAAGCTGAACTCCTCTTCAGCTTCGGTTGGTCTTTTAGACTGAACATGAATAAAAGAACAGTAGTGTCCAGGATGGTTTGATCCAATGGGAGCCCCATGTGTTAGTGGTATTGCTACAGGATCAATCTCCAAGTGGGAGATTTTTGTTTAGTGTGGAGCCTGATCAGTCCCCACGTGGGAGATTGTTAGATTGTGGTGACTGATCAGGAAAGTACTATGCATACTTCATAAATAGTGGGGTTCAGGGCATCGGCATGAAAAATTTTTTTTGGGCAGTAGCCGACATATTATGGCCGACATATGGCCGACATGTTATAACCCTAAAGCGGTTTAATACTTGTATAAAAGGGCTTAGGGTTGGGTATTTTGATAATGTTGTGATACGAAATTGGTTCTTGCAGCGGTATTGAGCTGTAAGGGATTACGGATTGTAATCAGGTTGTAATCACTGGATTGTAATAAGATCGGACTTGCTATTTGGTGGACGTAGCCTAGGGATTGGGTGAACCACGTTAAATCTTGGTGCCTTGTGTTCATTTTTGTGTGTTCTATTATTTTCTATTATTGGTTATATTTGCATGTAGTTTTCATTTCTGTTCGTGGTTTATCCTAACAACATTGATGCATAAATCTTACATTCTCATATTCATTTTGGTTGAGGATTTGAATTCTTTCAAAGGCTCAAATATTTCTTCTATTAAAGAGTTCAATGCAACATCATATAGATAGAAACTAATATAGTAAATAATATAGTAAATACGAGCTAAAGGAAACTAAGTTGGGAGGATTTATATCAAGTTATCTTATCAGCCATAGATGATCCATTTCATGCTAAGAAACATATGTGTTCCCTTTATATGATGAGTATTAGAAAAAATTTCATCCAAAAAAAGAGGAGAGTTAACATACATATCTCCTCGAAGAGAATAGGAGGGATGAAATCATGATTCTCCCTTTAAAGAACAAGGGTGGAATATTTGAATATGATTTGTCAAGAACTAAAGAAGTGATTAGAAAAATTGAGTGGAAAAGTGTCTTATGGGGAATATTTCAATATGTTTTTTCAAGAATTTAAGAAGGAATTAGACACATTTATTGGAAAAGTGTATTATGGGCATGCATGTAAGTCATGATTTTACAAAAAGGGGGAGTTGTTTCTACAACACTTGTGGGGGAATTAGACACACTCAAGGGAGATGTGAACTTTTAGAGAAAAGTAATATCTTGTGCTTTACTAGAGAAGGAATTTCACACACTTTGAAGAAATATGTAAGTTTAGAGGAAATGTATGCCATTGTTGAACATAGGTTAGATAACTCATATTGTGTAGATGGTTTTAGATTTTATTGTCATGAGATCTATTGTAGTATTTAAGTTGGGTGTTTCTTGATCAATGTAGATTATTTCTATGCTTAGGAGATCCACTAATACAAGTGGTTCAATATTTATTGAGTGAACAAGATTGGGGAGGGGTTGAGCTAGATGCAAGATGGACTCACCATGATCATTGTAAAAGGTTAAGTTTTGGTTGTTGAATCATGCAGTATGGAGAACAATATTCCCTCTAAAGGATGGATGGTGAAGATAATGAAGCCTATTTTTTATCCACGTGCACTCATTCTTCTTCATCCATTAGTTGAATGGATTTTTTCAGTGGTTGGTGAGACTTTTGAAGAGGAATTAATTAAATTATTCATGCATGACTATTGAATCTATTGCATTTAATTATTTAATAAAGTACATAATCAAGCAAGTATTTCAATGACATATTGTCCTTGTTTTATTAATTCAAATAGATTAAATTTAATTAATGGTTTTTTAACCATTTTTAGTGTTATATGATGTCCTTACATATTATGGTAAATTTTTGTATCTAATGTAGACTTATTGCAATAAAAAATCCTACAAGAAAGCCATAATCCATAATAACACTGGCATGTTGAGTTTAGATCTATGAAGACCTAAACTCTATATAAGATTGGCCTTGAATTAAAAGGGGATTTAGAATAATTTTATTAGAAAGTATAAGATTTAAATAGGCTAAGGCCAAAAAATTTCAACACCCAATTGTGTTATACCCACATGAGATTTCACATTGCAAATGGTTAGTAATCTCATTCGACTTTGTGGTGGGTTTTCCTCAAACTTCCATGAAGTATGATGATATTTTAGTGGTAGCTAATAGATTGACAAAAGAAACACAACTTATATGTGGAAACATTAATAGTGATATTCAAGATATAGAAGTAAAATTCCTTAAGGATATCTTTTGTTTGCACAAGCTTGAAAATGTAGTTATCTCAAGTAGGGACAACTTAGTCACCTTGGGAACCTATCTTAATTTTAACACATCTTACCACCCAAAAATATATAGGAAAACTAAAATAGTCAATTAGGTTATGGATGATATAATGTAAATATATGTATCAAATCAACCAAATAACTTGTAATAATACTTAAATTTAGTGGGTTTTCCTTATAATAATATATATCAAGCCTACATTAAAATAGAACCCTTTGAAGTAGTTATTTTAAGGAAGTTTAAAAAACTACTTAGATGTGATAGTTTAAATAGAAAAGTTCAAATAGGGCCAAAATTTTATAGTAATATAAGAATGGATTAAGATTATTTAAGAAATAGTAAAATCATTCATGGGTTTCCAAAAGGGTTATGCATAGACGTAAAGAGTTCTAAGAAAATTTGAAATAGTGGACAACATGGTCTTTTTATAAAATTCAAAAATATTTTAATAAATATTAAAATGGTTTCCAATTTTTTGTTGTATTTTATCAAACCATTCAAAACCATAGAAAAGATCAATCATGTGTCTTAGTAGCTTCCTCTTTCACCATTTCTCTCTAGGGTATGTGTAGGATCATGGTCAACCAACCTACACTCTTAAGTCGCAATGAAAAACTAGGAAATCAAGATTATGTCAACTTGATGTACAATTTTAAACTTGTTACAGAATTTCAATCAAAAAGTTGTTAGAAATGAATATATAAAAAATTGAATTTCTCTTTTGAACTACTAGGCCTTACCTAAAGAAAGAAAAGATCGATTGGTCAAAATTTGAAACTTTAATGCAACAGTACAAAAAATCTAGGATAAAAATAAGTAGGCATATGTCTGACCACACTAATCAAAATCAAATAATAATATTTTCGCTAGGATTATAGATGTAAGAAGTAGACTCATGCCCAGATGTGACACATATCTTTGGGTATTTTTATTCCAAATAAATAATTAATTATGAATTTTCTTCTATAGTATTTTTGAAATTAAAAAATATCGTGTCTAACCAACTTAACTAATTCAAAATTATAAATTTTTAAATTTTTACTTTATTTTCCTTATATTAGAAGAAGTATATAATTTGGCATATCTTTTGGATTTCAAAAATGCTATACCATTTGAAAGTTATATTTATTTTTCAATTAGTGTATCAATCAACACTTTACATGTAACCCCATTAGAAATGAATAATAATTACTTATTGAACTCATAATTTGATAGACATTACATTTATGGAAATATAAGAACATTCTTAAGAAAAAAATTTCATTTCATGAAATTTGGGTGAAAAAAAAAGTCACAAGGCACATGTTTGAAGTAAAAAAACACACAACAAGAGGCCAAAAACATTTTTTCATGACATTTTTTAAGTTGACCATGTATGGTTGGTATCCAAAGCAATACTAGGTCTTGTAAAGGTATTAATATTTTAGTTTGGTACCGAGATAGGTGGGTAAAAAGTTAGAATATATTTTGAAATGCTTTGAGGCATTTTAGAAGTACATATTGTTTAGATTTCCACTCTTTAGAACACCATGATCCTACACATACCCTCTAGCTTACTTAATGTGTTTAAATGTGTCTTTAGTCAAAAAATATCTATACATAAAATAACCCATTTAATTATTTGGAATGTGCAACATCTAGAAGAGGTATGATAAATCATTATCACTCCACTTGCAATTATGGATAGGGGAATGATCACCTTGTTCAACCATATTGTATAATATGCTAAGGTCTCATGGGACCAATATGGGTATTGAAGGACTATAAAAGAAGACAAAAAAGAATATCACTACCATTTTAACCCATTTAGGATGGCTTAGTTCAAAGGATAGAAAGATGATACATCCTCATACAATCCCTTCTTATTATGATCAGTAGTTATTCATCTAGGTAAAATTTGGAGAAATGAGAAACTCTAGGATGAGGACCATGATGATTACTTTAATGTCTAAACTTAATGGTGATTTGTATAAACTTTATTTTAACAAAAAATAGTATAATTTGAAAGAAATATATAAGTTATAAATGAAATCTTTTCTTGGAAATAGGGTAGGTAACGATGAGTTAGGGTTGTCATGTACAACAACATATATTTTAGGATGTAATGAAAAAATATACTATTGAAGATTCTACAATCAGAGATAGAAAATTGTCTATGTATTAGATAGTTTCATTGGGAGGACATAGATTTTTTTTGGTATAGTGAAGGCTATTGAGATATTTTTCATGTGTAAAGGTAAGGGAAGGTATATCAGAGTGTCATGATGATGCACCTAAGTTTGCAAGTTAGTAAATATAGTATATACAAAACTACATGCTAAATACCAGTAAAGATAGTTTACACAAAATAATAGAGTTAAACAGTAAAATAGGTATAAAGTGTTAAGGAATTATTTTGGTCACAAGTTAATTAATTATTTTTGTAGGGAAAATATCCTAGATGTTTAACTTAAGTTAGCGTAATGTGTGATTGCATCAAGCTAACTACACAAAGAGTTTTATGAAAGAAAATGGTATAAGAGTTACTTTATACAAAGTATATGAGATGTGTGATATGTGATATATTTGTAAATGTGAAGCATATGATGTATATGAGAACTATGTATATGATAAGTAAAATTATATGAAATATTTTTTATGTGAATTCTGATGTCAGATCAGGCTATGTAAAGTACAACAATTAGCTACAAAAACATTTTTGTATCTATCTAATTTTTATAAAGGCACTTTAATGTATAATTGCATGTTAGGGTAGTGAGATATTCTTGGATATAGTTGTAGTTGTTCTACTTACTCCTAATAGGGTTAAAGCAACTCCTAACAACATTGAGGCTTTTAACAAGGCCTAGTCCTCTAACAAGGACCAAGACACTACATGTAATTCACAGACTCCTAACAGGGTCAATATCCTTAACAAGATTCTTTTGTTTAGTGAATCATTCCATGGGTACAATCCCCACCAGGGTTATCCCTTGGCCAGGGATTTCCTCGTTAATAAATTATGGTTTTATGAGTTCTCTCTATGAATGAATTTATTTATTATTCAACATCATTGGTTTACTTTCATATACATGTTGGTTTACTTTCATATTCATGCGCGCCCCCCCCCCCCCCCCCCCCCCCCCCCCCCCCCACCTTCATATTATCTATTTCTAACATGGTTTTATATGATAATTAGGACATCATTTCCACAGTAAGTCAAATTGTGATATTGCTATCAGGATTTAACTGTGTGATTTTGAGTCAAACTCATTGACCCACGTTTCATGAGTAGTGATTCAACATGAATTGATCTCTCATGAGAATAAATGGAACACTTAGCACTCATTGGATCTAGGTGATGCTCATAGGGGTGAAGCACCGGGACATCCTGAGAGGTCACCCATCCCAGTACTACTCCAGCCTAAGCATGCTTAACTACAAAGTTTCCTCCATAGTTAAACCCAAAGCTTACAATGCCATTTGAAAAGCCTTCACCAAGTGTTGTAACTTATGAACCATTCATTAGAAAGCCCCTTAAACTCATCAATTGATAAGTTAAGTGCGCTTAGGCTGGAGTAGTATTGTGATGTGTGACCTCCCAAGAAGTCCCAGTGCTTCACCTCTGTGAGCATCACCTAGATCCAATGAGTGCTAAGTGTTCCATTTATTCTCATGAGAGATGGATTCATGTTGAGTCACTACTCATGAAACATGGGTCAATGAGTTTGACTTAAAAGCACATAGTTAAATCTTGATAGCAATATCACAAATTGACTTACTATGGAAATTATCTCCTACTTATCAACTAATGAGCTTAAGGGGATTTATAATGAATGGTTCATAAGGCACAACACTTGGTGAAGGTTTTGAAAATGGGGTTCCAAGCTTTGGGTTTAACTAAGGAAGAAAATCTATAGTTAAGCATACTCAGGGTGGAGTAGCACTGGGATGGATGACCTCCTAGGAAGTTCCAGTGCTTCACCCCTATGAGCATCACCTAGATCCAATGAGTACTAAGTGTTCAATTTATTCTCATGAGAGATGGATTCATGTTGAATCACTACTCATGAAACATAGGTCAATGAGTTTGACTCAAAATCACACGGTTAAATCCTGATAGCAATATCACAAATTGACTTACTGTGGAAATTATTTCCTACTTATCAAATGACGAGCTTAAGGAACTTTCTAATGAATGGTTCATCAGGCACAACACTTGGTGAAGGTTTTTCAAATTGGGTTGCAAGCTTTGGGTTTAACTATGGAGGAAACTCCATAGTTAAGCGCGCTCAGACTAGAGTAGTACTGGGATGGGTGACCTCCCAGGAAGTCTCGGTGCTTCACCCCTGTGAGCATCACCTAGATCTAATGAGTGCTAAGTGTTCCATTTATTCTCATGAGAGATGGATTCTTTCTGAATCACTACTCATGAAACATGGGTCAATGAGTTTCACTCAAAATCACACAATTAAATCCTGATAGCAATATCAAAATTTGACTTACTGTGGAAATTATCTCCTACTTATCAACTGATGAGCTTAAGGGGATTTCTAATGAATTTTTCATAAGGCAAAAAACTTTGTGAAGGTTTTGTAAATGGGGTTGCAAGCTTTAGGTTTAACTATGGAGGAAACTCTATAGTTAAGGGCGCTTGGGTTAGAGTAGTATTGGGATGGGTGACCTGTCGAGAAGTCTTAGTGCTTCACCCCTGTGAGCATCACCTAGATCCAATGAGTGCTAAGTGTTCCATTTATTCTCATGAGATATGTATTCATGTTGAATAACTACTCATGAAACATGGTTCAATGAGTTTAACTCAAAATCACACAGTTAAATCCTGATAGCAATATCACAATGGTTTTATATTATAACATAATTGAATTGATATTGATATGATATGTTTACTAGATGAACCTAGTATTAACATTTATATTGTATGTGTATGAGATTTTGATGGTTTTTTAAATTCTTGGGGTGCAAAAAAATGTTGGTATAAATATTTACATCGAGAAACATCCATGAACTTAGTTTAGTAGACACATATAGATTTTTCCTAGACCAAGAGTTGGCTCATTACTAATAATAATACTACTAGCCTACTAAGTAGTATTATTATTAGTTTCCTCCATAGTTAAACCCAAAGCTTAAAATTCCATTTGAAAAGACTTCACCAAGTGTTGTGCCTTATGAACCATTCATTACAAAGCCCCTTAAACTCATCAATTGATAAGTTAAGTGCGCTTAGGCTGGAGTAGTATTGTGATGTGTGACCTCCCAAGAAGTCCCAGTGCTTCACCCCTGTGAGCATCACCTAGATCCAATGAGTGCTAAGTTTTCCATTTATTCTCATGAGAGATGGATTCATGTTGAGTCACTACTCATGAAACATGGGTCAATGATTTTGACTTAAAAGCACACAGTTAAATCTTGATAGCAATATCACAAATTGACTTACTATGGAAATTATCTCCTACTTATCAACTAATGAGCTTAAGGGGATTTATAATGAATGGTTCATAAGGCACAACACTTGGTGAAGGTTTTGAAAATGGGGTTCCAAGCTTTGGGTTTAACTAAGGAAGAAAATCTATAGTTAAGCATGCTCAGGGTGGAGTAGCACTGGGATGGATGACCTCCTAGGAAGTTCCAGTGCTTCACCCCTATGAGCATCACCTAGATCCAATGAGTACTAAGTGTTCAATTTATTCTCATGAGATATGGATTCATGTTGAATCACTACTCATGAAACATAGGTCAATGAGTTTGACTCAAAATCACACGGTTAAATCCTGATAGCAATATCACAAATTGACTTACTATGGAAATTATTTCCTACTTATCAAATGACGAGCTTAAGGAACTTTCTAATGAATGGTTCATAAGGCACAACACTTGGTGAAGGTTTTTCAAATTGGGTTGCAAGCTTTGGGTTTAACTATGGAGGAAACTCCATAGTTAAGCGCGCTCAGTCTAGAGTAGTACTGGGATGGGTGACCTCCCAGGAAGTCTCGGTGCTTCACCCCTGTGAGCATCACCTAGATCCAATGAGTGCTAAGTGTTCCATTTATTCTCATGAGAGATGGATTCTTTCTGAATCACTACTCATGAAACATGGGTCAATGAGTTTCACTCAAAATCACACAATTAAATCCTGATAGCAATATCAAAATTTGACTTATTGTGGAAATTATCTCCTACTTATCAACTGATGAGCTTAAGGGGATTTCTAATGAATTTTTCATAAGGCACAAAACTTTTTGAAGGTTTTGTAAATGGGGTTGCAAGCTTTAGGTTTAACTATGGAGGAAACTCTGTAGTTAAGGGCGCTTGGGCTAGAGTAGTATTGGGATGGGTGACCTCTCGAGAAGTCTTAGTGCTTCACCCCTGTGAGCATCACCTAGATCCAATGAGTGCTAAGTGTTCCATTTATTCTCATGAGATATGTATTCATGTTGAATCACTACTCATGAAACATGGTTCAATGAGTTTAACTCAAAATCACACAGTTAAATCCTGATAGCAATATCACAATGGTTTTATATTATAACATCATTAAATTGATATTGATATGATATGTTTACTAGATGAACCTAGTATTAACATTTATATTGTATGTGTATGAGATTTTGATGGTTTTTTAAATTCTTGGGGTGCAAAAAAATGTTGGTATAAATATTTACATCGAGAAACATCCATGAACATAGTTTAGTAGACACAAATAGATTTTTCCTAGACCAAGAGTTGGCTCATTACTAATAATAATACTACTAGCCTACTAAAAGTTACTATACTCTAATTAAATCATTCAACTAAATCCTTGTCTTTTTTTCCCATACTAAATGCTCACTATAAAGACCATTTTTTATTTGTTAAGGTTTTCTGTCTGACTGATATAGTGCAAAATGTTTGGCATGATCACCAACATAAACTAGAATGCTAGCAAGGGGATTTTGGGTTTTAGAAACATTCTTAGTGTAACATATAGGTGGAGTCAGGTTGGTCTCAAGAAAATTTTGTGTATCTATGCAGTGTTTGGGACTTGGCTATGGCTTCATGGGGTTCTTTTGGTGGAAACTCGGCCATAGGTTTAAGGTGAGACTCGAACACTCAAGTTGCCATTACTACTAGTTGAATTCTAGTTGTGTATGAAAATGTTCTAACAATGTAGGTCATTTGAGACTGTGCCAAAATGGAATCTAATGAAATTTTGAAGTTTTGATTTTTGTATTTTGGCTCTTAGTTATATGTTTAGAAGTAGTAAATACATAAAAATATAGAATAGTTTCCCTTTTGCATCTACAAACTATACTTAGCATGTAATATAGATTAATAAAATTATTTGTATTGAGTAATGATTCCACTATTTCTTTCTAATTCTTTCTTGGTTGAGCTTTTGAATTAGTTTTATTAATAAAATATTATAGTGGCTTACCCACTTTTACTTTTATAAAAAGATTAACTAAATTTTTTTTTGACAATTTAGAAAAGGTAAGCATTGGATGGTGTGATTTATAGAAGCATATCTTCCATATGAATATGGATGACTTTGAAGATTTAGTTAAGGCATTCAAACATAGAAAATTTTCTAAGTACTATATAGTTTATCTGGTAGAACATATAGAGTTTTGGTTAGAACCATATTTTGAGGTAAATTGGACACATGTGAAGTTAGGTATGGGTACATGAGATAGTAAGGAAGATATGGTCAATTCTATGTGTTAGTATAGTCAATACGAAATGAGTTATGAGAAAAATAACAATTATGATAGTATACAAGTAGAACAAAGCATGACAAGAAACTAGATATTTTGGGTTAAGGAATTATTTTGTTTACCAAAATAATTAATTAACTAATTAGGGACAACATCCTAGATGTTAAGCCTAAGAGAGAAAGAGTTAGTAATATATTTTTGTAAAGTGTGTAAAAGGTTGAAAGCCGACTAGACATGAATATTATAAATATAAAAGAATATAACAAGATTGTACTATACAAAGTTTTGTGATGTTGTGAAGTCTAATATAATAATGTTTTGAGATGTTGATTTTGATACATGATCATAGGTATGTAATTTTTGTGAAGAGCTGCTAAAGATATATCAAATATTAAAGATATCAATAGTATAGTAAAGATGTTTTTATATCTATCTTTTTATCAAGGAACTACATTGTATATTGCATGTTTGGGCAGTGGACTCATCTTGCATACATTTTGTATTTGCATATAACATATCTTAATAGGCTTGAGGGTTCTAACAAGACCTAAGTCCTCTAAAAGGGACCAAGACACTATATACATGTAATAGACTCCTAATAGGGTCAATATCTTTCACAAGATACTTTTTATTAGTGGATCATTTTGTGGGTTCATTCCCACCAAGGTTTTCCCTTGACCAAGGTTTCCTTAGTTAACAAAATTTCATGTTATGAGTTCTCTTATTGCATGATTATCTTTACTATTGAGCATAATTAGTTTACTTTCATATGCAAGTTATAAGGTAATTAATAATATCTAATTGTGTGTTAAATTTTATAGAATACTCATTTACCCCCCACTATGTATTTCCTATTTCTAACAATTGGTATCAGAGCCAAGTTACACAGAAGAGGCTTAACAATTTGAGGAAGATCCCTATGGATCTGGAATAGTTATAGAAGAACCTATAACAAGCTCTTTAGCATATCATTATTCTCACCAAAGAAAGATATGATCTTAAAGAAATTTATGAAGATGCATAAGACTGCATTGGTAAGATGAAAGACTATATTGATCATCTCATGTTCAAGAAGGAGCCTAATGATAAAATAAAGGATTTTGATGAAGTTTCAATATTGAAAAAATAAAATGAGATCTTGAAACATAAACTAAAGATCACTTAACTAAAATTGATCTTAAATAAAGATGATAGCATGATTGAGCCATATTTGAAAATTGAGAATATAGATCTAGGATCCAATCTAACAAATGTTACATCTAAACTTGAATCCACCAAGTTAGAGTATATAGAACCCAAGTAGTAAAATAGTATTCTAAAAAGAGATCTAACCCAAAATAAGAAGCAATCATAAAATTTATATTCTAGAAGTGAGAAAATTGACGTGAAAATATCTTTTTAGAGAAATTTTTATGATAAGACTAGTCTTGGATATTTTATTGGAAAAAAAATAGCTAAGAAATTTGAAGCTAGAAAGGGACCTAGTCCTAAAATTATTTAGCTTATACAATAGAAAGAAGATTTGAAAAAAGTTGATCGAAATCAATCTAATAATGAATCCAAGGAGAATGAACAAGATGATCAAGCTAAACAAACTCGTGAACTTAAGCAACCTAAGAAAACATAATCACCAAAGAAAGTGAGGTATGAATTCAAAGGTAGATACTTTACATGTAATAAAATTGGTCATATGAAAAGTGAATGCATAGGTAATCCATTTAAACATGTTACTAACTTTTTTTATTGTAATCATCATGTTTTTGGTCATAGAGCAATTAATTATAGGAAACCTAAAGTGGATGTTAATAGTAGCGATGGTAGAATGTTTGGAGGTACTAACCTTGTAAGAGAAAGAAGGAGATATAATGAAAAATCTAATGTTGTAAGGAAAAATATTATATGTTGCAAATGTAACAAATTTTGACACATAGCCATAAATTTCAAAGCACCTATAAGCCAACTTGAATCTAGACTCAGAAGCAGTGCACCAGTATGTCAGTTATGCAATAACTTCACTCATATGAAATATTTCTCAGAATGGAATATCCAAAAGAATTCAAAGAGGTATTTTTTCAAAACCAAATATCTATCTAGTTCACCTATATTACTAGAACAACAACCATTTTATAAACCAAATGAAAGACTAAAGTCAACAATTATATTTGATTCATCCTATTTTAATTAAGTACCTCTCTCTTAAAGATAGAGTATCAAAAATATGTAAGTGATGATAGAGAGTGAGTTAACATTTGTGATGTTATTATGAGGTGAATAAGATAATTAAATTTTTTTGTTAAGTGCACAAATGATTAGGATATCACACAAGGTTATAGGAATCAAAACAAGTTACTAGTAAAGAATGAACAACTCTTCATGGATTATGTACTAGTACAATTAGTGAAGATGGTGAACATAAAGGATTAAAGGGTCAAAATAAAGATTTTGAGTATTCAAACGTGTGATGAGTTAAGGAGTGAACTAAGTGTGAATCCGAGGCAACACAAAAAAATTTGAAGAAAATTTATCAAAAAACCCTACTTTCCATATAATTGAGGTATTTATCAATCATTGAAAGTTTATCTATGAATCTAAGATTAAATTTTTTTGTAGATATGGATAGGATTATTATTCACAACTAGAGGATGAGGGAAAGCCAAAGATCAAGATAAACCTTATTCAACCTTTAGATGAAATCCCTCCAAAAACATTTTCTATTATTCCATACAGAGTTATGTACTTAGAAGACATAGGAAGCTATCTTAAAAGAAAATTTGAAATCATAGCGAGGGAAAAATATCAAAAGAATATGATCACATTTTAAAAAAATACATGAGATTTATGACAGGTTATGAATGGTCAAATCATAATGAAATGATTAAAATCATATTTTTTCACATGAGTTTGATAATGAGGATTGTGAAAAAGTCATATCAAGCAAGATTCTTGATGACAGTTCTAGCTAGGAGATAATGTGTTAGGAGCTAACCTAATTCATGAGATGAATGGATTATACAATGAAGTATCAATACTAGTTAATGAGAAGAATGTGAAGAAAATTGTGTTGGAAAATACAAAGTCTAAGTATAATGGAAGAGGAATTATGATAAGTAAGTAAAACAACATGATATGACATTTATATGAAGGTTCATGTCATCATGTTTCATCCATGTGGCTTATATGATGTGTGTGGAAACAGTTAAGATTAACATGTGTGAAATCTTGAGAGCTCAATTGATAGAAAACATGGAAAGAATAAAAGAGTAAAGAATAGTCAATTCAGATTTACATAAGTGGTCATTTATATATTTTTCCATTCGATTAAGGGATTTTAATTTCTATCTATGACTAATGTAATAAATATTGATATGTGGAAAATTGACAAAATAAGTAATGTGTATATATAATACATCTAGCTGATAATATTGATAGTAGTGGAGATCTTATTGTGAAAACCTTCCAAGAAGAGATGAAAAAATGATATAGAATCCTAGCTTCTATTGTGAAGAAATTCATTAATGACATATGCTTTATGGTTGATATTGATTTTACTTACATAGAACTAGTTGAACCACTTGCTAATGACATGTCTAGGGAACATGCTAAAGGATATGTAGAAGAAATTTTAAAATCAACAAGAAATGATGAGATCAATATGATTGGAACCTATGAAGAGAATATGCAACTAACTTCTCAAGATTAACTTGAGAAATATACAAAGAAGAAAGTAGAGGCTACAAAGAAGAAAATCATTAAGAAAGTTAAGATGAATCATCAAGAAACTACAACAATTATAAAGATAATTATAGGAATGAAGTAGTATGGACAACACAAAATAATGTATGTGCAACCACTAGTAGTAGTAGAACCATCAAAGGGTATAACAATGGAAGAACCTAAAGAAGCAACATTAACAATACCATATGAAGTTATATCCCAAGAGAAACCACTGAGCAAGCCCACTATTCAATCAATGTAATCTAGTGAATAGGAAGAAGTATAAATAAAGAAAACAAAGAGGAAATCAACTAGATTAGCTAAAGTTAAACAATAAATAATAGAAAGAATAAAACATAAGTGAGTGAAGTAGATGGAAAGTTGTCTATGGAATAGATAGAAGGTCTTGATGACCTATGAAGGAACAAAAGTGAGAGTTCAAGTAGAATCACCTGAGAGGGATATACAACCTATAAAGAAAACAAAAGTAGAGTCTATGAGAAATGCTAGGCAACAATGGAAGCCTAAAATTGAGAAACTAAATAGTGCAATAACAAATAAAGGTAATTTGATTTAGTTAAATGAACTTTATGATTTATACAAAAATATGACCAAGTTATAGTTAGAGAATGATAGAATCAGATATATGATCTTGAACAAATGGAAAATTGAGGATATTAAGGAAAAAATTCCCAATGATTTCTATGAGAAGGTAATAAATAAAAATAAGAGAGTAAAAAAATAGGAATCTAGGAAGACTAGAGAGAATATGAAAAGAAAAATATGTGTAGTAGGGAGTGAAGGTCATTGAAATGTTTTATTTCAAAGTCTTGAACCCTTTCTTATAAACAAGACTAAGGGTATTTTGATTATGTGTGGAAACCATGTGGAGGTGAAAGAAGAAACATAGGAAGAAATTGTACAGATGATGAAGAAACTCACACCTTGAAGCTGTCAGACTATGTCAACTACAACAAAAACTTCATATGGAATAGTAGATATAAACACTATGTAGATTGATATTATTAATGTTACTATTGATACAAAGGAAGACCCTTTTAAGGATTTTGGTATAAATGTTGATAATTTTGTTAGCGATGTGAACTTGGAAAAAGAAAAAAAAAAAGGAACAATAAAATAAAGAAAATGGGGAGAAGAAGGAAGAAGACAAAAAGAGAGAAAGAAGAAGACAAAAAGATAGATAAAGAGAAGAGAAGGGAATAAGAGAAGAAGGAAAAAGAGAAAGAAGAAAAGAAAAAAACATAGGAAAAAGAGAGGAAGAAAAAGGAGGAAGAAGAGAGGAAGAAGGAGGAGGAAGAAAAGAAAGTATGTGCACCTATTACTTCTAGGAAATTCCTTACACTAAAAAAATTGATAAGATTAGATGATGATGATCAAACTGAGTTGATCTCATCACTTAGAGAGATAATAGAAAAGAATAAGAAAGTTAAAAGCTTGTAGAGTTGACTAACAGAAGTAGTAGATACACTACAGAATACTATTTTAGTGAAGATGACTAATCCAAATCCTTAGGTTGGATAAAAGGCTATAATTCAAACTTTTGATGTAAAATTCACCAAATTATCAAATATGCTAGTAGTTAAGGCACAAAATATTCATGATGTAGAGATGTTAAGAAAATCTAGTGGAAACATCAAGGAAGACCTAATGAACCTTGATAAAAAGGACAAGTATTTAAGAAACTATTAAAAATGGAAAAAAAAATTTAAATAAGCAATACCAGGAAAGAATCTAAGCAAGTTAATGCATGAAAAGATATTACCATAAGATAGGAGAGAGAAAGCTTCAAGATCCAACACCATGAGACAATATATTTGAAAAGGGGAAAGCAAAGAAAACCCCTTGTGACATTATGAATGAGGCATGAAAAGCCTAAGGGGGGGGGGAGAGAGAGAGAGAGAGAGAGAGAGAGAGAGAGAGAGAGAGAGAGAGAGAGCGAGAGAGAGGTCACCCATACAATAATTGAGAAGAGGAAGAAACCTCATAAGAAACGAGAGAGGAGGGTCATCTCTTAAATAGAGATGAGAGAGAGGAGTTAGAATGTAACTCCCATGTCTATGAATGCCACCATTCATAAGTGTGTGAGGCCAAGTGTGAGATTCCTCTTAAGGAGGAATAATCTAAATTACAAATTACAATAAATATTTGTCCTCACATATTCCACTAGAGGACAAAATAAGATGATGTGGAAAAAGGACAAAAATGAAATATATTAGGATACCTTGGCTTATATCCTAATATATTATAACAATAAAAAAAAGTGGTCAAACCTTGGTTTATAAACACACCAAGGAAAGATTACAACTTTTAACACCACCCTTTAATCTTTACTTGCGGTAATTATATCAAAGGGTATTAAACCCAAATTTTCAATGAAATTCTAAATAGCCTAAACTTGATCTTTTGGAATGTCTTCAATTATGAAAAAGTCTCTTGTGAGTGAATATAAATCTTCATAGAGCCAAGAGAGAAGTTTAAAGTACAACAAATAATATTTTCTTGTATGTGCCTGGATGGATTACCTGAAAAACATAGACACAAGAAACAAAACAACTATCCACAAGAAGTATTTCATCTTAGATTCGAATTAGAAATCCTTTTGTATAAGAAAACTCTCATAGAGAATTAGAGAGGAAGATACAACATGTTACCACAAGGAAATGGAGTCAACCTGATATCAAGATAAAGTATATGCTCAAAATATTATCAATACACACAAAAAGTTTGATCAGTGTTCTCATGAAAAGTATATTATACTAATGTACTAATGACCATAGAAAAGGCCAACTAATGATACTTGCATCAACATTGCATCAACCATGTGGATATAGATAGTCCACTTGATGAATCATCTCACTGCAAGTTAATGGGCTGCAACACCATAACTTACATGACTCATGATCTAAGCAATAAAGTATGCAAATCATTATCACATTAATATATGAAAATAAAGTAAAAAGAGAGACATGCTGATCAAATTAGTATTATCATGATTTTTGTTAGGATACGTAAACAAATGGATTATGAGGGTTTAACAACATATTTCCTTGAAATTGGATCAAATCATCTAAATTTAGAGGGAAAACTCCAATAATAGTATCCTCTTCATTGAGGAACAAAATGGAACAACATGTAGGGAAACTCCATAAATATCAACCTTTCAAAGTAGATAATATAGAATCAAATGGAGGGAAACTCCATATAAATATCAATCTTTCAAAGTAGAGCATATAGAATCAAATGGAAGGAAACTCCATATAAAATGAGTGCACACCAATATAGGATGGAGGGATACTCCATGCGCCAGATAAGGAAACTATGCATCAGTTATACTGAGGGGATCTACATAATTAACCTTGAAAAATTGGGTCCCTATGCAACTCAAAAAGGAATATCATATAAATCATGTAAATCAATGGTATAAATCCATAAAGTTCCAACATGGGCATAGAACGATGTTATAAAAGCATAATAGTGCAACTATGTGCACATCAAAATATCACAGTAAAGTTGAAGGAAAATGTGTAAGATAACTCATAATCCAATCATAATTAAGGGAAATGTAGAGATCCAAGTAAGATCAATGAAAAAAATAAACAAATATGGATATCAGGTATAAAACTTCATTGAGGGTAAACATGAGTACTTAATTCATTTTGTGAAGGTAAATATTAATTTCTAAATCATTATATTCATAAATAAAATTATATATTTATCTTGGTATATATGTGTGCACCCATATATACTCAAATAAATATAATTAATATTTAAAATAAAGATATGTTAGTTACATATCCAAAACATTTTAGCCATATATAAGAGACAAGATCACACATTTAAGATTATGAAAATAATAATAATAATAATGTCCTCTTGTTTACATAACACCCCTTAAAAATTGTATCATTAGAATATTAAATACAAATAGCTTCACCTCTCAACAACCATCCCAAAGTTCACTTAAAGGAATGAAATTGAGTATAAGACACTCACATTAAACACAACATTTCATCATAGAAATATGAAGAGAAGAATAGAGCACATTTCCTATAGTTAAATTAAAAAAAATTCATAATTTAACTAATTTAAAATCACCTTTATAAAGTGAAAAAAAATGAAAAACTTCTACATTTTTTCAAAGTGAAAAGTTTGTTCCCTAATTTATCAAACCATGAACAATTTGACTCTTTCTTATTTAAAAAAAAAGAAATGTTGAAGTTTGACTTAAATAATATAATAATTCAGATTTGTACTTTTTTTATTCAAACAAAGAAACACATTCGGGAAAAAGGTTAATGAAAAAAAGCTAAATTTAAAGCAACAAGATATGGTAAGAATACTATAGGTAGAGCCAAAGATAAAATAAACTTATATCTGAAGATGGCAATATAAAATAAATAAAAATAAGATAATAATAAGCCAAAAAAAAGAAATCCAAGAGCAAATAGAGATAACATATTTCTAATGTTATTAAGAATGAAAATAATATTTGTAATTGAGAAGGAAGTAAAATTATTTGCTATATAATAATACTATTCAGAGAGATTGAAATATACTATAATGAATAAAATGCTTTACCAAATGCAAATTTGAGCTAATTGTCAGCCACACCAAATTAAAATAAATAAATAAAAATCATTGACCAATACTCAATTTCCAAATGAAACAACAATGTATGATAGGCCTAAATGCCATACACTCGCTTAGCTTCTAAAAATAGAACAAACAAAAAAAATCTACAAATCAACTGAAAGGAATGGTGTGAAAAACAAAGGTTATAATATTTTGTAGAGATGGCAGAAAATGATATACTGTCAAATAGAAATCATTTGTGATAGAGATTGCAGGAAATAAATAATTTGTTGAGACTAATTAGATAACATAGATCTAATTGTCAAAACTGAGCAAATCTAATGCTATATTTAAAAAAAAATTATTATCCTTATAGAAATTGAATAATATTAAATGGATAACACTAAATAAAGATAGTTGTGAATCAATAATCAATAATCGAATGACACTACTGTCCAAAGGACTGTTACCTGCAGAGACCAATAATATGATCACCAGGTGGTTCTACCCACAAAAGCGTTACCTGCCAAATGCATAGGCTGAAAAGCAAGAAAAGAGAAAGAAGAGGCTACAAGAATCAAAAAAATGGACAGAGGAAAAAGAAACAGCTCTAAATGACAGGAGAGAAGGAATGATTCAAGAGTTGAAATAATAATCATTTGCTAATTTAAATGAAATAAAATCCCCAGTTACAATTCTTAACTATTCTAATATCCAAGAAGAATAAATAACAAAAATAATAAATTTTCTAAACCACTAGACAACCAAAGTCATAGTTCAAGAGAAATGGCTCATGCAAGAGCAAAAAAGAAAGCAAGAGGGAGAAAGAATGACTCGCAAGAAGGAAGGCAACACGGCTAAAAGGAGGATTGGCACCATAAAACAAATTCCTTCCATATAACTCAGATTTTATTTCGCAAGCCAGCATAATTACCTCTTTTAAGAATATGCACTTAAAATAAATCAAAAAAATAATGCTGCAATGGAATTCTAGAAACAGGGATGATGTGATGAACCTGGGCAGCAAGCTCCTAGTTGTCCCTATTACTGTCGAGAATGGAATTTTTGGCCCTCATAATTTCTTCAGAAGATGCGCCTTCTCTGATTTTTGAGTTATGACTCTCACTTTCTCCACCAAAACTTGTGTGTTGATCTCTTTGTGCAATTAAGGGTGGGGGCATTTGAGATGGCGTTCTCATAAATTTCCAATAGTGTTTTAGATTTAGGGTGTCCTTTAATAATCTTGCTAATTAACCTTGCCTCAGTCATCCTCAAAATCGTCAAAAGAGGAAGGTTACAGTCATCTATGGATCTAACATCACCACAGCAAAGGAGAGCTGCAAAAGCTGATAAACAAGATAGCTGGGCATTTCAGAAACAAATTTGTGTACTCTGTCCACTATTGCTCATATCTTTTCTCTGACTCTGTCACTTACTCAATTCAGGACAAGATGACAGAGAAATACAACATCAACATGAAGAATCCTGCTATGAAGAGGATCATGCAGGAATTGAAAGAAACACAGAGTAATCCGAGCGATGAGTACATGAGACTTCCTTTAGAGGAAAATATATTTGAGTGGCAGTTTGCTATCAAAGGGCCCCGTAACACAGAGTTTGAGGGTGGGATCTATCACAGCCGAATCTAGTTGCTTGCCGATTATCCTCTCAAGCCTCCCTCTTTTATGCTGCTGACGCCTAATGGCAGATTTGAAACTCAGACAAAAATATGCTTGAGCATATCAAATTATCATCTATAGCATTGGTAGCCATCATGGAGTGTTCGATCTGCACTGGTGGCTCTTATTGCATTCATGCCAAAAAAACCTGAGGGAGCTGTTGGGTCACTTGATTATAGTAAGGAAGAAAGGAGTGCTCTTGCCATCAAGTCCCGTGCTCAGCCACCAAAATTTTGGGAACCCAGATCAACAGAAACTAATTAATGAGATTCATGATTATATGTTGAAAAAGGTGACTCTTGCACCTAAACTTAGTCCTGTGACAGATAACCAAGATGCCTCGCTATCCATAACACCAGAGGGTGGTAGCAGCACCACAAAAAATGAAGGTTACAATTACGGCAGGGCAGCAAAATGGAAAGGACGATAGGGGTAGAGAGGGGAGAGATAGTTCTGTTAAGAACATTGCAATGATTCCAAGAGAATAGAGCAATGATACAAAACACAGTGCATGCAAGGCATGCAGAAATAAAAGTAATGATTAAGCAATTAAAAAAGGCACAAAGAGAATGAACTATCATTCATATTATGACATGCAGAGATAAGGAGTTAGAAATAATAATTGAAAACAGAATATTATAAACATACAAGAGACAAAATTAGAAACTTAAAAGTGCAATTTCAAAAAAAATTGATTAGATAAGAACCGATATTAAAACTTTTTAATTATAATATTAGAAAAGAATTAATATTATTATCAAAATGAAAAGGATGATTTATGTGAAATGATAAAAGATAATAATAATAAAAATTTAGCACAAATTTTGATAAAAGAGATGTAGAATAAACTTAACTAACAAAGTAAGGGGAGGTACTAAATTTTTTCTATTAAATTAAATTAGTTTAAAAAACTGAAATATATTAGAATAAACTCTTTCAACAACATACTAGATTGTACTAGAATATACTACTAAATTTGGAGTGAGATATCTTTAAACTTATATTATTTTCTTTATCAACAATATATCAAAACCTACATAGATTAGAGCAAAAAGAAGTTAATCGAGTTTGGTGGTAAACCAGCCAAACCCAAAAAAAAATTCAATTTCTTCCAACTTAAGAAGATTAAAAAGGAATTAGTGAAATCTCTCTCAAGAGTCTCCTTCGAATCATACCTTCATGCAAACACTCATAAAAAAAGATTAAACTACTCTGATACCATGTTTAAAATAGAAAAAAAAAATGTAAATAAGCAATACCAGGAAAGAATCTAAGCAAGTTAATGCATGAAAAGATATTACCATAAGATATGAGAGAGAAAGCTTCAAGATCCAACACCATGAGACAAGATATTTGAAAAGGGGAAAGCAAAGAAAACCCCTTGTGACATTATGAATGGTGAATGAAAAGCCTAAGGAGAGAGAGAGAGAGAGAGAGAGAGAGAGAGAGAGAGAGAGAGAAATCACCCATACAATAATTGAGAAGAGGAAGAAACTTCATAAGAAATGAGAGAGGAGGGTCATCTCTTAAATAGAGAGGAGTTAGAATGTAACTCCCATGTCTATGAATGCCACCATTCATAAGTGTGTGAGGCCAAGTGTGAAATTACTCTTAAGGAGGAATAATCTAAATTACAAATTACAATAAATATTTGTCCTCACATATTCCACTAGAGGACAAAATAAGATGTAGTGGAAAAATGACAAAAACGAAATATATTAGAATACCTTGGCTTATATCCTAATATATTATAACAATAAAGAAAAGAGGTCTAACCTTGGTTTATAAACACACCAAGGAAAGATTACAACTTCTAACAGAAACTAACTAATTGAAAGAAATATAGTTTATTGGAAGTGTGTTGGAGTGTGCACATTAATCAGGGATATATTAGAAGGACTGAATAAAAAACTTAGAGAGCTTGAGGCATTAATGAAAGATGTTCAACATCTCTCAACCAAGATTAGAGATCTTGAGAATGAAATTGTTAGAGTAATAAGATATTACTGTGGTAATTAAATTATTTTTATTTAATTATTAAGTCACTTATTATCTATAGTTTACTTAAGATAAACTTTAGGCATATAATAAGTAATTATTTTATTAATCATTATCATGCAACCTAGGTTTTACATGTTAGGGTTTTCATCTC
This sequence comes from Cupressus sempervirens, assembly GCA_028749045.1. Classification (NCBI taxonomy): domain Eukaryota; kingdom Viridiplantae; phylum Streptophyta; class Pinopsida; order Cupressales; family Cupressaceae; genus Cupressus; species Cupressus sempervirens. The sequence continues at coordinate 266,288,942 of CM053786.1, read as the reverse complement.
CTTTTATAAGGATTGATCTCTTTATAATTTAATTCATTCATTTTGATAATAGAAATTTTTCCTTTTGCTCATCATGAATGTCTCATCTATGGATTTGGCAATTCTAGCCTACATAGCTTTTACTTCTCTCTTTCTCTATGATAGTTGTTTTCATGTAGATGATTCTTGGGAGCTGTGGGGTTGATCTTTCATCAACTTCAACATGGTATGAGAGCTCCATAGCTTCATGGCCATGTTCAATTTATGAAAATCTTGCCCTAGCTTTTAGATATTTTCCTTGCATTCAGAGGATTTCATTTTTCAGAGGTCTTTTGTATTGAATCTAGGGTTCACTATTTTTCGGTGCACTTTGAGGCCAAACAAAAATCATTGTTGAGCTCAGAATGCCCCAAAACACCTATTTTCAAATAAAATTTCTCCAATTTGGACGCAATTCAAATTTGAGCCTAAAAACATTTTCTCCAAGATTTTCCATGTTTCCCAAGGTGGTGGTGGTTCTTTGATTTTTAAGGCTCATTTCCTAAGGTGGTGAGTTTCATTTTTTTTTTTTCATGCAAATCAAGTTTTTTTGGAAAATTAAGATTTTATACATTTCCCAAGGCAGTGAGTTTCAAAAATTTGGTATGAAAATCAAGATGTTTTGAAAATTGATATTTTTACATGTTTCTTAAGGCAATGATTTCATGTTTTCAGCACAAAAGTCAAGATTTTTGACACAAAATTTAGATAATTTTTGTATGGAATTAACATGCTTCTCAAGGCAATTTTTGGTATTGTTGGTCACACTTTTTGAGATATTTTGGCATGGATCCTAATGTAGTATTTTTTTCTTTTTTTCAACACTTTTTTGACCTGTATGTGGTTTTTTGGGTATAACTTGCTCATTCAGACTTCATTTTTCAATCCAAAAGAAGTGCTAGAGAGTTGATTCTAATCTTGTCATGATGGTGTAGTTTATTTGGATTTTTATGCTACTTGGTTTACTATTTATTTAGTCAAATATAAAAGTTTTATTTTTCACTTTGGGATACATATCTTAAGTATTCAATCTTTGATTGGGGAATTGAACTATATTTTTGGAAAGGTCTTTCCAAGATCTTTCCAGTGATGCTAGTTGTTTTTCAAAATTCTTCTCTAGGCACATTCTATTCAGTAATTTGCATTTTTTCTGTTTGGTGAATATCTTGGTTGTTTCAAGTCTAGGGATCAATTTTTTGGCTTGAGATGATTTTTCATGGGTTGTACTATCTATTGTATCAGGCTTATGTCTCTTTTGTTCTTTTTTGACATCCATTTGTAGTATTTTTACAAATGCACTGAGATAAAGTGCCACTCTATTGCATTTTAGGATCTTGGACATCTTTGTGTTTTATTGTACTTTTACTACATTATTTAATGTGCCTTGGGGGATTTCATGTTGTCTATATTCACTATCTTCCTTTTTCAAGTGAGTGATCCTTCCACGATATTAGCCTCATGATGTATCAATGACATGTGCCACTATACATGTTTGTACTTCTTTTGCACTCTGGATGTTTTGGGTTCTTCTTTATGTAGGAGATATTGCATTCAATTTGAATTTTCATGTATTACCTCTTAGTATTAAAGGGGGTTTATGTTGGTTCTATTGCTTTCTTGGTTTAATGGAGTGAGTTATGTATTCAATATTTGATCCAAAGTACGTGGTGATTGCAGTGGCCCGATACCTATGCATTTCAGTGGGATGGATGATTTACCATATGATAGACATTCTTTCATTCCTATTTTTGGAGGCCATGAAGATACCTTCCATCTTTGATTGATGAGCTCTACAGACTTAGTCTTCTCTACTTGGTCATATTCTATATAGTGGAGGTTCTTTAGATAAACAATTTAGCAATTTTTGGAGCTTCATGTTTCAGTGGTGTTCTTCATGATCATCTTCTGTTCTTATATTCTAAAACATTCTTTCCATCTCTTTTTGGAGTAGGGTTTTTCTCATGTCGTTTTCTCTATTTTTTCTCTTTATAGAGATTTGGTTGTGCTTGGGTACCTCATCAAGCCTTGTTTTCAAGACCCAAATTTTCTTTTAGCAGTAGTTTTTACACTTTTTGGCTACTCCCTAAGTTTATCTTATGGGGGTGGGCAGGGGGGTGGTGTTAAAGTAATAAGATATTTCTTTATTAATTAAATGATTTCAATTTAATTATTAAGTCCCTTATTATCTCTAGTTTACTTAAGCTAAATTCTATGCATATAATAATTAATTATTTTATTAATTATTATCATGCAACCAAGGTTTTATATGTTAGGATTTTGATCTCCTCTTATAAGGGTTGATCTATTTGTAATTTAACTCATTCAATTTTGATAATAGCAATTTCTCTTTTTGAACATAAAGAATGTCTTGTCTATGGATCTAGAAATTCCAACCTCCATGGTTTTTGCTTCTCTCTTTCTCTGTGATAGGTGCTTGCATGGAGATGATTCTTGAGAGCTATGGGGTTGATCTTTCATAAAATTCAATAAAAACTAGCAAATTAAGTGATGACCTTGGGCTTTTAAAGTTATAGAAGAAGATGAAATTGAAAATATTTTCATTGGTAAGGGAATATCCGGCATTGAAGATTGACCTTATAAAGAGGAAACTGGATGAATGTGTGTTAGTAAATGCATCTTATGACAAGTTTTCCTATATAGATTTAGATGTAGTGGAGATAGTATCCTATGCTCTTTGTGCAACTTTGTGCATGGCAGGTTCACTGAAAGATAAATGGGATATGTAGTTCACCATGTTGAAATAGAACTTTGATGGCTACTTTGCACAAATTTCCTACCAGCAACAACTATGGAGGTGTTTTAAAAAAAATTGGCTTGTACATAATTTTTTTTAAACACCTTTTTCATTGATATGAAAGGGGGAGAGGTAAGGAAAATTTTATATATGTAGTACATAAGTATGTGTATAAAGGAGAAATAAGGTATAATTTAGGGTGAGTAATGTAAGAACTAGAACTATAGTCAAAGGGGGCAATGTAATTTATTTAGGAGATGTAATGAAAGGTGGTTAAAATAAAATGATCCATAAATTTTGAAATTTTGTAAATTTTGTTAATACCAATTTTGTAAAGTTTTGAAATTGTAAAGTTTTTGAGACATATGCAAATTTTCCCATATGTTGCCATCAATCCAAAAGGGGGAGATTTTTGATAATTTTGCTAGGGTAAACATTGTATGTTTTCATTTATGGCAACATATCTTCAATATAAAGATGAAAGACTTTGAAGATTTAGCTAACACATTCATAGATAAAAAAATGTTTAAGTATCATACAATTCATCTAGCTTAATATTTAGAGTTTTGGTAAGAATCATTTTTTTAGGTACATTTGAGACATGTCAAGTTAGGTATGGCAACATGAGACACTAGGGAACACATGGTCAAGTTTGCATTTCAATACGACCAGTAGAGAATGAGTTATAGGAAAATTACTAGTTATGACACTATATAGGCATAACAAAGCATGTCAAGAAATTGGACATTTTGGGTTAAGGAATTTTTTTTTTTACCAAAATAATTACTTAACTAATAGTGATGACATCCTATATGTAAACCGAAAGAGGGAAAGAGTTGGTAATATATTTTGTAAATTGTGTAAAAGGTTAAAAGTTGACTTAACAAGAATATTATAATTGTAAAGGTAAATAAGAAAATTGTAATATGTGAAGTTTCATGAATTTGTGAAGCATGGTATGATAATGTTTTGAGATGAAAATTTTGACGTATGATAAGAGGTATGCAATTTTTATGATGACCAACTAAAGCTATATCAGATATTGAAGATATCAACAATAGAGTAAAGAGGTTTTTATATCTATCTCTTTGTATCAAGGAACTTCATTATATATTACATGTCTGGGAGGTGGGCTCATCTTGCATACATTTGGTATTTGTACACAACATCTCATAATAGCGTTGAGGCTTCTAATAAGGCCCAAGTCCTCTAACAAGGACTAAGATAATATATGCACACAATAGATCTTTCACAAGATCTACTTTTGATTAATGGATCATTTTGTGGGTACCATCCTAACTGGGGTTCCTTTGGCTAGGGTTTTCCTTGTTAACAAAATATGGTGTTATGAGTTCTCTTATTGAATGGTTATGTTTACTATTAAATATAATTAGTTTAATTTCATATGAAAGTTATAAGGTAATTAATAATTTCTAGTTTTAGGCTAAAGTTTGTAGAATATTGACTCATAGCCCCCCTCTCAACATTCCCTATTTCTAACACAAATAATATGAAATCAAAAAAATAATGAATCTAAAAGAAAGATAAAATTTGGGAAAAATACAGAAAAAAATTCAGAGACATTAAAATTAAAAAAGAAGAACATGGATATGCATAGTAATGTTCCCCAAGAGGCATCTTAGGTCACTAAAGTGACCACTTATAATTAAGAGGAGATGAGACAATATAAAATAAGGGTTGTCATGCCATTAAGGAAGTATCGTATACCTATTGATCTTTCTCATGTAATATACACCATCCAAATAATGTTGCTTCTACTAAGAAAAGCTAATTAGTTGGTGGATTTTTAGAAGATGAAGGATTGTCTAATGGTGAAGGTCTTCCTCTATTATTTATATCAGTGTTCCACAATTTCATTTGATTCCCTTGGTTATTGTAATGATATTAGGAATTATTATCTTGATGAACTTTATTATTGCCTTGATACCCTTGATTACTTTATTAATTTTCATGATTGTGTCCTTAATTATTATCATGTTGAGTAGGGGAATTCCATTGATATCTTTGGTTGTTATCTTGGTATGACTAAAAATTATTTTTGGCATTTTGTAATTATTTAGTCTAATTTCTAAAGTTTATAACCTAAGAAGATAATTTTTTCACTTGTTAAATCTAGTATTTTACCTCAACTTTTTTCACATGACTAGTTGTACAACTTTTATTTCTCTAAAGTTAAACAATTCATATGGCCATGTGACATAAGAACTCCACAATGTAGCACTAAGTGGTTATGAGGGGTAGGAACTATATTGATAGTTGAAGCATGATTCAACATTCCCTGATTCAATGCATTTACATTTATAAAGCAATTGGATGTTCTATTTGTAGTGGTCAGTGATTGTAAACTACCCCTCTCATCCTTAGCATATGATTGAATTGGACTCATAAAAGCAACATCACTTTTTCACAAACATGGATGTGAACCAATTTAGGGTTGTAAAATAGATAGGTTGTGCTATATCACCACCGATGTTGTAGGTATTTCAAACTATTGAATAAGCCCTCTAAAATTTGTTACTGAAAGCATATAATGGTTCATTCTCTTTTCTCCTTGTCTTGATATAATTCCTATATTGTTCAGTAGGGGTGATAGGAAATATTAACATCCCAAGGAAAGAATCCTTTAATTCTTTACATATTTGTATTAAATTAATAGAAAGACTAATATACAAGTAAAATTCCTGCTCACCCAATAGATAAGGGAGAAATATTCACAAAACATCCTTTTCTTGAATAATTCTAAAATAAAGGGTATCATATAGAATATTAATGTGTTTATTAGTAGTGTGATTGATATCATTCACAAAGAATGGAGAGCAAAGGTGTTTAGGATTCTATGACTTATTTTTGTAGGCATTAAACACTACAAGGGCTGATGCATTTTGTGGATGCCATTGTTGGGCCATTATTGGAACTTGTTATTCAAAATTTGCAATTACAATGACTTGTATGGGTATTTGTACAAATAAGTTTTGTACTTTTGCAGCTCCTTTTGTAACTCCTCCTTGAAATGATCATTATTGTCATTAAGGTTGTTGAGATTGAAAACTTATTGTAATATCTACAATACTTGGTGAGTTATGACTTGTAGATGACTTTTTATTGCCTCACCTAGGCTTTTGGCCATGGTTTTGATCTTTTAGTTCTTACTCTCCTCGAGTGGATCTCAAGATTATATGATGCACCTAATGTGAGAATGAATTAAAGTTATTTAGTATGTGAAACTTATTCCAAATATTCCTAACAATGTTCGACCCCTCCCTCTAACACTAGATTCTATTAATGGTATGATGAAGGAATTTTTCTTTAAACAACTTCTACCTTTGATGATTCTTCTATGAGTTGAGCTAACTTCATGTACAAATTTATCCCTCCTTCTAGCACCAATTTCTATTGTTGATGTAATGATGGAGGATGCATAATAAATTAACTTTTACCATTAATAATTAGTCTTATTTTGGACATGAATTGACATATTTTCAGTGCTCAAATTTAGGTCCTCCTTCTAGTGTCTCTTTATATTGATGTGTGTTTTATGACCCACCATATACTAGAGAAAAATAACCAAATATTTTATCCTCTCTCAAACAATGTCTCATATATGCTATGATTTCAAGAAGATTCAATGATGACTCAAAATTTCCTCTTATGTCAGGTCTTGACTATATATAGGCTTGGTGGTTGATTGTTAGATAACTGGGGTGTAGGAAGGGAATTAGTTATGTCTGCTTATCCTATAGGCCTTCCAAAAAATTGAGTACAAGTTCAAACTTGATAAACTTCAATAGTAATAACTTTGTGATCTCATTCAACTTTACAATTCAATTTTGAAATCAATTTACTTCAAAATGTTATCTCACCAAGTCTATTATTATCGAGTATCATAAATGTAAAACCTATCATTTACTTAGTTATACCTTGTAAATTGCATGTATTTTTTAAATATGTTTCATTACAATTATTTTCACAACTTTAGGAAACAATCCCTAATGAGTGAACTCTTGGATCAACTCCACAAAGCTATTTATGCTCATCCATGAATTGATGCCATATACATCTTCACTTTGTGAATTTTGAAGATGGGAAGGACTCCCAACTTACCTCCTACATACTCAAAAGCATGCTTAAGCAATGACTTGGTAAATATGTTTGCAATTTTCTCTTTAGAATTTTCATATTAAAGCCTTACATATTTTTCTTGTACTTGATCCTTTAAGTATTGATATATTTATTGCACTAGTGTTATCACAATAAATAGTAACATGCTAAGTTATCTCCTTTTGCATTCCTTCCAATATTTTCTTAATATAAATAATATTAGAAGAATTAATAGTAGTAGATTGTGAAATACATCTATATTTCTTTCTCAACTATGGTTGGGGACTCTGGTCTTGGTTTCTTGTTTTTTATAGTTTAGAATGTTTGTGGTTCCAAGTCCCTGTAAAACCTGGGTTAGTTTGTTTTTGTACTTTTCTAGTGGTTTCAGGTCCCTGTAAAACTTGATTTTGATACTGTTCTTCAGTTTGTTGCAGATTTTTTCCTGGCTGGGCTGTCTTGCTTTATCTTTCTATTTTTTTTTTAAAGGGTTTCGGGGTCCCTTCAAAACTTGCTTTTACCATAATCTAAAACTATGTTACTAGTCTTTCTCCTACAAAGAAAGCTCCACCACTTGTTCTTTTGTTTATCATCAACATTACCAACCCAATCAATATCAGCATAGACTTTAAGAGTAAAGTCACTATCTTTTTCATACCATAATCCAAAACCTTTATTCCGTTTAAGATATTTGAATATCCTTTTGACAATAGTCATGTTTTATCCTTAGGATTAGATGAAAAGCATACAATAATTCCAACTACATATAGAATATCTAGTCTACTATACATGACATATTGAAGTTTACTTATCATTGATATTTATTTTGTTTTATTTACCTTAGAATTAGTATCCTCTTTTGATAATTTCACTTCAACCATCATACATGTGTCGATTGGTTTTGATTTCCTTTATATACTTAGATTGAGTCACATATATACCATTCTTTTCTTTCTCACCAAATATTGACATCTCAAATTCTTTACTCATATCATCAAAAAATTATTTACACATCAAATGACCTTCTCAAAATATAATATCGTCCACAAATATTTCAACAATCAACACCATATTTCCATATTCACTTTTCAAATATAGATTAGTGTTCTCATTTGTTCCATAAAATCCAATTTTAATCAAATAATAATGTAATCTTTCTTACCAAACCCTTACTTACCAAACTCTTAGCTATTTCTTTAGTTGACATAGTGCCTTGTTTAAGTTGCAAAATGAGTTCTTCCGATTACATTAAACAAATCCTTCTAATTGTTCTATGTAGACTTCTTCAAGTATTACATTAAAAAATGTAGAGTTTTCATCCATTTGATACACTTTCAATTTTTTGTAAGAAACATAAGCTGATAATGTTCTTACTCCTTCCAATATTTTCATAGGTGCAAAAGTCTCAACATAGTCTATTGCTTCTACTTGGGCATAACCTTTGCAAACTAGTCTTGCTTTGTATCTCACCACTTCTCCATTTTTATTCATCCTTTTTTCTGAATATCCTCAATTTTCCTATCACATTCTTGTATGCACATCTTAGTGGTAGTGTCCATGTATTTTTCTTCTCTATTTGATCAATCCCTTCACTCATAACATTTATTCAATCCTCATTATCCAGTGTAGCCTTAATTTTTCTAGGCTCAAAATTAGCTATTAAAAATGGACTCCTTTTCAACTTCTTGCCATTGCTCTAGAACTTCTATCTCTAATGATTTGTTCATTTGATAAAACAAGTTTAGATCTTTGATTATGTGTAGTATTCCCTCTCAGTTGGAGTTCATCTTCTTGGTTAGTTTGTACTATCCTTTTCTCTAGAAAAGTAGGATATTTGTCTGTATGTCTCTACTATAGCTTAGGTAATGGGTCAAGTACATCCTCATACACGTATAAAAAAAAATTTGTAATCCTATAGTTCCTTATTTCTTTCTACATCATTATAATCTAGAAAATCATCAATTGTGACATTTGTACTTTCAATCATTGTGTTAGTAACTTTATTCAAACATTTACCAAGGAAAATATGTTCATCTCCTTTTGAATAAAATTTACCATTCCTTACATCCTTATGAATGCAACACCTACTACCAAATATCTTGAAACAACTCACCTTAAGTGTCACCATAGAAGAGTTCATAGGGTATCTTGTTTATCATTTCTTGAACTAAAATTGGTTGAGAGTATAGACTACAATGCTAATGACTTATCTCTAGAAAATTTGTGGAACATCTTTTTCAATCATCAGTGTACTTGCATAGTCCATAATCGATCTATTTCTTCTGAAGTAGTAATTCTATTTTTTTGTGGTGTTTTTTTTGTAAATAAATACAATTTAATACTATTCTCAAAAAAAAAATTAGTGAATTCAATGGACATAAATTTACCACCTTTATTGAATCTCATATATTTCAATTGTTTCCTAGTTTATTTCTTGAATCTATCCTTGTATAATTTGAAAATATCAAACACTTGTAATTTTACCTTCATGAACATGATAATCACCATCATAGTGTAATAATAAAAAAATAATATAAAGTATCTATCACCATAATAAATTTCCACTCTCAATTGTCCACACAAATTAGTATGTACTAATTCTAAAATATCATTATACATGTGTGACTTTCTTGAAAATTTTGACTTTTTCATCTTACCAATATGACATTCTTTTGACATACCACTCTCAAGTTTATGTATATTTGATAAGCCTCTTAGAACTCTTTTCTTTATGCTAACCTTCACCATATTATCAATATTTATATGGCACAACCTCTTATACCACAACCATACATAGTCATATTTAGAAAACAGACATGTTTCAATAGTAGGATCAAGATAAAATAGATCAACTTTTGTTTTCATTCTATTTCCATATCTAGTTTACTTCATCATCAAAGATCTTGACATTTTTTTTCTGAAACTTTAGCTTGTGACCTATATTTGTTCAGTTCAGAAATACTCAAAAGGTTATACTTTTTTCCTTTTACCTAGTATGAATCATCACATCTAATTTTTCCTTGAACATTAGTGATCCTCTTCCTTTTACTAGATATGAAACACCATTACCTAGCTTAATAGTTGCACCATCATCAATTTCTTAAAGTTTGTCATACTTAAGTCACCAATCATGTGATGTAAGTGTCCACTATCTATGATCCATATATCATTCTTGCTAACATGTGAAATAAGGATTTTTATTCGCATAACTTTATCCTTTAGGATCTCCATTGACTTAGTCTATTCTTTCTAAGAAATGTAGCATGATATATTTCCTTTATATTTGTTGTCCTTTTCCTACTTGTACTTATGATCTCTCTTATCGTTTCCATTTCTCTTACTTCAATTGGGACACTTAGCTACAAAATGAGCAACTTCATTTCACTTAAAATTGACTAGGGGCAGTTTACCTTTCAATTATATCTTCCTCCTGATAATATTCTTGCAAGCAATACTTCAATAACATCCATATTATCTTTAGATCAAGATTTAGTTTCATATTTACTACTCTTCACTTTCTTTGAACTACCAATGGTTAGTGTTCAAATTTCAAGGAATTTCAAAGTGTAACCAAAATATTATAATAATTACTCAAATAAAATGTATTCAATTGACTAGATAAACCATTAAGTGTTAGATCATTACCAGACATAATTGTACCTTTTTGAAATGTAGAAACATTTATAGAATAAATGGGTAGAAGAGTTCTAAGAAATTTACTTACAATATAAGAATCAATAGTAACTCCTCCAACAACTCTTATTGCACTTACTACTTCCTTGATTTCGTTCACATATTGTGCAACATTCTCACCTTCTTTCATTTTCATATCATCATACTTGCCTCCAAAGCTTTATGCTTTAGCTCACAACACATTTAGATCTCTACCATGTACAAGTGTCAACTTGTCCAACATTTGTTTAGCATTACCATAATTTTTGACATCATCAAAATCAGGATTATTTAGAACAAATGCAATTTTAGTCATTAGACTATTATGATCTTTCTCCTTCACCATTTCTTCAAAGGTCATATGAAGGGATGGTGTAGAATATTCATTATCCAAATAGTATGTAGCATTGTCACAAGATGACTTCATAATATAAATATTCCTCATTAGAAGATGGACCCTATTAGGAGTCTATAACAAAATTCAATACATATCAGTCCTTGTTAGGAGACTTTGAATCCCTCTTAGGAGATTCCAACCTTGTTAGGAGCTGTCGAAGATAGATGGACCCACTATCCAAATAGCTTCTAGGAAAGACCAATGAATCCATTGTCCAAATGATCTTTTTATTATTCCTTGCATAATAATAGAGATGAATAGTACTATTGGGTATGTGAAGGATCATGGTTAACCCAACTATACCCTTAAGTGGTAATGAAAATTAGTAAATCAGGGTTAGGTCAACTTGACATGTAATTTTCAACTTGTTATGAACTTTCTATCAAAAATTTGAGAGAAAAGGATCTCTAATAAATTGAATTCAGCTTCTAAACTACTAGGCCTTATCTAAAAATAAATAAAACTTGATTGGTCAAAATTTTTAATTTTAATGTGATACTACATAAATTTCAGGACCAAAATAAGAAGTAGACGTATGTGTCACCAACTTAATCAAAATCAAATGATAATAGTTTTTAATAAGGTTATATATATAATAAGTATACTCATTCATAGAAAGAAATTGGACAGGATTTTTAAATGCTTTAAGGCATTTCAAAACTACATATTTTTCAAATCACCACTTTTTGGCACACCATGATCCTATGCAAACCTTTGTCTTTCCTCTTTCTCTTTCATTTCAACCAAACTTTTTCTCCTTCTCGTCTTGTATCCAAATCAAAAATATCTCATCTAATAATCTCTCAGACCTATTATTTGTACTCATTAAATACTCTATTTCTTTTCTCACTTCCTTAAACACTTCACATGGTCCAATCTCATTCCATGTTATCCAAACAAGGGAAACATTTTTCCTTTATATCATCTCTTCAAAATAATTCATTGAGTCATCCTTTAGGCTTTCTAGAGTAAAATTAATTTATAATTACAATAGCATTCTCATCTTGTAGTCTATAATAAACTTTACATGTGTAATACTAGAGCTTGCACATTAATTGATGTCACCATTAGACTATCCTCTATCACTAGTTGAATGTGCATCACCTAATTATATCTCTCATAGAATATATGATACAAACATTAGAAACTACTTTCCAAGTATTCTTTCTTTACACTGCTCTCTCTAAATCATGCATATCTTTTGTACATCTTTGACTTATACTCTGCACACTGAGCCTTAACATCAAGAGACAATATAGAACATGTCATTAGCTACACATCAATAGACAATCAAAACATTGTTCATACAAATATGATTTTTATTTACCACTCTACTAGTCTTCGCAGACTTGCTTCTATGTTAACATCAATGAAAAACATAGTCATGAATACAACATGTCAATACTCTCCAAATATTAGAATACTCCACCAATGTTGTACTATCAACATTCATGCTAATAATCTCCAAATTTTGCATTGATGGCAACATAGATGAAAAATATATAAGTTCCATGAATACTAAAAATAATACTTTGTTGCTCCTATAGTGGTTCTCAACTCTTCAAATCCTTTTCATCAATCAAATCTAAAAAGCTCTAGAACACTGCTCTATTCATTATCTTCCTAAGATTAGAAATAGTTTTTCATAGTAAACATACATCAAAATTCTGCATGCTCCATAGCTCCCCCATAAAGATATTCCTCCTTATTTCTTACATGAATCTTTCTATATCTCCCTATTTTTATTGTTGGAAATATAATAGGGAAAGTAAACTCTAAGAGGGGGGATAGTGTGTATCAATACTTAGAAATTGTAATCATAAAATTATTCACCACACATCCATCTCACAATTTGTGCATGTAAGCTAAAATACTAGATTCATACATTCATAACTTGAAAGTAAATAAAAATTCAATGTGCATGTATTACACAACATATTTGGTTACCCAGAAACCCTTGAAGAATAAGGTAAAAATAGGGTGGGGATGACACCCATAAATCTCCACTACTATAGTAATAAAGTGTATCCAATGAAGGTTACAATGTTTTTATCATGAAACATGATCTACCTTATGAAAGAGGCTTTACAAGATTGTTAGATCTTACCCTATTAAAAGATTTCAAAACCCTATTAGAAGTGTTCCTAGTAAAAATAATTTGACTTACAAAAAGGTAAGCACCCTATTAAAGGACTTACAATAGCCCGTTAAGACTACTCTTTTAAGAGATTTAAGTGATTCACTTGTTAGAATTTCTTAGCAATGATTCTTTGGTTAACACTTTGTTGCTTGATGAAATATCAATTCTTTCTAGATGTGTACTTGACTCTTCCTTATCAAATGTATCTTTGTTGTCTTCTAATTCCCTTCCTCTATTATCCTCTAATTTATTCTACAATGTATCTCAATTCACAACTTGTTAGTCACTATGAATTCTATGTTTAGGTAACCAAAAATTATCTCTTTTCTCCTTCCGCATTCTTTTTTTTTTTTTAAAGTTTAGGGTTTGTCCTTCTTAAAAAGACCTAGGTGACTTAGGGTTAGTTATGAATTAATGATTTTGATTCACCCATATTCCCACTTAATCCTTCCGTTTTTCTAATTGGTTGCATGTATTTCATAGGGATTCACAATAAAGTTTCATCCTTATCATCTAGGATCAGAAAAAAAACCTCAAGTCGGCTCCAAAATGGTTTATATACTAGTTTTTTCTATTACAAACAACTATGTCAAAATTGTATTACTCAACACTTGAAGTCCCTAATGCTTAGCATTAGCTACAACTTCAATGTTTTAACTTAGCCTCTAAATAACTTGGCATTCATTGATCGCTTGCAATCTAAATAATTTGACACTTACTATCTTCTTGGCAGTTGAGTGACTCAACACTTACTAGTTACTTGGAACTTACTAAATATCCCTCACTTAGCATATACTATCTGACAACTTATTCTTGACATGTATTACTTGTTTGACATGAACTAAATAAATAAATGAAGTATATTGTTACTCATATTTCAAAACCAATCTAAGATTAACAATCTCCCCCTTTGACATGAGTTGCAAAATACTTGGTCATTAATGAATAACCTTAGGCTTTCAAGCATAGCTTAGATAATATCTACTTACACAAAAAATTTAAAACTTCATTTCTTTGTAAAACTTATGACTCATTAATCATAACTAAAATTTAATAACCCCTTGATTTCATTGTTCCATTCTAAACTAAAAAACTAAATACTCCTTCTAAGTAGATTCTACATATGTTGACTCACTCACTCTCGTATCTCTTCTTATCATGCATACTCCCCCTTTATTTATTCTACCCCCTTTGACACTTATGTCATGGGTAGTACACTTATAAGGTGTTTTTCCAAGAAATTTTATGGACCTCAAGTGTTATCTTCAGAGTTGTATCCCAGTTCTCACAAGCTACCTCCACTGATTTGATTTGGATGACTAACTCAACAATAGGATGAACTAAACCTTCATGTGTTGAAAGATGGGGATCTTTCTGCATTAATTTCTCTATAAAGGATAGCTCCTTGTAAAATATTTCCACGTGTAGGGTCAACATGGAGTGGATGTTGATTAGTGTAGCTTGAATATTTGAATATTAAGCATGTAGAGCTGCCAACTGACCTTGGGAATTCATCAAATTCCTCAAGTGCCTCTAACTTTGAGATAGATAATGTGGTATAGTTTTACCTATTTTCTTCATATCTCCCTCCAAATTGTCAATATGGGACTACACTTCTTGTGTGAACAAAGTTGTATCACATAACTTAGTGTAAAGTGAGAAAATATTCTCTAAGACTTTCTTTACATTGCCAATCTTGGTTGCTAACTCAACCTGACTAAGTGCAATAGGACTTGATATGTTTTCATTTATCTTACCTTGAAATTTTCTTTTAGACCATTCAAGTAATTTTACATTGGAATCTATGTATACATCACTGATTTGATCTACAATGTTTACCAACTGCTCCATGATAGGCTTTTCCTCTTTAGGTACTGGCAGGTTAAATGCATCAATGAATATATCATTGATGTCTTGCAATTTTTTCTTCTACCTAAGCTCCCTTTTGAGAAATTCTTGTTTCTTTTACCTTGAAAGTGCATTCTATAGTGTGCCCATTTGTTCAGTAGTGATAGTTGTGAGGTCAAGCTTTGGTAGAACAATCACTTCATACAAGTTTACATCACCAAATGATGTAACTCCATCTATCTTAGATGTACTAGGACTAGGAATTTGTGACTATAGTGGTGTAGCTTCTACACTCGACCTATGAAGTGCTTGACTTAAACGAGTAGCAGTTGCTAAGAAAGCAAACAAGGTTTATATTGCTAATTGCTCCTTAGGTTGTGTAGTCAAGTTTAACTATTTAGTCTCCTTCTCTTCTTGCCTTTTAATTACAATTGCACCTTGAACTTGTGTTGTAGGTGCGGGAGTATCTACCTAACCTAGTAGAACTTTTGTTGTATCCTATACATCTATAGATACTTCTAGTACAAATAAAATGTGTACCAATTCATTGATGTTGGTCATGGATGGCTCTTTTCTTTGATATATTACAAGGGGTCATGTAGGTTGTATCAAAAAAATTGAGGGGTTTTTATATGTCTTGTATTTCCACCTTTGTAAATGCCATCTCTACCTTCTTAAGTTCATCTACAGTCACTGATAAAGGATGACTACATAGTTGTGCCTTGGTGGTGGTGTCTAGCAATATTTTTTACATGTCCTTTGTTAAGGGATTGATTTTCTATGGTACATTATTAGAAACATTCTCTATCTATATAATTTCACTTTCTTCTTGTGTCACATATTGTGGACTAACACTTGACAATTGTATATCTAGTATACTCTATTCTATTTGTTGCTCATCTTCACTATACCCTATACATCTGCATTTGTCTTAG
Organism: Cupressus sempervirens; assembly: GCA_028749045.1. NCBI lineage: Eukaryota > Viridiplantae > Streptophyta > Pinopsida > Cupressales > Cupressaceae > Cupressus > Cupressus sempervirens. The sequence continues at coordinate 266,273,061 of CM053786.1, read as the reverse complement.
TTTCTTCCACATGTGCATCTTTCTCATTATCAACTATAGTAACCTCAATTACTTCTTGTTCATCTTTTTCATCACCTACCTCAATAGTTGTCTACTCAATTGCCTTAGGTGTTGTTAGCCCATACATTGCCTTCCATAATTGAGTACTCTATTGAACAACATCTTCAATCTTATTCTATACAATTTTAATGGCTTCATAGTTTGGAGAAAATTTTCTTGCATATTTCTTAATGGCGGTTGTCACCTTAGATTTATCTAAATCTAGTGTCACTCTTGCAAGTGTAGTTTCTCTTATATTTCTCCCTATTGTGAGACCATATTTCCATCTTTGCTCAACTCTATCATATAAATTCTTTTGTAGAGAGTTGGAAATCTCAATTTGAGTCATCTTAAATGTTGCCATCATGGCATATATCTACTCTTTTATCTTATCCATATCTAAATTTCCAAGCCTATCAAATTCAATATGTGAAAATCCATTTAAATTGGCATTATTCTTTACATTTTCACATACATTATCCAAATTAGAAGAAGGACGTTGGCTTACCACTTTGAATTGTCTATTATCATTAGACTCTATCCTATCCTCATCTAAATTGGTTGGAGCAACATATTTTCTCCTTGGTCTCTTCACAAAATCATTAGTTTGTATAGATTTTGTGGCCTTGTTTCTTTTGGCTTTACCACTTCTTGAGCTTTCTTAGCAGTAGCTCTTGTACTAGTTCTGGTAGCTGGTACTATAAGCCTAGGTTTTACAACCTTCTTTGGTTTACTAACTACTGGAGTTTTAGCTTTTCTCTTCTTCTTTTTTGTGACTATAAGTGCTTCACTTGCTTCTTCTCCCTTAGCACCTTCTTCAAGCTCATCTTCCTCTTCATCTTGATCTTCACTGTGGCCTTGTGTTAGGTCCAGTGGTGCTTCATTAGGAACATCTTCTTCATCACCATCTTCATTGTCTTCCTCTTCTTTATCTTCTTCTGCTCCTTCACCAAATTTTTCTTTAAGCTTCCTAACAATTTTGTTCTTCTTTCTTATTACTGATGTTATGTCCAAGTCCATAGTTATCTTTGATTTCACAACATCATTTTTTCCAAAGGCATTAGCCTTAGTATCTACTTCTTCTACAAGTAAAGTTGTAATTTTTGTAGATGCCTCATCCATATTAATTTCATATCCTAGAGGTCTTAACTATCTTACCCTTGGAACTACAACCTATATATAGGTGAATTCACTATCAGATAAAAACAAAACATCATTAAAATGTGCCTCAACTAGTGGCACTAGAATCTTGTGTCTTTGTTTCATATACTTCTTAAAACCCTCAAAATAATTACTCATAATAGAATCAAAGAAATTTCCCATATGCTCAATGAATACACCTATTTGTACTGCAATAGATTTGTTTGTCTTCCAATCAACTATTCCAAAGGAAGCAAATGTGTTCTACACATAGAAAAATATGCATACATGGATTGATCCAAACTTGCATTGTGCACTTTGGTTTTCCTTATGGCTCCCATGCTTTTTGATATTTATTGCAACTATAGCTTGGCAAGGTCATAAATATGATCATTATTTACCATCTTGTAGCCTACATCAACAACAATCCAAGGTACACTATTTACCCTGCTTGATTGAAATAATTTGTGTGGAATAATCCTTACTACAAAAGCAATTAGAGGATTTATTATGGTATCAATTTTCATTCCTCTTTTATTGTACACTACCCTTATGTTTTTCTCAAAAACCTCTTTTGCATCACTTCTCATGGTTTTGGGCTTGTCTAGGGTTGGATACCTAGTTACCCTCTACACAATCTTCTTAGTGATCTTGATAGGTCCATTCTCTAACTATACAAAATTATCATGATTTCTATTGAAGAAAATTGTAATCCATTCTGCCTTAAACATGTTTGAAAATTCTAGTGCACAAGTTAACCCTCTTCTCTCTACAATCTTGTAATCCTCCTTCAGTACTCTATTTTCACACAATTTTCTATATAGGTCTTTGATTTCCATATCTCCTATGCTACCCACCATACATGAGTAACAACATATCACATCTTGAATCATTAATAATTGTGGTTGTATCATGGATAACACACTAGACAAGTCTTGTTTATAAGCAATGTTAGGAATTGTCTTGAAATATAGTTTTCTAATCTCATTGTTGATAAGTTGAAAATTTAAAACTTCTTTTCCCTCTCTAAAATTATTAGGAGAAGAAATACATTCCATATTTAATACCTATTATTTGAACAAATTCAAATCGCATAGCTTGGCACATGATAAATACCTCCACAAATCTGATAAATGGTGTCAAATAGTGGTTGAATTCACTCTATAAACACTTGGAATGATCTCTTCAATTTTGCATTAGCTCTTCATTCTCTCTCTATCTTCAAATGATGTTAAACGAGTCAAAAATCAATCATATAGACCTTAAAACTTCATAGTTAATTCTTAGTGCTTACAGAATTGTAAGGTTGGCTTGAATAGAAATTTCAACTCACTAGGTTTCCATGTAGTTTATTTTATGCTTAGAAACTATTACAATCTTAATCAACACTATCACTTGTGGTAGCTTGGCACTAATTATAATTCACTTGGCAACCATAGTGAAAATTTTCATGCTTGACACTAACATGAAAACTGAAAAAACTTAAAGATTTCTTCCATATTGTAAACAACAATTTGCTTCTTACTTCATGCAAATATAATTTTTTAGAACTAAAACCTTTGACCTGATGTACAATATTTCTTTTAAATATTAGTCCCACACATACCTCTCAATTCTTATTTGGAGGTAGTATGATCACTTGACCCATTTGATAAAGTGATCCCATTTGAACTTGATGTGGTACAATCTTCCTATCTCTTCCATGTCTTGTTCATCTCATCCTTGACATTCTCAACATTTACCTTTCATTTTCTTTTGTTGAAATCACTACTAGGTGCCTTTGACCTTGCTAGACAATTCCTGCTTATGTGACCATTCTTCAAGTAGGCGAAACATATAGTTTGACTCAACCATCTTTTGTATATAGTCACTTCTACAATGTTTTCTTATGAAATTTTTAGCAAGATGTCCATACTCTTGACAATAGTGATAACTATATCTAGTATTATTACCATGATTATAAGAGTTACCATTGTGCTTTACCTTTGTTTTCTTGTATGATGACCACTTGGGCTTGGATCTACACTCATATGCTCTATGTCAATACTTCTAATAGTTATAGAAGTAACCTTGAAATCTTTCTATGCTTATGTTCTTGGTTCTACACTCATATGCCCGATGTCCTTATTTGTTGCATTTGTGGTAGTGACCCATGAACTTCTACTTAGGATTCTAATTTGCAATCTTGCTTCTACAAACATTAGTAGTATGATCTATCTTACAAAAATTATGACATGAAGGTTTGGAGTTCTTACCTTTATTACATCTTTCTTCACCACTTTTGGATGATCCTCCTTCTTCAGTACTAGTGTAATTGAATCCAATAGTATCATTGTTGGATCTAGGAGATCTCATCAGTTGCTCAAAATGCTTGATAGCTTCACTAGGTCTATTGAAGCTTTTAGGAAACTCCTTTTCTCTTTTGAAATCATTTCTTAGTTTTTCATTCTGGAACTTTAGTGTTGTGATGTCAAAATCTTTTTCATTCAGTTCATGATTTCCAATCATCATTTGATTCAATGTTTCTAATTTCATGTGAACAATCCTATTCACCTCTAACATTTTCTCTTCTAGGCTATTGGTCAATATCCTTTTGTCATCCTCAGTCATGACTTTTTCATCTTCAACTTTCTTTTTCTCATCAGTTACCTCACATAGTAATACTAATTGGACTTCTTGTTCTATCTTGAGTTTCTAAACTCTTCAATTAGGGTTCCATTCTTTTCCATCAGATTTACAATTGCTACATCAAAATCACTTGTGTTACCATCTTGAAATAATATGGTTGCATCAATCTCTTGGTAATGTGTGTTATTCTCTTCAATAAATATCTCTTTCCTTCTCTTCATTGATTTCTTTAACTCATCTTTTTCTTCATCCATCTGATGTAGGGTAAGTTGTATTTTAATCTTTTAGCTCTCAATATTTTCTCCCAAATTGTAGACTTATATTTCCAAGATATTTTCTCAAAGTCACAAATCTTTACTTTCAAAGAACTATGCTCTAATACCAATTTTTGGAAATATAGTAGGAAAAGTAAATTCTGAGGGGTGGTGGGGGGTGAATTAGTATTTCAAAAAATTCACCACACATCCATCTCACAATCTATGCATGCAAGCTAAAACACTAGATCCATACATTCATAACTTGAAAGTAAATAAACATTCAACACATGTATGACACAATATATTTGGTTACCTAGAAACCCTCCAAGGAGAAGGTAAAAATGAGCTGGGGATGACACCCACAAATCTCAAATACTATAGTAATATGGTGTATCCAATAAAGGTTACGATGTTTTGATCATGAAACATGATCTACCCTATGAAAGTTATGTCTTGTTAAAGGCTTTACAAGATTTTTATATCTTACCCTATTAGAAGTGTGCCTAGTACAAGGACTTTGAATAACAATGAAGTAAGAACCATGTTAAAGGATTTACAATAGCCTATTAAGACTACTCTATTAAGAGATTTTATTGATTCACCTGTTAGAATGTGATAGTAATGATCCTTTGGTTAGCACTCTGTTGCTTGATGATAGATCACCTCTTTCTTGATGTGTACTTGATCCTTCCTTGTTAGATGTATCAATGTTGTCTTTTAATTGCTTTCCTCTATTCTCCTCTAAAAAATTCTAAAATGTATCTCAATTCAAAAATCTTTAGTCACTATAAATGCTCTGTTTGCACACAAAAACTTCTCTATTTTCTCCTTCTGCATTTTTTTTTTACGAAGTTTTGGGGTTTGTACTTATTAAGAATACCTAGGTGACTTAGGGTTAGTTATGAATCAATGATTGTGATTTTCCCATATTACAACTTAATCCTTCCCCTTTTTCTAATTGGCTACATGTACTGCATAGGGATTCACAATAAAGATTCATCCTTATCATCTAGGATCTCAAAAAAATCCTCAAGTTGACTTCAAAATGGTTTACATGGTAGTTTGTGCCATTACAAGAAACTATGTCAAAATTTTATTACTCAACACTTGAAGTCCCTTATGCTTGACATTAACTACAACACCAATGCTATAAACCAACCTCTAAATAACTTGGCATTCATTGATCACTCGGCATTTGAATAACTCAGCACTTATTATCTTCTTGGCACTTGATTGAACTTGTACTTACTAGTTACTTGACACTCACTAAATATCTCCTGCTCAACATATATTATCTAACAACTTATGCTCAACATGTATTTTTTTTTAGTATGAACTAAGTAAATGAATTAAGTATATTTTCACTCATATGTCAAAACCAATATGAGATTATCACTTTTCCCCATACATACTTATGAGATGTTTTCTTCTTGCCCCTATCCTAGGATATGTTTTTATGCATATTCTCCCTCATTGATACTAATGACAAAAGTTGTGATTTGTCAAATTACTACTCTAACTCATTGAGCAGCTCAAGTGACCAAAGACATTTTTCAAGACCAAATATCAAGAGTCACAAAATACTTGGCTCATCTTAGATACTCCCCCATATAGAAAGCATCAAAATTTAGTCCAATCTAGTAATAGTGCTTTGTACCACTGGACAAATGCACTTCCTACATCATCTACTCTGAATTAGGTAGGGGCATAATTCCAAGCATACCTCTCAAGTACTCAAATGTATCTTTAGGTAAAGGCTATGTAAAGATATCAACAATGTGATCTTTAGAACTCACATGCTCCAATGTGATCTCTTTTTATCTTACTTTCTCTCTAAACACATGATACTCAATAGATATATGTTTAGTCTTAGAATGCAATACATGATTCTTAGACATAGTCAATGTACTTGTGTTATCATAGTAAATGATAATAGGTTCTATAAACTCAATCCTTATATCCTTCAACATTTGTTTCATCCACATAACTTGATTACAATTATTTTCTACTCCTACATACTCTGCCTTAGATGTACTCTGAGAAATACAATCTTGTTTCTTGCTCAACCAAGAAACCAATCTTACTGCAAATAAAAATGATCCACCACTGGTGCTCTTTGTATCATTCATACTTTATATCCAATCAACATTAGTATAAGCACATAGACTAAAATCCCTTGTTCTATCATATGACATTACATAATATGATGTTCCTTTCAAATATCTAAATACATTTTTTACTACTACATAATGATACTCCTTAGGATCAACTTGAACTCTAGCTACAATTCCAACTACATTTTCTATATCTAGTCTAGTGTGAGTCAGATATTGTAAACCTCCAATCATGGATATGCACTTCTTCTACTTAACTGTAGGTATCTCATCCTTTCTTGATTACTTGTGATGAGTTATCATAGGCGTACCAACAAGCTGAAAACTTTCCAATCAAAATTTCTTCATGAAAATTTTTAAAACTAGTTAGTGTGTGAAATAAAAATGTCATCACTATTCTACACAATTTGCAAACCTAGGAAAAAAATCATTTCTCCTATCATACCCATTTCAAACTCATTCTTCATTTCTTTAGAAAACTTGTCACTTTCTTTATCATTACCTCTAAGTATTATGTCATCAACAAACCATTCTCAATTTCTTTCAAATACAATTTACTATCTATGATAGCTTTTGAAAATACTAGTTTTGCCAAATATTTGTCCAACCTTGCATACCAAGTTCTAGGTGCTTGGTTCAATTGTTATAGAGATTTATTTAGTCTACATACCATATTTTTTTTCTTTTGTTAGAAGGAAACCTTCAGCTACTCAATATATACCTCTTCTTCAAGTTCTCCACTCAGGAAAGATGATTTAACATCCATCTGATACACCTTGAATTTCTTATTCATTGAATAAGCCAAGATAAATCTTACTACTTCCATTATAGCTATAGGAGCATAAGTCTCCCCATTTTCTATTAATTCTTTCTATGAATATCCTTTTCACACAAGTCTAGCCTTGATCCTAATAACTTTTCCTTGCTCATTCATTGTGTTTCTAAATATACATTTTTCATTCTTCACAATATGATCTAAATTTTCCTTCATTAATTGAATCCAATGATCATATTTACATGCTTCATCTATAATCTTAGGTTCAACCTAATAATACAAACATAATTCACACAGTTCATTTACTTGATTACTATTTCTACTCCCAATGACTTATTTAGCAGGATGATTCTTTGATATACATCTGCTAGGAGTTGTCAATTCAAATCTTTCTTCTTATCTAGGCTCAAATATTTTCTCTTCAATTTTATACCCTTTATATAAATAATTGTTAGTTTTAATAGTAACATCCACATTTTTATGGTTAGCCTTTGGATCAACAATAGTTACGAAAGCTATCTCTTTTTCTACTTCTTCTATAACCAATTTAGGCTCATTATTTTTGTCATCACAATCATTCAAGAATATTACCATACTTTATTTGAATTCCTCATCTTTTTCAAAAAGTGAACTCTTTCTATTTTTCTTGCAACTTAGTTCATCTTGACAAAAATTGACCAAAATCCTTACATGTCCAACAAACAAAAACTCCCATACCTTCTGGCTCTCTTTTCCTAAGTTGTTCAATACCTTTTTTGATCTTCATGTCTTCTTTGGATATGGATTTGTCTTTAATTGTTTGTATTCTTTATCATGAAACAAAAGGTTTTTGGATTAGAAAACTCAATGCTCAATTCTCTACACAATTTTGATATCTCACCAAGAAGCTCCATCTTCTTGGTGTAAAAATTTCCTCCATTGGATTCATGACTTTCTTTTCTGATGTAACTCACCACTAATCTCCCAAATATGTTAATCTTTCTCTTCAAGGACCTAAGTATCTAATCCTTATTGTTAGAATATATAGTCCACCAATATGACTCAGAGGGGGGGGGACTAAATTAGTTATCCAACTATTATCATAATTATCAACCTTAAATAAACTTAACCATATAAGAAATATAATTTGAAACCACAAAAAGATACTCATACACAATAATACCAAGTATGTTAAGTAGGGAAATGCTTGATTAGAGGGAAAACCCTGATGGGGATGGTACCCACAAGATGATGTACTCATATAAATATTCCTTGTTACAAGATGAACCCTATTAGGAATCTATAACAACATTTTGTACATATCAATCCCTGTTAGGAGATTCCAACTTTGTTAGGAGTTGCACCAACCTTGTCAAGAGTTGAGGAAGATAGATGGACCCATTGTCCAAATAGCTTCAGGATGAGACCAATGAATCCACTATCCAAATGATCTTTGTATTATTCCTTACATAATAATAGAAATTAATAGTACCACTCCTCTCCCTTTCTTTATCCTATCAACCATACTTCTTCTCCTTGTGATCTTGTAACCAGATCAAAAATCTCTCATCCAATAATTGCTTGGATTGCTTACTCCCATTTACCAAACACTCTACTCCTTTAACACATCCTTGAAAACTTTGCATGCTCCAATCATATTCCACGCTTTACAAAAAAGGAAAACATCTTTCCTTTATAGCATACCTTCAAAATAATTCCCTATGTTAGCCTTGAGGCTTTTCCAATTAATTATAATAATAAAATTAATTATTTTTCAATTAGAATAGTATTGTTAGCTCAGAGTCTATATAAAAAATTACATGTATGATAATACATCTTGCGCATTTGTTGATGCCACCCTCAGACTATCCTTTTTCACTAGTTGATCATACATCACCTAATTATATCTCTATTATAAGATATAATAAAAACATCATAAACTACTTTCCAAGCATTATGTCTCTACACTAGTCTCTCTAGATTATACATATCTTCCGTACATCTTCAACTTAGACTCTATCCATTGAACCTAAACATTAGGACATAGTAGAAAACATGTTCATAGCCACACATCACCATATAGTAAAAATTGTGTCCATATAACTAAGATCTCTATCTACTACCCTACCAGCCTAAACAGGCTTACTACTATGTTGACATCAACAACAAACACAATCATGAATGGAACAAGTCAATACTCTCCAATTCTTAGGATATTCCCTAGATTTTTCACCATCAAAATTCATGCTAACAAGACTGAGAGTCACTTGGAAGTCCTTACCATGCAACGATTCAACACTTCTTAACCTTAAAGAAAAACCTCGATAAAGTTTTCTTTTCACTACTACTAGGAAAAATTGTCATTATGTCAACTTTATACATAAACTTGGCCATAATATTCACAAAGGCTATTAAACTAGTGTGGTAAAAATTAATTGAAAGATCCCATAGGCCACAAAAAAACCTACTAAACATAGACTAAAATCTAGAAATGAAAGCCCACCGACTAGTATTAATCCTCCTTGTTAGAAATAGATAATACTAAGTGGGGGGTGAATTAGTATTCTACAAACATCTGCACATAGCTAAATATTATTAATTAGTTTATAACTTTCATATTAAAGTAAACCATCAATGATGAACAATCAATATAACCATACACATAGAGAACTCATTGCACCATTATTTGTTAACTAGTGAAACCCCCGCTAAGGGAAATCCCTAGTGGGGATGACACCCACAAGATGATCCACTAAACAATATAATCATGTTAAGGATATTGACCCTATTATAATTCTATGAAGTACATTAAGTGTCTTGAGTCCTTGTTAGAGGACTAGGCCCTTTTAAAATTATACAACCTATTAGGAGTTTCTTCAATCCTATTAGGATTTGGTAGTTCAAATACAATGTATAAAAGAAGAGCCCACTTTCTTAACATGCCATTATACAATAAAGTTTTTCACAAGAATAGGTATACATACAATATTTTCTTCTTGCACTTTCTTTAATCATATATCAAATCTTGCATCACATAGAGTTGGCATATCATGTAAGCTTCCTTCACAATATCTCACATCAATAGATATTTCTCACATTAATCATCCACATCTCTCACTTATCTATGCAGCTTAACATTTACATTTATACCTTGATGATTGTAAAAGAAATAGTCTGTCAGCCTTCATGTTTTCACATGCTTGCCCAATTATAACTTAGGACATCAGCTAACAATAATTAATTAATTATTTTGTTCCCAAAATCATTTCTTCAATCGTATAACTCTATTCTTTTTTATGATCTATTCAATACCAAAACTAGTAAATCAATCATAACTTAGGTCATATTGTCCACACATATCTACACACTAAACTACATCATCATGACATTGTCATAAAGACATCTTCAATTTCAGATAAGCTAACTCAAAGTGTTTTGTCCATACACATCACATCTGCCTTTATACTTCTGTAAACTATCTAACACTTTTAGACAATTTTCTAACTCTAAACACATAAATGAAATGCTAAATATATATTTCCATAAATGAAAACACTCAAGACATCTGGTTGATGATATTTCCAACAATCTTTCCCTTTGGCATTGATGGAATTGTTTGGGAAAATTGGATAAGTCCCAAAATGATGCCATACATAACAAAACAAATAAAACTAATTACACAAAAATTGTCTTGAAGACATAATAATTTTATTCATGTTTTGATGGATCATTAAATTCCTTATCACTACTTACAATGATACATAATTTTACTCCCCCTTACATATAAATTTTCCTTACATATATTACTTCCCCTTTGACATCAATGGCAAAGGTGTCAAAAAACAAGAAAACACTTTACTTGCTACTTATCAATTTGATATTTTGGAAAAACAATATGCATACACAAGTTTCATTTGTTCAACTTATTTCTTCCAGTTCTCTTTCATTGTATTATATATATGAATAAGTATGTAAAATGCATAATATTCCACTTCAACTTTTCTCAAGTACATATTGGAAAATGTATCATAGGAAAATTCATCGTTTGAACCTTTTTATTACCTTTTCCTTATCAGTCTCTATGCCTCTAATTGAATTATGAATCTTCTTAGCTTCTAATCCAAAATCTTCAATACTAGCCTTAGGTAACTATAACTTTGTAGAGAGTGTAGGAAGTTCACTCATCTGACCCTTTATCTGATTCTCAAAATTTGTCAAGTATTTGTATGATCTAGTGCATACTATCCACACAACTTCTTACCTTCATAAAAATGCTTTCTCAACTCCTTGATTCATACATCAAGTGCCTTCAATTTATTCCTTAAATTCATGCACACTATATCAAAAAGTGATGCATCATGTTTGGCCTATGTTGTGCTAAAGAAACTTCAGACAAGGTTGTGAATTCTTCATCAAAAGACTCCACCAATTCTTTAGCCATTCACAATAAGTTTGGATTAGTTACACTTGTAGTAATTTTATTATGCAATCTCACTAGAACTTCAATTAATGTCTTCTCCAAAGATTTTACAAATTTATTCTTTTTAATTAACTTTCCCAATGAGCTCAGTAACCTTTTTTGGTCATCATCATCATAAAGTTGTGTTAATAGCTTGACTTCTAATGATGGGACTATAGGTACTACAATGAGTAAAAATTTTGGGGTCACATAAGGTATGTTAGCCTCATGCTGAAATACTATCTTCCCATGTTCTAATTACACATGTTCTAGTTTAGGTAAGAATGTTGATTCTTGCATCATAATGTTCCACCTCTTCTTCCACACAAAGTATTCTTTCATTTTCTTCCATTTCTCTTCCTCTTGCTTCTTCTTCTTTTCCTCTTTTTTTAATCTTTTCCTCTTCTCTTTGTTACTTTTATGTATCCTTTCTTTCTTCTTCTCCTTTTTTCTTTTCTTCTTTCTTCCTTTCATCATCATGTTTCTTCTCTTCTTTCATCTTTTCTTCTTCTCTCCTCTTAACTTCTTCCTTCCTCTTCTCCTCTATCTATTTTATTTCCTCTTCTTCTTCTTCATCATCATAGCTAGTGTAGGCAGTGATATTGCTAATATTGCCAACAGTATTTGATCTATATTGAGAAAATGTATTTTCTTTGGTGTCAACTATTATGTGAGTACTATCTCATTATATGGATTCATTACCCATAACTATGTGAGGAGGTGATGGTACTTGTTGTGTCTCCTCAATATTTTCCTCATCACTAGATGGTGTACATTCTTGTACATATAATAGGCTCTTTGGCTTTGGCTGTGTACTCACCTTTGGCATAAAATTCACATGCTTTACTATGACTTCTTCTATCTCCTTATTTTCTTCTTCATAATTGCCTCCCATCATAAGAATGTCTCTTCTTCTATTCCTCAACAAGGGTTCAATACCCTTCAAAATCCTAGATCCATATCCTCCTTTGAGTTGACTTGAGATAGTTTTTTTTATCATGTTTTCTCTCAACTTTGTGTCTTCTTCTATCACTCTTTTTCTCTTGTTTACTAACCTATTATATAGGTCTTTGAGGATCTTGTTCTGAATATTTCCAATCCCTTTGGTTCTAAAAATCATGTTTCTTACTATGGGATTCTCTAGTTTCCTTCTATCTATATTATTATGCAACCTATAATACTTGTTCAAATGTACAATATTGCCATCATTTATAATTCACATGTTTAGGTTTTCTACCTTTGGTTTCTATGTCTTCCTTCTTGCTGGTGTTCATCCTACTTGTGCTACTTGATCCACTAGCTTGTCCTCAATTTCATCCTCTGATTCTTCTGAACCAATGACTTTTAAGGTCTTTCTCCTTTTCCAAGTCAACTGCAAGCTTACTTGACCCTTTTTCTTGTAGATGGTGAAGGCTCTTTCTTTACATTTACCAATCATATAGATTTCGTATGCATAATTGATTGTTCAACTTCTAGCTACCTCTTTTGTTGTTCATGTTGCACTCATGTTGGTTAAACTTGCACAATTGTTGCATATGGTGCAATGGGTGTCTATGCACTAGGTTGTGCAATTGTTACACCCTTAGAAGGTTCTACAAAAACAATTGGTATTTCTTCTATCACCTTAGATTATCTTCTTGCTCTCATTTCTAGTACAATACCTTTTATTTCATTGAATTCCTCTTGAGTCATACCAAATTCCTTGAGAATGGATTCTATCTTTTTCTCTTCACTCTTCTTGATTTATTTACTATGGATTTCTAAATGAACTTCCCTTGCCTTTTCTTCATAAGTACCCCATCTATGTCACTTATTGTCCTTTTCTAAATAGAGTATGATCTATGCATAACCTTTAATGAGTTCTACGCTCATCTCATTTCCCATGTGCTCAATGAATTTTATCCTAGGTTCTACTGCTTTCATGCATGTGTTTTTTGTTTCCACCATGAAGCATAGATCATCTTTGTATTTCTCCACCATGGAGGGAGGTATTTTGTACCTTTGTTTCATCTCAGTCTAAAAACTCTTTGTCATTTTTTCTATGTTACTATCTCTGACATTTTCCAACTTTGTCTTATAACATTGTTTCACCAACTTATTGTGCACTCATTACTTTCCCAATTTTTCATTCTGGGGAACTTCTTGATTGCATATAAGAATAAGTGTGTCAATAGAGACTCAAATATAAAGACTACATTCTTAGTCTTCTTCATGTTAAAAATTCTTTAGAATAATTTAGAGGGGTGGTGAATCAGTTATTCAAGGTCCAAATGTCCAATTAAAACTTTTATCAAGTAAAGTTAGCCCATTAAACTATTCATACATCAAAGCTTAAACTTTCCTTCTTTAGCAAGTTACTATAAAATCAACATTGAAGCATAACACATGAAAGATCAACACATAACATAGTAGTTTACATGGAAACCCAATTTAGGAAATACCACCAGCAACATGCTACTCAATTCTCACTATTCTAAAGTGATGCCCTATGAAAGGCCTACCCTATTAAAGGCTAGAACACACTATTAAATGTGACTTGGTTAAAGGATTTAACCACCCTATTACAAGTGGGCCTACTTAGAGGACTTTAGAACATTCACTTGGAATGTCACCCTATTAAAGGATTTACAAATGGTTGTTAAACCAACCTAAGTGCATAGGATTTTACTCTAGTTGACATAATTGCTAGAGAGTAACAACAAGGGCTTTTGACCTAATACAACTCACAACTTAACTTGTAGATCTTAGATCTCAGTTCAACTCACAATTTTCTTGGCTTTCAATCTTTGCAGCTCTGACAACTTGTCCTCCTTTCAAGCTTTGTCTCCATGAGTCTTCATGCTCGATATACTAGTGCAATCTCCTATATGGCCACTTATCAAAGTAGAGTCTCTATGCTCTGTTCTTCCTTCTTAATACCTTCTCTTTGACATCCTTTAGCAACTTCACATTTTGGCACCCAAGCCACTCTAACTTCTTAACCTATGACTCCTTAAATAGAAGTCTAAAATTCTCTTTCTCACTCAATTCTTTCCACTATCAATTTGAATTTGAATGGATTAGGTAGGATTTAATGAATCTACCCCATATCTTGTTCCTTCTAGAATCATCACGAAGAATCCTCTTGAATTCCCTTTAAAATGGTTTACCTAAAATTTTGTGCCATTGGCTCATCATCCTTATCCTCCATCTGCTTCACCAAATTCAAGGTAATAAACTTGTTAGCTCAGATCTAGAGAATGTTTGACTTTTCACATAATGTAGAAACTCAACACTATTGAAATTTGTGTGCTTGACACATACTATTTTACTTAGCACCAACTACATTTTATTGATGCTCAAAACCTACTATGGATTCAGTTGGCATCCACTAAGTTTTACTGACACTCAACACCTGTTACTTTTCTTGGCTTCTTTTGTATGACTCAGCACACACTAGATTTTGCATTTTCTCGACACTAACTACAAATCTACTAGGCATGAACTAGCTCACTCAGCACTCACTAATCAACTTAGTTAAGCTTTGAAGACTGTCATGCCCAGACTACGAGGGCAAAAATACACACAAATTTTTTTTTTTTTTTATAACTAATAATTAAACATGCTCTATGTATGATATGATAGAGATAGGAGTTTAGTACAGGTTCTCTACATTACGTCTTAAGATTATAACATGAGAACGATCACATCGTTAAGATTTGAAAACCTTTGTTACAAGATTGATATGGACGAAAATTATGTCATTTCATTAACTTACAACAATATGCGAAAATAATTTAAAGAAAATGTAATGTATTCAAGTTTAGATTCATTGGAAATATATAATCAAAATCAACTATTTTAACATATTAATAAACCATCAAAATCTTACTAAAATTTAATTTAATGCAATAAAAAAACTAGCTAGATATAAAACTAATAATACATTTAGACTAGTTAAAAATCATTATAGTATAGAGCTAAAGTTATACTAATGAAATTGACGGTAGGACTTAACTTCTCAATTTAAATAAAATTTAAAGACTATTAATTTAAACAGGAAATTAAACTAGCATTACTAAAGCAATATATATATATATAATTCAAACAATATACTTTATTCAATCTACACTTTAAACTAGTAAAAACTAAAGACTAGATGCTAACTCCACTAACTAAAATATAGCCTAATAATTATAATACTAACAAATAAACTCGCTAACATATTTAACATTTAACAAAAACCCAAACTAAATCAACAATCTAACCACTAAACAACTAATCTATCTTAACTAATATCTAAACTAAACCTTAACATCCTAACATAATAATAACAAATCTAATAAAACTTTAAAAAAAAAAAAAACTAACTAAACAAACTTAATACTAACCTAATACCTAAAACACCTACCCCCTAAAATGCCTATCCACCCCCCCCCCCCCCCCCCCCCCCGACTACCTAGCCCTGCGCTTTCCCAAACGCAAAGAGGCGCGCTGCCCCATACTGACTCTGTGTCAGTCTTGCCGCCCTCTCCATGATAGCCCCAAGTTGACGTGGGCAAGGGTGGAAATTCTAAATTTTCTTTTTTAAACACTCACTCCACCTCCTATCCAAGAAGCGCATGCTTTGAGAGGGGCCAACAAAGGAGGGATGTGACATGGGGACAGGGTAATGTCACACTCCCCATGTCCATTGTTTGACTTGCCTCCAACTACTGCACCTAGGAAGAGCTAAGAAGTAATGTCAAAAGGTTTATTAGGTGAGAAGGAAGATATAGATTTTATTTAAAAATGTACACATTTATATATTCAAATTTATACCCTCAAGAGAAAATCATAATATTTATTTGTTTCTTTATTCATTTAGGAAGGAATCTGAGCAAGAATATGCTCTGTGGTTTTGGAAGCAATGAACTTTCTCTCCATGTATTTTCCAGAGAGTTTTTACTCCTTGGAGTGCATTTTTTTTTTGAAAGCAAAAATTTTGACAAGGCATGGTCATGCTAATTTATGCATTTCATTCAAGTTGCTAAGGATTTGAATAATTCTATTATTAACATTTCTCCTTAATACAAGTATACCAATGCAAAGGAGTACATTAGGTAAAGTCTCTCAATCTCTAGTTAAACCTGTATGTTTAATATTAATTCTTCAAGGACATGGTATGAGTTCTATGTTCTGATTATTATTATTGTTGATTTCAAGAATACAACCTCTCAGTCCAATTGATCATATTTGAAGAACTTAGAAGGTGAATGATACTATACACATAATAAAAGAAAAGGTGGTGGATTATTCTCATTCAAATTTGATTGTAACCACCATGAAATTTATCAAGAAATGAACTATCTTTGATTTCGTAATATATGGTTGAGCTTGATTGATCTCATCATGATACTTATAAATCAAAATTGAAACTCACTATATCAATTCAACTCTTCATTATCGTAATTAAAACTTGAACATTCATAAATCAAGACATTATCTATGATTCTATTCTCCCATTTATATATATGCAAATTAATTTATTCTATTTTGATGAGAACTCTAACAACTGAACATTATGATCAAATATTATGAGAACCAGATACACTCAACCATTATTTTATTGGCTAACCTGATTCAAAGCTCAGCCGGGAAAGAATCAGGAAGAAAACTCGGCTTCGTTGCCATATACAATAAGATTTAAAAATAAAATTTTCAATAGGATCTCAATCCCAATTATAACAATTTTATCCAATTTTCTTCATGATCATAATCAAGAATTTTGTAATGTTTTCTGAATCTCATTTCAAGAGCCATGGAGGAAACCAATAACTGATCGGGTGACAACCAAGCAAAACCAAAGGAACATCAAGCATGCATAATCATACATGGTTTACACAATAGGATTCACAATGAATCAAGACTAGGGAGAGGTGGATTCTTCCAACTGGAGAAGTCAAGCACAACACCAATTTAGATGCCCAATCGGGGCCAATAACCAAGAACTTCCATTCTTCCATTTAACCTTGCCATACTCATACCAGGTTTGTGTTGATGGGTAGGGGCCCATACACCCTACCCTTTATCCCTCTTCTCATCCTGAGAAGAGACTCTACACAGGTTGGAGTCCAACTAAACAAACCTCTCCCAAAATTGGTCACTTCTTCCCTCTCCTAGGGTGAGTAATACCAAAACACCCATGCAAGGAAACTCAAAATTGCAAACATAAACAAGAAAGGAAAACAATCAAAATAACAAGGTCTACAAATCTTCCCAACATACCCACAACCATACAACAGTAAAACAACAACAAGGTAACAAGAACATGAAACAAAACATAAAAACTGAATAAGGGAGGTGGGAGTTTCCTACCTTCACAAGGAGGTAATGGCAATGAACCAATTTGAGTAGAGTATCCCTCATTCCTTCAAGCTTCAAGAAATCTTCTCTAAATGTAGAGATTGGTTAACCCCCACCACTAGACCAAGGAAGGCCTCTAAATAAGCCTCCAACTCAACCACCCAAAAAGGAGCACTAACTATTTCCACCCACTAGCCACACTAGAAACTCCTAACTCAACCTACACCATGGTTAAACCTTAAAAGGAGGTGGGGTAAGACAACTCATGACAACCACTTGCAATTTTCGCACAAAGGCAAAAAGGGACTTTTTGAGTGCCCTCAAAAGTCAAAGCTAGGGGCTTAGGGGTTGGAAAAGACCCCTAACCCATACCCATACCCTATGGTTAGAATAAAAACATGTTTTAAAGCCTTAGGGAAGAGGTTAGAGTCAAATAAAAATCTAGAGATAAAATAGGTCTATCTAACAACTCTAACTTGCAATCTAGCACAAAATCGAATTAGGGATGACTAACCCTCATTAAGAATCTAATAGAAAATTGACACTAACTTGAAACCAAAGGTTAAACAATTAACCCTAACCAGCATACTGAAGCACATAACATTTGACGAGTATCAAGCGACACTGAAAGAACATAATTACAAACAACAGGGTTTCCAAATTTTAGCACATGGAGATCAGTTTTGTTCCTCTGTAGGGTTTCTCGACTAAATATCTGCACACTCATTGCACACATCAGTAGTCCCGTAAAATCACATGTATATAAATGCATATGTATCAAAAATTTTCATAAATTAAAACATACATCAATAAGAGTTTCTTCATCCTACATAATTCTTAACCATTTGAAATATCTTAAATCAAATCTCAATCCTACATCTACTGATTTCGTCAACATACATATACATGAACATTAAATGACAATCATCAAATATATCTGAAAATAACATCACACAACATGAAATAATAAAATATGTTCTAAGCATCAGATAATGTCTCGACATCTCGAGTCGTGAATAACAAAAAAATAAGGGTAATGTATCACTATGCTACGATGGGTCGGGGCGAGGCCTCACATAGACAACCATATTACAACTTATACTTCTAAAGTTTCTAACTTTGGCCAACCTTTGTATCTTTAAGTATATTATCAATACATCATTTTACCATTGTCTTATCTAATCCTTACACTTAACTACAAAGCCATAACTCAACCTTTCCCTCAGGTACTTTTGTTATATCTTGTTCATTAAATCCTCTTCATCAATCAAGTAAGTGATAGTACTTGGATCTCTTAACCAACTATCATTCTGGAAAATAGTAGGTTTGACATCAGTGACAAAACAATGATTGAAAATATTCTTTATCAATAATATCCCTCTTTGTAAACAATCTTCTTCATTCTTCAATAATGATATTTTCAATCAGATTTCCAACAATCTCCCTCTTTGGCATTAATGGCAAACCAAACTGATCAACCAAGTTATCAAAAAATTAACTAAGTTAAAATAGTAAATTAAATGCCAAAAATAAATTCTATTACCATTCCTATCAATTTTCATATCTCCCTCTCTAATATGTTATCCTTATTACTTTCCTTTTGCATCTCCCTCTTAGTTGCTATTTCCTTTCTCTTTCCTTTTTGTAGCTTACTACTTTTCTCTTCTTAAATATGATTTCTCCTTATTACATTTTTGTTCCTTTAACTGTGCTTATGCCATTTCTCCCTCAGCATAGTATTTCTTTCTCTGTATGAATTGATCAGTTTCTGTTATTTCTTAGTTTTTTCTATTTCTGTCGTTGTCCATTTGATTCTATATATTTGATTATTTCTCCCTCTCTATGCATTGATTAGTTTATACTATTTCTCCCTCTTTGACAACAATGCCAAAGACATACTATTTCAACATCTTAACATGCAAGTGTAGCATTTTTAGGTACTCCAATTTCTCCCTTCGTCACCTTGCTTGTGACTAATTTGGAACTTCAGTACTTTAGTTACTTTAGGCAAAAATCATAAAGTAAATATCCTCTACATCAATTTGTAACATTTCAACATTCAACTCACTTGATGTAAGGCAGTTCTATTGTTTCTTAAACATTCTTGGATAGGGGTATCACCCCTAACTTACCTCTAAGATACTCAAATGCATCTTTAGGTAGTGCTTTTGTGAAGATGTCAGCAATCTATTCCTTTCAGCTAACATATTCCATCCTCGCTTGTCTTCCACCAATTCTCTTACATAGTGATACTTAATTGCAATACACTTTGTTTTGGCATGCATCACAAGATTCTTACCTATGTTAATGGCACTTGTGTTATCACAATAGAGTATCATAGGTTTACTTACCTCTTCCTTCATACCTTTTTAGTAGATGTTTGATACATACAATATTGGTGCAGTTGATAGCAACAAAAACATATTTAGCTTCTGTTGTGGACTATGAGGTAGATTTTTTCTTTTTTCTAGTCCAAGTAACAAATCTTTTATGTAAGAAAAGTGCTCCTTCACTAGAGCTCTTTCTGTAATCAATATTACCTCCTTAGTCTACATCAGTGTAGGCTTTTAACTCAAACTTTTCACTTCTCTTATAGTATAAGTCAAAGTCATATGTTCCTTTTAGGTACCTCAATATTCCTTTTACTTCCATCAGATGATTTTCTCTTGGGTTAGTAGGAAATCTTGTCACTATTCCAATAGCTAATGTAATGTCTAGTCTACAATGCACAACATGTTGTAACATTCTAATCATTGATCTATACTTTGTCTAATTTACTTTAACTGACTCACCATTCTTGGATAACTTATGTCTTGTTACTATTGGTGTACTAATTGGTTTTGAGTCTTCCAAGCCAAATATATTGAGTATCTCCTTGATATATTTTGATTGGGTCACAAATATTCCATGCTTCAATTGATGTACTTGTAATCCAACAAAGAATTTGATTTCTCCAAACATTGACATCTCAAACTCATGTTACATTTAGTTAGCAAAATCTTTGCATAGGGCATCTTTTCCTCCAAATATTATATCATTAAAAAAGATTTTAGATATCAAATTTCTTTTACCTTTTTCTACTTTGATGTATAGGTTGTTTTTATCATTTGTTCTCTAAAATCCTAACTTCACAAGATATTTGTGCAGTCTCTCATGCCATGCTCTAGGTGCTTGCTTCAAACCTTAGAGTGATTTATGTAGTTTACAAACCATATCCTTGTTTTTGTCATCAAAAAATCCCTCTAGTTGTTCTATGTAGACTACTTCTTCCATTATACCATTTAGAAAAGCATACTTTACATCTATCTGATAGACTCTGAAACCTTTATAAGTAGCATATGCAAGTAGTATTCTCACTACTTCGATTCTTGCAATAGGTAAAAATGTTTCCCCGTAGTCCAATATTTCTTCTTGTGCATAACCTTTGTAGACTAGTCTAGCCTTATTTCTTGTGATCTCACCATTCTCATCAAGCTTGTTTATAAAGAATCATTTGGTACCAATCACATTTTTATCAACTAGTCTAGGAACTAGAGTCCAGGTTTTATTCTTCTCAATTTGATCTATCTCTTCTTCCATAGCTTTATGCCAATTATCATCTTGCAATGCATCTTTCACTATTTTGAGCTCAATCTTGCTTAATAGACACGATTCATTCCTTAGCTTGTTCCTTTTCATTGGTCTAGCTTCCTTCTCACCAATGATTTCTTTTTTAGGGTTATGTCTTCTCACATACCTAGATAGTCTTAGTTCTGTCCTTCTTTCCATGTTTGGTCCTTCAACTTTAGAGTCACTTTGCACATCACTTTCAAATATTTCATCATCTCTTCCATGTATACTAATTTTAGAATTATAATGTGCATTATCTTCATTCTACAACTCAGCTTCTAACTGTTGCTCAAAATTCATTGGTTGTGACTCAACTAATACTGAGATTTGTTGTTGATTCTCAACTTGATTGGTAGCTTCATCTTCAATAGGCATTCCTTCATAGAAGTATACTAAGGATCTATAATCTTCTAGTTTCTTGGATCATCAACTTAGACTTTTGCATGCTCATCAAAATTTACATTTGCACTCTACACAATCTTGTTAGTGTTAGTATTCAAACACTTATACACTTTGCTTCTAGTGGAGTATCTAAGAAATATGCTTTCATCACTTTTTGCATCAAACTTGCCATTTCTAGAGTATTTAAGAATATAACATTTACAACCACACACTTTGAAATGTTTTACATTATGTGAGTGACCATACCATAATTCAAAAGGTGTTACATTTGTACCTTTCTTGACTTGTACTCAATTCAAGGTGTAGACATCTATAGTTATAGCTTCTCTCCAATACTTCAAAACAATATTTTCCTCCATCATCAATGTTCTTGCATAGCCTATTACTGATCTATTCCTTCTATCTATAATGCCATTCTATGGGGAAGTTCTAAGTGTTGATATTTTCCTTTTAATTCCTTTGATGTAAAGTTTCCTCCTCTATTTGATCTTAGGCACTTCAAAGTTATTCATGTTTCCTTCTCAACCCTAGCCAAATACCACTTAAACATTTGAAATGCATTAGATTTTTATTTTAGGAACATGGTAGTAATAATCCTAGAATAGTCATCCACAAAAAACATTATGTATCTATCTCCTTGGTAGCTTTGTAATTCTATTGGACCATATAAGTTAGTCTACATTCTAGTACTTCTTCAAAAGTGTAGGTTTTTCTTTTAAAACTTGACTTGGTCATCTTTCCTAGTTAAAATTGTTTGCACATTATATTTTTAGCTTTCTTTAGCTTAGAAAAACCTCTAACTTCCTTCTTTTTGCTAATGGTAATCAAATTATCAAAGTTGACATGACATGGCATCTTCTACCATAACCAAACATCATCAAATCTAAAAATAAGATAGGTTGCATCTTCCATATCTAGGTAAAACAAATTACTCCTAGTTTGTTCTCGTTTTCCTATTAGATTTCCATCAATGTCATAGATTTTGGCAAATTTTATTTTGCAATCTACATTCCCTAATTGTGATACACTTAGCAAATTCTAGTCCAATCTTTCAACATAGTATGCATTATCACAAGAAATTTTCTTTGTAAGTTTAATAGAACCTTTTCCTTGAATATGACATGGAGCATCATTTCCAAATGTAACACTATTTTCATTGTACGAAGTAAAGGTAATAAACTTACTTTTGTCTCTTGTCATGTGATGTGAGCATCCACTATCTATGATCCATGTATCATTTTTGTTCACACGGGTTATCAGTGTTGTTGCCTCATCTTCATCTGTCTCATCCTTCATGGCTACATAGACTACCTCATCATCATTTTCATCAGAATTTTCTTCTTCAACAATGTAGCACTTTTTCCTTCATCTTTTCCATCATCTTCTCTTCTATTTTTATTATTATTTCCTTCTTTGTAGTTCATCTTCTATGTACATCTTGCACCAATATGTCCTACTTCATTGCAATTAAAAGAAATGATAGGAAGCTTACCTTTGAATTTACATTTTCCTCTATGAAACCTTCTCACTACTAGTGCTTCCAATTGTTCCACATCTTCTGCATCTATGTTGCTGTCACTGGATGCATATTTTACCTTTTTCTTCTTCTTCTTTGGTTTCAAATCCTTAGTGTCTTTCAATGATAGCTTGGCCTTGAAAGTAGATTCAAGATTCTCAGGTCTATAGTTATCAAAGTTGGATAATTCAAATGCACCAAGTCTTCCTATTATACCTTCAAAATTTAGTTGGTTTCCTGGTACACACCTTAACTCTTGGATGGCTAAAACTCTAATAGAATAGATAGGGAGCAGGGTTCTTAAGTATTTTATGTTAATAGTGTCATCTTCTAAATAACCACCCAAACTTTTTATTGCACTTACCACTTCTTTCATTTTGGCGGCATATTGACCAACATTTTCACCTTCCTCCATTTTCATGTCATCAAATTTTACTCTAAGGCTTTCTCTTTTTTCTCTTTGAACATTATGATCTCCTCCATAAATATCAGTCAAGGCTTTCCACATCTTGAATGCAAAGTCACATCCCTTGATGTCATCAAATTCAAAATAGCTAACAGTAGAGGCAATCTCCAACATTTCCTGATTGTGCTCCTTTCTCTTCATATCTTTTGCAATACGTATAGTTGGATCAACATGTTCTGCTTCAATTAAGGTTTGTGCATGGTCACTTATTGATCCCAGATGTAGCTTCACCAACCTTTTCCATGCAGTGAAGTTGTCTTTGTTAAGCTTGGGAACTTCTCTCTTGGACATCTTGATCTTGTTACTTCTAGTACTTTTAAACTAAATCAGTAGATGGCTCTAATACCAATTGTTATAAATTCTTTAGAATAACTAAGAGGGGGGTTGAATCAGTTATTCAAGGTCCAAATGTCCAATTAAAACTTTTATCACGTAAAGTGAGCCCATTAAATTGTTCATATATCCAAGCTTAAACTTTCCTACTTTAGTGGGTTACTGTAAAATCAACATGCAAGCATAACACATGAAGTATCAACACATAACACAATGATTTATTTAGAAACCCAAATTGGAAAAAACCACCAGTAAAATGCTACTCAATTCTCACTCTTTTGAAGTGATGCCTTGTGAAAAGCCTACTCTGTTAAAGGCTACAGCTCACTATTAAATTTGACCTGGTTAAAGGATTTGACCCTATTAGAAGTGGGCTTGGTTAGAGAACTTTAGAACATTCACTTGGAATGTCACCCTATTAAAGGATTTACAAATGGTCGTTATACCAACCTAAGTCCATAGGATTTTACCCTAGCTAACACAATTTTTAGAAAGTAACAACAAGGGATTTTGACATGATACAACTCACAACTTAACTTGCAGATCTTAGATCTTAGTTCAGCTCTCACAATCTACCCAGCTTTCAATCTCTACAGCTCTAAAAGCTTGTCCTCCTTTCAAGCTTCATCTCCTTGATTCTTCATGCTCGATATACCAATGCAATCTCCTATATGGCTAGTTATAAAAGTAGAGTCTCTATGCTCTATTCTTCCTTCTTATTACCTTCTCCTTGACATCTCTTAGCAACTTCACATTTTGGCACCCCAGCCACTCTAACTTCTTGGCTTATAACTCCTTAAATAGAAGTTTGGAATCATCTTTCCTGCTCAATTATTTCCACTTTCAATTTTAGTTCTAATGGATTAGGTAGGATTCAATGAATCTACCCTATATCTTGTTTCTTCTAGAATCATCATAAACAATCCTCTTGAATCCGGTCAAAAATAGTTTACCTAAAATTTTGTGCCACCAGCTCATCATCCTTATCCTTCATTTGGTTCACAAAATTTAAGGTAACAAACTTGTCAGCTCAGATTTCGTGAATCTTTGACTTTTCACATAATGCAGCAGCTCGAAACTATTGAAATTTTGGTGCTCAATAGATATTGTGTTACTCGGCACAAACTACATTCTACTAATGCTTGACACCTATTGTGGATTCACTCAGCATCCACAAAGTTTTACTGATGCTTAACACCTATTACTTTTCTTAGCTCCTTCTATATGACTTAGCACACACTAGATTTTTCATTTGCTTGGCACTAACTAAAAATCTACTCAACATGAACTAGATTGCTTGGTACTCACTAATTAGCTTAGTTAAGCTTTGCAGACAACCTTGTTACAACTTATGGGCATGTGCAGGATCATGATGTGCCAAAAAGTGGGGATCTAAAAAATCAGTAGTTCTAAAATATCTCAAACCATTTCAAAATCTATTCCAACTTTTTTCTACCCAACCTGATACTAAAGGAAAACAATTAATATATTTATAAGGTCTACTATATTTTTTGATACCAAACCTATATGGTCAACTTTAAAAACATCCTATAAATGTGCTTTTGGCTTGCTTTTATGTGATTTTTACTTCAAACATGTAGCTAACAACTTTTTTTTCACCAAAATTTGATGAAATGAAAATGGTTTCATAAGAATGTTCTTATCTTTCCACAAATGTAAGGTTTGCCAAATTATTATTTTAG
The DNA here is from genome assembly GCA_028749045.1 of Cupressus sempervirens. NCBI lineage: Eukaryota > Viridiplantae > Streptophyta > Pinopsida > Cupressales > Cupressaceae > Cupressus > Cupressus sempervirens. The sequence continues at coordinate 266,247,317 of CM053786.1, read as the reverse complement.
TAAGTAATTATTACTTATTTTCTAATGGAGTTACATATAAAGTGCTAACTGACACACTACTTGAAAAATAACTATAACTTTCAAACGGTGCAACATTTTTTAAATCCAAAAGATGCATCACATTCTATATTTCTTCTACTATAAGGAAAAAAATGAAAAATTGAATTTTATAGAGTCTTATATTATTTAAGGTGGTCAGACATGAGAGTTTTTTTTATTCCAAAAATACTAAAGTCAAAAATTAATTATTAGTTATTTATTTAGAATAAAAATACCCAAAATTATGTGTCACATCTAGGCATGAGTCTACGACTTATATCTAGAACATTATTAAATAATATTATCGTTTGATTTTGATTAAGGTGGTTAGACATATGTCTACTTCTTATTTTTTTTCTAAATTTTTTTTAATATTTCATTAAAATTCAAAATTTTGACTAATCATTTTTTATTTTTTTGAGATGAGTCCTAGTAGTTTAGAAACTAGATTCAATTTGATAGAGATTCTTTTTTCTCAACTTTTTTATACAAAGTTAATAACAAGTAGAAAATTGCACGTCAATTTGACATAACCCTGATTTTCTAATTTTTTATTGCCACTTAAGGGCATAGTTTGGTTGACCATGATTCTACAAATACCTTATACTTCTAAAGTTTATTAGTGTGGCCAACCTCTGTATCTTTAAGTATATTATCAATACATAATTTTACCATTGTCTTAACTGATCCTTGTATTTATTTACAAAGCCATAAATCAACCTTTCCCTTAGGTACTTTTGTTACATCTTGTCGATAAAATCCTCTCCATCAATTAAGTAAGTGATAGTTCTTGGATCTTATAAGCAATTGTCATTCTAGGAAATAGAAGGTTTGACATCAGTGACAAAATAATGATTGAAAATGTTCAACAATGATATTTTCAATCATATTTCCAACACTTTAGCTTTGCAATATTGTCCAATACCTAGGTTCTAACTATCTGGCATAGGTTTAATTTTCTTCTTTCAACTGCCATCACATATCTTCATTGCATGCAAGAATCATTTTGGTATTGATTTAACCCTTGAACTTGTTATGAATATTGTCGATCCTTTTGTTTCTAAAAATCATGTTTCTTACTATGAAATTCTCTAGTTGCCTTCTATCTATATTATTATACAAGCTATAATATTTGTTCAACTATACAATATTATCATCATTTCAAATTTTCATGTTTAGGTTTTGTACATTTGGTTTTGATGCCTTCTTTCCTAGTCCTTCTTGCATTACTTGATCCACTAGCTTTCCCTCGGTTTCATACTTTAATTCTTCTAAACCACTAACTTGTAAGGTCTTTCTCCTTTTCCAAATCAAATAGGGATTTTCTTGACCCTTTTCCTTGTAGATGGTGAAGGTTCTTTCTCTACATTTACCAATCATTTTGATTTGTAGTGGGCAATTGATTGTTCAACCTCTAACTGCCTCTTTGGTCGTTCATGTTGCACTCATCTTTGTTGCACTTGCACAATCGCTTCATATGGTGCAATGGGTGTCTACAAACTAGGTTGTGCAATTGTTACACCCTTAGAAGGTGTTGTGATAACAATTGGTATTTTTGTTATCAACTTAGATTGTCTTCTTGCTCTCATTTCTAGCGCAATGCCTTCTATTTCATCGAATTCCTCTTGAGTTATACTAGATTCCTTGAGAATGGACTCTATCTTTTTCTCTGCACTCTTCTTGATTTATTTGTTGTGGATTTTTGAATGAACTTCCCTTGCCTTTTCTTCATAAGTACCCCATCTAGGATACTTAGTGTCTTTTTCTAACTAGAGTATGATCTATGCATACTCTTTAATGAGTTTTCCACTCATCTCATATCCCATGGGCTCAATAAATTTTATCCCAAGTTCTACTACTTCTATGCATGTATTTTTTGTTTCCACCATGAAGCATAGATCATCTCTATATTTCTCCACCATGAAGGGAGGTATTGTGTACCTTTGTTACATTTCAGTCTAAAACTCTTCATCATCCTGTATATGTCACTATATCTGATATTTTCCAAATTTGTCTTATAACACTGTATCACCAACTTCATTGCATACTCATTTCTTTCCCAATTTTTCATTCTCAGGAACTTCTTGAATGCAGAGAATAATAAGTGTGTCAACAGAGACTCAAATATAAAGACTACATTCTTAGTCTTCTTCAACTTTGGAATATTGTCCAATAGCTAGGTAATCACTATCTAGCATAGGTTTACTTTTCTTCTTTCAACTGCCATCACATATCTTCATTGTATGCAAGAATCCTATTGGTATTGAGTTAACCCTAAAATCTTACTCAATACTTTAACAACTCTATGTTGAATCATATCCACCTCCATGTTTCTTCCATCAGATCTTGTATAAAGGTTTTTCCCAACCAACTTCCTCACATTCCTATGATTCAATTGGTTACAATATTCATTACTTAGAACCATGACCTTGTGAATTAGGTCATTGTGAATTGTAACTAGTACGTCACCTATCTAGAGCATCTCATCATGAACTTCAAGGAAAATGATTTTGATCCATTCATGATAGATAAACTTTGTGTAGAACAAATAATTCACTAGGTTTAACTTTTTCATATGTTTATACTCAAATTTCAAGGTTAGGTAATTATTACACATAAATCCTAAGTCCTTTTGTATATCCTCATAACCAATACTTTCAATCTTATGATAGATAGAACTTCTAATATCCTCTATGTGAAGCACATTTTATGGGATTTATGAAATGTGCCTAAGGAGTCATCAATTAAAGAAACAAATGGGTGCTTCTTGAATTTATACCTTGGCCTATCACTTACATCATATACTATCTAAATTTCCATTGATTGTTTAATTATATACCCTAAAAATTTAATTCAAACTCCATAAAATACCTTAAAATATAGTGTTTAGGGTTTCTACAACTTTGCACTTCAAACTCCTTCCTTTGCAATTGAAATCACTATCAAATTGCTCTTTAATCTCTCTAAATTCTTTGCATGATCAAATTGTACTCTCAATCTTCAACACACTCTTTAAATAACTTCAAAACATACTTGGCACTAAATGTGCATATACCAAATATTTGAAAACTCCTACTAATTACGAGTAAACTTGTTTTCTTTCTCACAACTTCCTATGATCATATCTTATCTTACACACTCAACCTTAGCTTTCTCTATATGTCATCTTCCTTTTGTTAACTGTGCAACTTCTAATTCAATCTCTAATGCCATTTATGATCAACTAACACTCTGCCTCTTCTAAAACTGCATAATTCAAGTCAAATGAGTCACAAATAATTTTTGACTTTAATCTCTAATCAGGTGCATTGAAATAGTATTCCTCCAAAACTATATAAGAGCTTTATGTATCCTTAGCTTTCACAAATTCTTTCTTGAATTGATAAACATTTTCCTTGACTACTTCTTTTTGACTCTTATCATTTTTATTATCATTATTTCTGTCATTTCTATAATTGTTTCTTCTGTGATTGGGATTCCTGTTGAATTTTTTTCTGTCCATTTTGCATTATCTTGTTGTGTGTTTAAATTTGTTACATAATTAACATATAGGTGCATTCCTTCTTTAATTGGTTCCATTCTAACTTTCATGTGCTCTACAAGCCCTTCCAATGTGTCCAGGATTGTTACACTTGTAACATACAAACTATTTATTTTTAGCATCAGATCTTCCTCCATCGTTAGATTTTCTTTGTGATCTTCCTCTTGCATTGCCTGTAGCGTTAGTGTTCCTAAATATTATCCTATTTTCATTATTACCATCAAAATTAGGTTTCTTACAATCTATTTCTTTATGTCCATAACCATGATAATTATAAAAATTGAAATTGGTAATAGGTTTGAAAGATTTACTTGTGCAATCTCTTTTCATATGACCAATTTAATTGTATATGAAACATCTACCTCAAAATTCATGTCTTAATTCCTTGTATGTTTCATCTTGTTTAGGTTTATTGACTTTATTTGTTTCCTTTGGTTCATAATGTCTTGCAAACAAATCAAGTTTATTCACTTTCCTTTTATACTTCAATAGTTTTTCTTGATTCCACTTTACTTAGATCATATTATTTATGGGATTCCACAACTAGATTTGGTTCTTTCCTAATTTCAAATGTCTTTGCTGAAATAAGATATCCAAGTCCTTTATTATTATAAGAAGGTCTCTCGTGAAATATTTGTATGTCAATTTTCTCACTGTTTGTATAAAGTTTCACTAACTACTATTTATCTTGTGTGAAATCTCCTTTTACAATAATATTGTACGTTTCTATTTTTTGCATGTGCAATCTTAATTGAATCTAATTAAGTTTTTACTTGATTCAACTGGGATCTAAGATCTTCATTCTTAGATTTTAGATTAGGTTCATTCTTGTTCTCATCCTTCTTAAGTTCAACAATTTTTTGTTTATGCTTTAAGATTTAATTTTCTTTCCTCAGAGTATCTACTTCATCATTAATAGTAGGTTCTTTCTTAGACTTCAGATCATCCATCTTATCTTTTACTTTACCAATATAGACTTTTACATCTTCATACCTATCTTTTAGGTTGTCTTTTTCTTTTGTAAGAAGGTCAATCTGTTCAAGAACTTCTTCAAGGTTTCTCTTCAACTATTATATATCTATAGAGATCTTACTCAGGTTGCTAAGCCTCTTCACACTAACTATTCTTTGATACAAATTCTTATAAATAGATAATACTAAGAGGAGGGGGTGAGGGGGGGTGTATCAGTATTCTACAAACTTCTGCCCACAACTAAATATTGTTAATTACTTTATCACTTGCATATGAAAGTAAACCAATGATGCTAAACAACAAATATAACCATACGCAAATAAATTATAACACCATTATTTGTTAATTAGAGAAACCCTAGCCTAGGGATGATATCGACAAGATGATCCACTAAATATAATCTTGTTCAGGATATTGACCCTATTAGGAGTCTATGAAGTGCAATTATACAATAAAGTTCTTCACAAGAATAGGTATACATAAAATACTTTCTTCTCGCACTTTGTTTGATTATATATCGAATTTCACATCAAAAAGAGTTCACATATCATGTAAGATTCCTTTATAATAGTTCACATCAACATTTATTTTTTGCATTAATCATCCACATCACTCACTTATCTTCACAAGATAATATTAAAATTTATTACTTGATGATTGTAAGGCAATGCTTTGTTGGCCTTCATGATTTCACATGCTTGCCCAATTATAACTTAGGAGGTTGGATTACCATGACTAAGCAATTACTTTGTTCCCAAAAAAATTCCATCAGGTGTACAACTCAATTATCTACTATGCTCTATTAAATACCAAAACTAGTAAATTAATCATACCTTGTGTCATACTATCTATACAAATTTGTGCACTAAACTACATCATCCTGACATTGTCATGAATCTATCTATAATCATGCATAGTCTAAATCAAGGTGTTTCATCTATGCACATCACATATGTCTCTATATTGCTTCAAAATATCTCACATTTAGACAATTTTCTAACTCAAAATGCATAAATGAAATGTTGAATACATGTTGCCATAGAGGACAATACTCAAGACATCTTTCTAACCATATTTCCAATAATCCTTTCTTTGGATCTTTAGATTTCCCAGGAGTAGTTGTAACTAGTCATCCATTGGGAAGTCATATTTTGAAGAAGTCGTCTCCATGTCCTTAGCATCATTAGTGCCTTCCTTATTATTCCACATGAGGTAAAGGGTGGTGGCCACTAAATGCATCACCTACATCGAGAAATTAGCAACACTATCAAACTTCACTTTGAGCTCTTCATTTTTCTTGACTGGGTTCACAGTGGACTTCTCCAACATCTCAATCTTTTGGAACCCCTATCTTTGTTAGTTTTTCCCATAGTGGCCCCCTCCAACTGGATATGATCTCCCTCCACTTATTTAGGGTTCTTTCCATCCTCTCCCCCTATAACCTCTTCTTTCATTTGACTACAAACATTCCCCATTCTCACAGGTGAAGTAACCATATATTGTACCCCAACATCCCCCCCACCCCAACCCCCCCCCCCCCCTGTAGAATCCAAGATTATGTTCTCCCTTTTGAAGGTATTGGAAACCATAGAGGGAAAAGGACTATTCGATTCCTTTTCCATTATTTTCTCCTCCTTAACTTCACTTTCAATTTCATCTTCCTCATGCTCCCCGTAGTTCCTTCAAGTGGCTTTATGTTTATGTCTATAGCTATACTTTCTCCTACAGTTATTAAGTGAAGAATATTTATTAGATTTAGCCAAACCAGAGTTGGGTAAGGGATTTTTCTCTCTAGGACTTTCACTAGATCTATTGGTTCTCTTCCTGATGGCAATGATAGCACTCTTCCAAGTAGAGGCAATGGGATCCCTATCACTCTAGGTATGGGTGGAGGGGGAGTAATTTTGACCCATATCCATAATTTTTAGACACTCAGGCTTAGGCTCAAGATTTGTGGGTGAAGGCCTTTATGGAATTTAAAACGGTAAAAAATCAATGATGGGTGATACAAAAAATAATTTTTTACTCCTCTTTTTTTTCGCTTATATTCCAAATCAAGTGTTACACAAGTGTTACAAGAAATGTAAAATAATATAGGGAAAGGAAAAACACTCCTTATTCCTAAAATGGTTCATGGTGTGAAAGTGATAATAATAGCATACCTTGACTCTGTCCTCTAGGATTATGTATCGCATGCTGACATAAAAAACCATATCTCTATGTTCTAGGTATATTTCATGGGAAAATCCACAACAAAAGAAAACATGAGCTTCATTTGAAGAGAAAAACCTTTCCATGCTTGTCATGTCCACCACCCTAGCCTACTTTCTTGAATATTTACCTTCCAATGCCAAAAAAGTAGCATTAGCAATTAGCTCTTTAGTGACCTTGAAGGAGACCCTGTTGATGTTAACCCACTATTCTTCCATGACTCAAAAAACTACCAATTAACCATATTTTATTTATAACTTATTTTATTGGTCAATTTGAAGTCTTATTGTGAGAATTATATCCCTCTTCGATATTACATGATTGCCCCCACTTTTTTAATATGCCTAAAGAAAAGTTCTTTCAAAGTTACAAACTAATTACTATTTTAATTAGGTTTTTAATTATATAAATGTATAGCATATTTTTCAAAAAAACTTGAGTAAAATAATTGTTCAAACTACATTATATTTTAAATTAAATTTATTAAATAAATATTTTATTTTATTATAACAAGTTTATCTTAAACAATTATAGATTATTTTATCAATAATTTGATATAAGATATTAAAATAAAATAATTAAATATTTTATAAATAACTCATGTATATAATTCATGTGTTAAGTAGAAATAAAATTTATAATAACTTTTTCATTTAAAAAAAAAAAAAAAATTCAAAAATATAATAATAGTTGTATTTCAATCCTAAATTTTGTATTATCATTATATAAAGTAAATATATAATTATTTATTATATATAATTTTAAAAATAACATTTATTATTATTTTTCAATGGTTTCAAGAAAAACTAGAATAAAATAGAAACTCTACAACTAACTATTCATGGTAGATTCAATGTTGTAAAACTTCACCCCCTTGACCTGCTTGAACCTTTGGCTAGTTATTTCCTAGGAGGTTTACCTAGATATTGGGGGTATCTCAAGGGTTAGGAGGTTGACTTTTGAGGGGTCCCTTGTTCCTTTGGAAGACCTAGATTTTCTTCAAGATACTAGGCCCAAGACTTGTCTAGAGAAGGATGCCAATATGATGATCCTGAAGTAGAGATGGAAAGGTGCACTAGTGGGACATTCTAACCTGAATTTCTTACTTGGGGATCTCATATCTATATCCCATGGGGATATTGCACCAAAAATTCTTCTACCAAATTCATGGGTTGATAATTTCATGAGAGGATTTTTTCTAAGCCTAGTTGGTAGGTTCCTATCTTTTAGATCTACCATTAATATGGTGAAATGTATTTCTAATAGATGGAAATTGTATGGTACTATTGAGGTTGCAAAAATGGTGGAAACCTTTTACATATTTTAATTTTCTATTGAACAAGATAAAAAATAGGTCTTGGTAGGAACGTGGAGCCTTGGCAAGTAGAATTTGATCTTAGCTAAATGGAAACCTGGCTTCGACCCTAGTGTTGGTCTTCAATGAATGGTCCCAGTCAAGCTTAGGCTACTTGGTCTACCTTTGGAGTTTTTGGATAATAAACTCTTAAAATGGATTGGTGATTCCATTGGTCACTTCATTAAGAAAGTTGTGCTCACCCATCACAAGTCATAGTTAAGTTTTGCCAAGCTCTATGTGAATATGGTGGTGAATAATACCATTCCAGGTAGTATTTCCTTAAATTCTAAATGGGGGACTTGGAGGTAAGTTATCAGTTATGAAAATGTTGATCTAAACTACCAAATTTATAGGAAATATGGTTGTGTTCTCATAGAATGTAAACCCTTTGTGAATATAAGAGAAACTAACAAAGAGCATGAAACTTCTAAGGAAGAGAGTGCATTAGAAAATTCCCAAGGGTGTTCTTGGGGAATAGTCTAGAGTGATAAAGGGGAAAAGATTACCAACGAAGTGAGAGCATCAGATGATGTCCAAGGGTGCACCTAAAAAATATGCCATATTCCTACCCTCCCCTCAATGAATGAAAATGAAATCCTAAGCATGCAGATGGTGGAGACCGTGTAACTAGAGAGAAAAATATTTGGAGGATGGTGAATTTTGAGTGGATATTATAGTGGGAAGGGACTCTTGGTCTCCTCCCCTAAAGAATCCAAAAGACCCACTACTATCATAGAAAGAAGACTAGAAGAAGAAAGGCACAACAACAAAAACATGGATGACTTTTTCATCTCTATAGGGTACTCTAATATTTTCCTTCCTATGTATAGAATATTCAATATTCTCAAAGCTACCCCCCCTAGTGCTGGTGGATGAGGGCTAGCAAGAACCCAAAAAGAAGGCATGTAGCCAACCTAAAGCTCATGTGAGCTGAAAATCAAGAGCTCAAAAACCACCAAAAAGAGTGACAACAATAAAGGAAAATTCCCATGATATTTCTTGTGCAAGGTAGAAAACTTTGGATGATATCAAAAGAGGTAGGAAATCAATTTCATTCCATGGAATATTAGGGATCTAAAAAGCCTGAGCAAACATTATTTTTCAAAACTATCATATGAGATCATGATTTAGAGATGTTATCCTTATTTATGAAGTTAAAATAATGAAATAAATTTGTGGTAAGATTGCTCACTATATGGGGCATAGGGTAAAATATGTTTCTAGAGAAGTTGTTGGTCCCTTAAGAGGAAATACTACAATTTGGAATCCTAACTAATTGAATGGTAGAGATATATTGTGGCACCTCCACTTTTTGGTAGTGAATTTTATTCATGAGATAAACAATTGGTTGCTCCTAAATTTCCATGTTCCTAGCACTAGGGGGAGACTTCAAGTCTAGGAGGAAGCATCAGTGTACATAAATGACTAGAAAGGTGTCATTTGCATTTTTATAGAGGACTTCGACACCCCTTTATACACATTAGGAAAAATAATTCTTTTAATGATGTCTCAAAGAGTATGGAGGATTTGGAGGGATTTCTTGGAAGGAATGATCTCATTGATGTGGAGTTGCAAGGATTCTAATTCACCTGGTATAACAACTAGTTGGGAAGCACCCTTATCGAAGTTAGACTAGATAGGGTTCTTGTCTAAGTTTATTTGGACATTTTCCCTCAAACCTCACTTCATGGTTTCCCAAGATTAGTCTCAAAACATTCTGTTCTTTTGTTTAACTAGAAAACCAACTCCCAAACAAAGAAGAAATCATTCTACTATGAAATCATGTGGTACTTGCACCCACACTTCTACATTTGAGTTAGCAACTAGTGGAATAGTCCAATCTAGTGGACTTCCATTGTTTTCATAGTAATGAATCTTAAAATTATTCCAAAGGAGGCGATTGTGTGGAATAAAACATCATTTGGATATATTTTCAAGAAAAAAAAAAAGGAAATTGACAATAAGTTGGAGGAACTTTAAGAAAAGAAGTAGGAGGAAACCTTTTAATCACTACCCATGAAGAGGAACAAAGTTAGAAAAAAGTGATCAAATCAAGTGATTGATAGAGAGGAAATAAATTGGAAACAAAGAGCCAAGATTCAATTTCTTATGGAGGGATATAGGAACATGATATTTTTCCAAGGGTAAGCCTTAACAATGACAATGTTGATCTTACTGATTAGGAGGATATTTGAAGATGGTCTAACTGATATTTTAAAGATATATATAGTTCCCCTCAACCTCATGTTCTTGAATTTGTGGAGAGGGACTTACTAGAAATTATACACCTAGTGGTGGATGAACAAACAAGCAAAGCACTCATAAGCACAGTTGTTGTGGATGAAGTTAGAAATATGGTTTTTCATTGTGGTAGCTTTAAAATCCCCAAGCCTCAATGGATTCCCCCCTCATGTATTTTTAGGAGTTTAGGTAGATTATTAAGTATGAACTTGTTCACACAACAAGGTATTTTATAAAAATTGATAGAATTCTTAAATAGATAAACCAAAATTTTGAATTTTTAGCTCCAAAAGTTGATGACCCAACTTGGTCGAAAGAATTCAAACCAATAAGATTTTGTAATTTACCATCTATAAGATCATCTTCAAGGTGGTGAGGAATAGAATGAAACCTATCATGGATAAGACAATTACTATTTCTTAGAATGATTTTGTCCTTGGTCTACAAATTTGTGATGCTTTGATCACCTATACTATGAAGTCCTTCATGTTGGGCTAACCACCAACATTCCCCTTCAGGATTTGTGACATGTCTTAACCACCTCCTATGTTCTATAAGTCTAGTGGTTGTATCATTCATTGACAAGTCAATCTTTTGGTGCAATGACAACCCTACCTTGTAAAAAGCAATATCAAAACTTGGTCACAGTTTTGAATCTCTTTAGGTAATGCTAAGGGGGAGATTTTTGGACTAACTACCAACATTCCCCTTTAGGATTCATGACATGGCTTAACCACCTTTTGTGTTCTATAAGTCTAGTGGTTGTATTAGGCATTGCCATGTTGATCTTTTGGTGCAATGACAATCCTAGCTTGTAACACTTCACTTGACGGAGAAGAGAAGGACCCTAGGTATGAAAATGAAACTTGATATTTTGAAGCTTATGATAAGGTAAGAAGTGAATTTATGATTAAAATTCTTAGACAATTTGATATATGGAGAGAATTTTATTATCCTCATTGGGGAAATTATATGTAATGTTCAATTCTTAGTTCTCATTATTTGATCCCTATGAAATTTCCTTTTAGATGAGAGGGGCCTCCAATTGGGGGACCCATTGTCAGCCTATCTATTCATAATGGTTATAGAGATTGTTGGTAGAAAGCTCCTAACTATTGGAAAATCATGGGGATCAAACTAGCTACGACCCTCCTGCCTGAGGTATTATAACAATTTTTTGATGGATCCTTCCTATGTGGAATCTCTCCATTAGAGAGGCTAATGCATGGAGGAAACCTCTAAATAGATACATGGAGGTGTCAAGGAAACATATTATTTACCACAAAAGAAAGCTCTACTTCATCAATACATACCTAGCTTTTCAATAGAAAATTACTAGGGAATTGCAATCTCAGGGTGCAAACCTCCTTGATACCTACTTGTGGTTCCCTCTTATAGTCAAAGAAGTTACCCCCCAATTCTAGAATATGGTGGTGGAAAGGATGTAAAGGATGGTGAAAGGCTAGAAGGGTAAGGATCTAAATAATATTGGTAAAATTCAACTCATCTCAACTTCAATAAAGGGAACCCATGATTACTTTTTGTCATTATAAAAAATGTCCACCAAATTTTGAGATACTCTTGAGAAGATCTAGAGGAATTTCCTATGTTTTGGAATAGAATTAAGCCTAGTTGGGTGGGAAACGATGTGTAAACCTAAATCATAAGGGGGTTCAAACCTAACAAGAATTGGGGACCTCAATAAAGCCCTTGTGATGAAGATTGTTTGGAGACTAGCCAATTATTTTGGAGGTGAAACTTTAAATCAAGCCTCTTTTATGAGGTCTCTCAACTGGATCCAAAATAAGGAATAATATCATCAAGATAAGGAAACATATAAAGGGAAACTTTAGATAGAATATTGGAGATGGTAATCTGGTTAGATTTTGGCAAGATGGATGTGTGGGTGATGGTCCTATAATTAACACAAAGTTCTCTACTTTAAAAGAGCAAGGGGTGACCAAGCATGGTTAAAAGGCAATCAAATATATCTATAATAAGGGTTTGAAGGCTCTTAATATGGATAACTTTATCCATATCGATAAAATAATGTATGAGGAGTTGAGTTCACCCCTAAAAGACCTATGAATTCCCTCCTTCCTAGAGACTAAGAAACTAATATGAGGAAGTAACAAAAGTGGGGAATTTAATGCGAAATCGACCTCCAATAGCTTAATTGTTGAGGAGGGAAACACGAAATGGAAGAATGTTTTCCATTCCCACTTTCTCCTCAAAATCAATATCTTTTGGTGGTCTATTATGCACTGTAGTATCCTAATTGTTGATATTATTAAGAGGTATGACTTCCAAATGGGAAATTAATGTGTGCTATGCTATATGAAAGAAAAAACCATCTCTCATCTCTTAATTCATTACCCCTATACTATATAGATCTGGCAGAAAATCTTAGGCCAACTTGGGTCATCTAGGTCTCTAACAAATATGTACATCAATTAATCTTTGGATGGAAATGCCTCTCACATAACCCCCTCATTAAAATGATCTAGAAGGCCATACTGCCATATGTTTCTTGGAAGATATGGAAGAAGAGTAACAACCATACTTTAAGAGAGAAAGATACACTCTATGAATTATTTTCCTAATTACAATAGGAGTGATTAGGAAGTGTGCATTGACATGGAAATGGAAACTATCTCCTCACTTGCCCACACATCTTGAGAGACACTAGGGAGAAGTCTAGCATATCCTCTAGTTAATTGAAAAGTTGACTATTCAAGAATGAAAAATAGAGTGAACACCTGAGGGAAGCCAGCCCCCATGGATTTTTGTATATTGAATTTTCATGGGTAAAGAAAGGTTGATGGTGCTACAACTAGTGGAATCATCTAGAGTGAATATAGAGTTTGTATCAAGGGATATTAAAGGAAGTGTGGAAATGTTTTGAGAAATAAGGTGAAAGCCTCAAGACTCCTATGGGGGCTGGAGCCTGTAAATAATATGAGAATTCAAAATTTGGTAGTGGAGGGATATTATTTATTAGTTTTTAAGGCTATCAAAGGAGATAATAAGATAAATTGGAATTCCACGTTGATAATTAATGATGCCCAAATTCATTGGAATAGGATTTATAAAGTTCAAATTTAACATGTCCATAAGGAAAAGAATCAAGTGGTGGAAAACTTGGTGGGGTATAGACAGAAGGCTATTAATGCTCAAATTATGGAAAATGACTATGATCTTCTAGCAGCAATTAAAATGCTAGCTCAAAAAATATCCTTTCCAAGTAATGATGACCACTTTAATTAATATTAAAAAGATGGCCTCAATCATTTTGCATCTGGTAAGGGATGATATCACTAAGTTTAATATCTAATATGGTGGGTTTGGTCATGATGGTGCTAACTTTAGTAGATGTGCTAGCAGTAATAAATCATTTTGGAGTCACCCCTACCTTTAATCTACCAATTATGATTTGTGAAGGGAAATGGGATCTCAGTAATCAATTTAAAGGTAGATTATGGAATCATTTAAAATTTAAGGAGGAATTATGGTATCATTATGACTACCAATTAGGAAATAAATTAAATACTTAGTTAAATTCAAGTGTTTAGAAAACTCTTTTTTCTTATTCATGTTAAAATTTATGGTTTGCAAAGACTTTGTTCTAGTTTTTCTTTGGTATTTTAATGCTAGTGAATGGTATGATGGTTGAGCTAAAGGACTAAGTAGAGGACATGATTATTGATCTTCATGAGGAGGAAGTTATGGAGGGTGCTAATATGAGGATCAAGCCACCCAAAATCTACCAACAATATGTTAAACCATTATGAATAGATAAGCAAAAAATGGGTCCCTATGTTGGAGGCTCCTCTCAGCTTGAAAGAAATTGACCATGGATCAATTAACTAGGACTAAGAATTGAACAATACTTATAATTTTCCTAATGAGGGTAATAAAATTCTCCCCAAAATCAAATTGTTTACAAATTTTATTCTTAAATTCCCTTCTTACCTTATCATAAGCCTTCAAAATATCAAGTTTCATTTCCATACCTAGGCTCCCTCTCTTCTCCATCATGTGAAGGACGTCATAGTCCAAGTGATCAAAGCATCACAAATTTGCAGACCAAGGACATAACCATTCTATGTCATACTAATTTTCTTATCCATGATAGGTTTCATTCTATTCACCACCACCTTGGAGATGACCTTATAGATGGTAAATTACAAAGGCTTTTTGGTTTTAATTCTTCCAATCAAGTTGGGTCATCAACTTTTGGAGCCGAGACTATCAAAGTCTTGTTTGGGTCTTTAAGAAGTTTGTCAATTCTCACAAACTGCCTTGTCAAGTGAAAAAGGTTATACTTAATAATATCCCAAAACTCCTAATAAAAACTAGGGGGAATCCATTGGGACCTTGGTCTATTAAAGTTACCATACAAAAAAATGTCTTTCTAGCTTCATCTTCAGTCACTTTTCTTATGAGTTCTTTGTTTGTTTTTTCATCCACCACTAGCTGTATAATTTCTATTAAGTCCCTCTTCACCAATACAATAACTTGAGGTTGAGGGGGATTATATATATCTTTAAAATATTAGTCAGATCATTTTCATATATCCTCCTCATTAGTAAGCTCAACATTATCATTATTAAGGCTTATTCATGGAAAAATTTCATGTTCCTATCTCCCTCCATATGTAACTAAATCTTGGATCTTTGCTTGTAGTTTACTTCCTCTCTTTCAAATCATTTGATTCCATCACCTTCTCCAACTTTGTTCATCTTCATGGGTAGTAATTGAAAGGTTTCCTCCAACCATTTTTTCTTGGAGTTCCTCCCACTTATTTTCAATTTCCTTTTTCTGCTTAAAAATATCTCCAAAGAATTTTTTATTTCACCAATCACCTCCTTTAGAATAATTTCAAGATTCATCACTATGAAAAACATGGTAGTCCCCTAGATATAAGTATTCCACCACTTTCTAACACAATCACAGAAATGTGCATCTAAGTACCACATGATTTCATATTTGAAGGCATTTCTTTTAATGAATCCTTTTTGGGGGTCATTCTTATTTACAACTTTTCCTTTTAGTTGTATCCTTTTTGCTATATTTTCCCTGATGTAGAAAATTGAGGTGATCATGTAAATGAATTTTCTTCTTTATTTGGTTCTTTGACTAAAGGAAAAAATCAAAAGTTATACTTGTGTCTCTTGCCAATCAATTAATATGACCACTTAACTAACAATTATCACATGGATTGCATTGATTTTTTTGTTGATTAGTAATCTTTGTTAATTGCGTCTATCCAATCAGCTTTGTATAGTTATATTGCAGTCATTGATGATATTGTTATTTGATTCAAATTCAACTATTACTCATCGTTGTTGTGTTTGATATCTAGATAGTTGGCTATGTATTATGTTAATATGTTCTTCATTGACATATTAGTTTCTACCATTCATTTGTTTCACCCTTTGCATAGTTGATTTGATCAAGATAGGTGGCTGACGGATCTCATATCAATTCTCATGATTCCTTATGCATTGACCACAAGAATCATGTATAATATCTCCACACATTATACAAGAATTGTGGTGACTGGTTGCATCTCTTGTTTCATCATTTAGTAGAAAAGATACCCATACATAGTGAGTTGCTCATACATATACCTATAAGTATTGGTATAAACTACCACCTGTATGAATATGTTGTTGTAGTTTTCTCTTCTTTATGTCCTTGTGCAGTCTCTTTATTATCTATGTCATGTACACACATGAAGATATTCAGACCAGAGATTGTAGACCTATATTAATTAATGTTATGGGTCTATTCCCCAATTCATTGTCTATTTTATTCCATGATTCTCCTTTTTTAATGATTAGTTTCAATTATTATAAGTATTTTGCATTGATTGTACTTGAGATGGAGAGACATATCTGCTCCTCGAGAAGGTCATGTCTCTTCATGATAGGATTCGCTAATATTGACTTAATCTAATTAATATCCATCATAGTCTATTGGATAATGATAGTTGTATTCTCTTACTAATGACAATCTCCTAGTAAACAGCCAAATCATCAAGATCATTTGATTCTTCATATTGGTTATTTTGTTGAGTCTAGTATTGTGCAATATCATCCTCACCTATGTGCTGATAATTTTGTCTAGTTTGATCTAGTCAATTCTTCTAATGTGGTATTGGATATCATCTATGTTATTTTGAATAGGGTAGATAGAAACTCTTCACATCGTGGGTATTTTGTGTTTCCAAATTATGGGATGTATTAAACTGATTCATACAAAGAGAATGAATACTCTATTTGATTCGATGTCTTGTCAATATTATTCATTCATTGGAATAATATACTTTTGACATCCATCTCAGTTGTTGTCTTCCTTCTAAATTCTTTTAATTTTTCTGTTCTTTCCTCCACATTACTTGGAATTTGAGATACCTCTATCATTTTTAGTATATGAATCAAAAGGATGATCATTCCAATATATATGATATTATATATAGAAACATGTCTTTTCGTAATATAATAATAATAATTATAATATATTGATTATGTAATTATGTTAATAACAACATTATAACATATCATATATTATATTAATAATAATATTAATAATATCATTGTTCTTAATACTATTACATAGTACATTTTCTTTATATATTATTTATAATAATGTTTAATTCTTAATTATTATCATTATATAATATGTTATTTGAATATTCATACATCCTTTTAATTTGGGCTCAACACAAGTCCACCCTTCTTCAAATTGCTTTCCCTCAAGTAATTCCTAATTCCCACTCAACTTATAATCTTAAAATCAATGGCCTATTCCTTGATCATTTTAGTGTAGATTATTAAAATAATGATTATGCTAACAAAATTATGAAATATAAATATATACAATATATAAACATTAATGCATGAAGAAACAAAGTAGATACAAATTATACACGTTAATGCAAGAAGACACAAAGCAAGCATGAAATAGAAAATTGAATGCATGAAAACAAAAAGCATACATGATGAAGATAGATGATGCATGAAGACACAAAGCATACAAGATGCAGACACATGATGTATGAAGGCATAAAGCGTACATGATGCAGAAACATCATAATTTTTTTTTTGATTTTCACAATGAAGTAGAGTAAAGGGAATGATTTATAAAATATACTTCCCCAATACACCTTTTGATCATGGACATTGTAAACACAAATAGTCATTAGCATATAATAGCTCCAAGAGAAATGAGTCTTGTGATGATCTCTTTTCTCATTTACATAATTATTTTGAAGGAATCTTTCTCTCTCCTCATTAGAATCATCATAAGATGGCAGATTTATAGTGCAAAGGGCACGTGAAATAGGCTACAAGCGGTTCCCTAGAGGATATCTTATCATGTGCTAGAAATTACTCTGCCTCTCCCTCCACCAACTCCCTACCTTAGGATATCACAATGTGGATGAGAAGATTAATCTAATGAATGTAATTATATGGAAGATTTATTTATATAGTACATAGACAACTTTCTCTCTCCTTATTACGATCATCTTGAGATAGTAGATTTACAGTGCAAAGGGCACGTGAAACGGGCTACAAGCGATTCCTTGGAGGATATCTATCATCTGCTTGAAATTACTCCACCTCTCCCTCCACCAACTCCCTATCTTAAAATTTTGTAAGGAGAAGATGAGTGTTAAATTTAATTTACTTAGTTCATTTGGAAGATTTCTTCTTATAGTACATAGACAATTTTCTCTCTCCTTATTACGATCATCTTGAAATGGTAGATTTATGGTGTAGAGGGTGCATGAAACAAGCTACAAGTGGTTTCTTGGAGGATATTCGTCATGTGCCCGAAAGTACTCTGCCTCTCCCTCCACCAACTCCCTATCTTAAGATTTTCTAATGTGGACAAGAAATAGATCCCTAGTACTATAATTAGAATATGTTCCTAATGTCATCATGATTCCTTAGGAATATAACTCAACAAATATATATATATATATATATAATGCATATATCCACTTAATTTGATATTTATCTAATTTTCATGTTTATATACATTCATATATATATACATATATACATTCATATATATATATATATATATATATATATATATATATATATATCAACATCCCATGTATTTCTAATATATATAGAATTCCCTATCTATTTCATTATTATACAATTGCTATAATTCATGCTAATCAATTATTGAATAGTTTCATATTTATGATCACTGAATTCCTTAAATCTATATTAATTTAGACATCTATATCTATCGATTACAGGCACATACCTTCTTGGCCGCTGCAAGTCTATATCAATGTATGAAGTATATTACCGATTTTGTATCACAGATTTTCAAAAATGCTTTGCACTAGTGATTTTCCCTTGTGTATTTCAATGTATATATTTTAATATGTTTTCTCACTATCATAAGAAAATACATTGAGTAATCTATCATTCACTTAAATCATAAGTTCATAATGAAATAAACAAATAGTACTTACCTCAATATTACCTTTAACAATATTCTCTTTAATCTTTTCCCGTGCTTTCCTTGGAACTCTTCCAGTATCACTATCCATAATAGATTTATATCTTTTATGTGATTTTGTAGTCCTGGTCAAACAGCGATAAATACTAAGCGTCCTCTTGTGCTCGAATCAAATATTTTGTAATTTGGCATGATTCTATGCCAAGTTGGCAACCATATTCAATCCCTGAGAAAACGTACGAGTCTCTATTCTGTGTGTTGTTCAAACCTCCAAATCTTCTGATTACGTATGAGAGAATATGAGGCTTTGTTTCTTTGTTATATACACTCATCTGCCAAACATCAGTTGTTTGCATATGAATGGATGTTGTTCTTCATTTCTCTTCTTCCAGTAGAGCAGCGTGGATTATATTGCTAGTTGATCACACTCAGTTTGGGATATGCTCGGTAAACGTCCCAAATGATTACAAAGAGAAAATATCGGTGTGGAAATGAATTACAGAAGTGGACAATATGTATCTTGATTATTGATAGAAAACTTTAACATGGTAGAGTGGTGGTTTGAGGTTTGCAATTCAAAGTTGATACTTACATGATCAATATAGCCAAAGAAGGATAATCCTTAGAATCAATTATAAACTTATATTTAATTCTATACTAAAATGGAGATCAATGTCCCAAGTGGATACTCTCTTGTTTCTTACAATTGCCATATTTTCTCACAAGCTACATACTGTAATGTGCTGTCCAAGTCAAGACAACTTTGTCGCGATGATATTGAGTAAAAATTTTATGCCTTGTCTGATATCTAAAGAAAATGTATATCCCCTCCTCAACTGAATGCAGAGCTCAAAACCAGCATAGTCACCCCACTCGCAGCTACTATCCACCTTAACCAGCATTAGACAAATGTGTCTACTGCCTAGGTCCGTGAATATTTCCCACTTAATTCCGTTAATTGATATAATTGCCATATAGCCAACTATGCAGTATTCTTTGACATCTATAGACTGATGCCAAACTACAAAACTTTAGACTTACTGCATCAAACAAAGAATTTAACCTGTTTGTTAATTCATCTTGATCGAACTTTACGCATCTGAGCATATTTGACTCTAGTAAGCTCTATACGTCGCCTCCTTGCTTCAGCAGCAAACAGCAACTTTGTTCTTTGAAAGAAGCATTTATTTGTGCAAACCATTTGGAACTGTATCACACATAGCTTCAGTAAGAGCATTTAAATCTGATATGCTTAAAAGACAGGAGATATCTTTAGTAGATCTTGAAGAGTCCCCATTCTCAAACCCAGATGGAATTAACCTGAATCATACAGAGAGAATGAATACTCTATTTGATTCGATGTCTTGTCAATATTATTCATACATTGGAATAATATATTTTTGACGTCAATCTCAGTTGCCGTCTTTCTTCTAAATTCTTTTAATTTCTTTGTTCTTTCCTCCACATTACTTGGAATTTGAGATACCTCTATCATTTTTAGTATATGAATCAAAAGGATGATCATTTCAATATATATGATATTATATAGAGACATGTCTTTTTCTAATATAATAATAATAATAATAATATATTGATTATGTCAACATTATAACATATCATATATTATATTAATAATAATATTAATAATATCATCATTCTTAATACTATTATGTAGTACATTTTCTTTATATATTATTTATAATAACATTTAATTTTTAGTTATTATCATTATATAATATGTTATTTAAATATTCATATATTCTTTTAATTTGGGCTCATGACATTTTTCTTGTACTGGGTGTTGGTTTTCTTGTTAAACAAAAGAATGGAGTGGTCTGAGACCAATCTTGGGAAATCATAAAGTGAGGTATGAGGAAAAATATCCCAATCCAATGAGAGAAGCACCCTATCAAGTCTAAATTTGATAAGGATTCTTCTCAACCAATTGTTAGACCAGGTGAATTGGACTCCTCATAACTCCACATCAATCAAATCATTTGTTCCAAGAAATCCATCTAAATCCTCCATACTCTTTGAGACATCATCAAGAAAACCATTTAATAGGTGTTGAAATCCTCTACACAAATGCAAATGATACCTTTCTAGTGATTCATGCACAATGATGCTTCCTCCTAGACTTGAAGTCTCCCCCTGGTATTAGAAGCATGAAAATTTAGGATCACTCATTTATTTATCTCATGAATAAAGGTCACCACCACAAAGTGGAAGTGGCACAAAATCTCCCTACCATAAAATTGGTTAGGATTCCACACTATAGCAATCCTTCCTAAGGCACCAATAACTTCTCTACTAACATATCTTTCCCCATGCCACATGTAGTGACCAATCTTATCAAAATTTTCTTTCTACATTTTAACTTCATGGATAAGGATAACATTTCTAAATTATGATCTCAGATCATTATTTTTCAAAATAACATTTCCTTGGGCTATTTAGGTTTCTAATATTCCATGAAATGAATATCTTTTCCCACCTCTTTAGATATCATCCAAGGTTTCTTCCTTGCACAAGAAATATCATTTGAAGTTTCCTTTGTTCTTGTCACTCTTGTTGGTAGTTGTCTAGCTCTTAATTATGACCCCACATGAGCTTTGGGTTGGTTACCCACCTTCTTTTTGGGTTCTTGCTAGCCCTCATTAACCATTAGTGGTGTGGCCAGTACTGAGGATACCAAATCATCTATACATGGGAAGGACAACATCAGAGTACCCTATGGAGATGAAAAATTCATCCATGTTTTTATTTGTGCACCTTCCTTCTACTAGTCTTCTATCTGCAATAGTAGTGGGTCTTTTGGGTTCATTAGGGTAGGATACTAAGAGTCCCTTCTGTCATGTCCCTCTCTTAGCAACATAATTATAACAGGGGATTTGCCTATCATTGACTCTCGTAGGCAAATAATTATGGGAAGAGGGTCGATTTTGTCTTCCAATTAAGAAAGCGGGGCCTACTCATTCGAATATTAAATAAAGGTTGTATTCTAACTTTATAAAGTTAATTATTTAATTTTATAAAGTTAATATTTGTAGTGCAAGATGATTCCGGATAATTTCCAGAAACTTCCCGGCAAAAAGATAAATAGAGGACATAGGGCTCCCTTTGAAGCAAGCGATTTTGTAGTTTCGGTCTGCAAATTCCCAGAGGTCTCTGAGAACGAAAACTCTCATAGATCTGCATAACTGAGGAGGTGGGATATCTTCCAAAGGGTTGCACATTGGAGGTGGTTTTCAGCCATTTCATGTTGAGATTATTTGCATATTCAGATGATTGGAAGGAGGACGGCTGAATCAGGAAACCCCCATTCAGCCAATAACAGCAGTCTAAGTATTTGTGAGCCGTGATTTGTTTTACTGCTCGAGTGCCTTGTTCCAAGAAGTAAATCAAGGGCAGATTTATTACCCACTTGGGTCGTTCGATTCAAAAAGTGAGATCGTATTAGGCAGAGGCGCTTTCCCTCGGATCGGATCAGTCAACGTTATCATTGAGCGCGATTCAGGACTCCTCACCAAGCAGACTGCCACCAAGACACGGGAACATCAAGGGCGCAAAAGGATGGGCTAGCCGCCGCTCTAATAACTGCGATCTGCGGCTTCAAGTGTTTGGAACGAACCTGTAAAAGAATCCAGCGGGTAGACACTGGTCCCTCGGGTTTCATGTGAAACAGGCACATCAACAATGTTACCAGTAGCTGAGGCAGAGAGGATCCGGTGATCCAACAAGACAAGACTTGCACTCTGTCCTTCCATGAAATGATTCGGCAGAGTTGCAGCATAACATACCTTCCAAATGGTGATTGCTCGGAATAAAACCAGCGTTGTCCAATAGTCAGGTCCCCTCTGTGCTCAATTGTAAATTCATTCAGGCATTGTTATTTTCTCATTTGACTGTTAATTAAATGAGGCTAGATCTCTTGCCAATTTGCCATTGCATATAGATTTGGTTTTGTTTCCTGTATTTAATAGTTACTCTTCAATATTGTTGCTTCGGTGGCTCTTTTTGAAAGGGGTCAACTTAATAGCATCTAAATTTGAATACAACCTGCCTGACAAGGGCTATTTCAGTGGTATCAGAGCAGTAGTCCTGCCATCCTGATTGGGTAAAAGTACTTTAATTTTTAGAGTTGTACTCGAGAACCATATTCAAGAACAAGGATATGGGTGAAAGACAGAGTCCGCCAAGATTTCCCAGAGTCGACGATGATGAAACCAGAGAATTTTACAAAACCATGACTAACGGACAACAAGAAATAACTCAGACACTACAGGCTTTGACTACCATAATGGACAGAGTTATTCAGCCCAGGATTCAAGATCAAGGAAGAGGCACATCTGATCACGATGATAGGAGTGTGGCAGGATCACAAGGTGCTCCTAGGCGCAGATCATGGACAGCAAATAGGCCTACTCGTCCCACCTTCCTAAGGGAAGAGGCTCAGGAGATAGGAGAAGATGATGCACCAGAAGATTTTTAGGATGATCTTAGGGCTGCTACGGCAGAATGGCAAGCATTACCCCCGCATGTGCATGAGTTATTAAACTTTGATCGATATCTAAACCAAAGAAGAGAACATATGAGGAATAGCCGCCAGAATAGGAGACCTAGAGGAGGTCATGAAAGTGAGTTACAACGAGCTGTCAGTAAACTTACTTTGCCTTTCTTCGATGGGAGTGGTCAGATGACAGCACAAGCTTGGATTCATAAGTTGGATACCTTTTTAGCGTTAAGGCCTATGTCAGAAATAGACGCCATCAGGTATGCTACCTTGCATTTGGAAGGCGCAGCTCATGATTGGTGGTCACATGGAATGGTTACTTTACAGCACAATCAGGTAACATCATACCAGGACTTTGTGGATAGATTGGTTGAACATTTTGATAAGAAGGATCCAGAAATTTATTTTCGCGACCTTGCACAATTAAGACAGACTGGCAATATCGAGGTTTATATTAGTGAATTTCAGAGGTTGTCAGTCATGGTACCAGATGTTTCGGAAAGGAGGTTAGTTATCCTATTTACTGAAGGATTGACTGAACCCCTCAAGGGATGGATTAAGGCATTTGATCCACCAACACTGCAGGAAGCCATGAGGAAAGCACAAAGTATGGAACTTACGGCTCCCTCTAGCCGGTTCACTCCCAGGAGCACTACCTCTTTCAAGGACACCAGGAAGTTTGATAAAAATAAAGGGAGGAGCATTGAAACCAAAGGGAAATCTACCACACCCCTAGATACAGAAGCATTAAATGACTTACGAAGGAAGAAATTATGCTTCTATTGCAAAGGTCCATATGACAGGGATCATGATTGTCCCTTGCGACCCAAAGGAAAAGCCAATAGAGTTATGTGGGCATATTACGAGGGATCAGATTCTGATAGTACGGAGAAAGAGGGTGAACATACTGGTTCAGAATTTGAGGAAGAGACAGGAAAGTCAGAACAGAGAGAAGAACCTAAATTGCATCTACAGCAAGGACGCTTGTCTAGCATTCAACAGGAAGGATCTTTCAGGATACGTGGTGTCCTAGCAGGATAGAAGGTGATTACATTAGTTGATACCGGAGCTACACATAACTTCATTGATGCAAGATTGGTCGAGCATCGTGGTATTAAGACAGAAGAATTTGAAGGTCTTCGTGTACAGGTTTCTGACGGATACACTCTTAAGTGTAACAAGATAGTCAGAGACATGCCTTTACGCCTAAATAATTATGAGTTCAAAGCGGATTACCATGTGGTCAATATGGGTGATTTGGATATCGTTTTAGGCATGACATGGTTACGTTTATTGGGTGAAGTTACTTTCCGACTCAGGGACATGGAGATTAAGTTCAAAGTAGACGGGAGGCAGCATGTATTGAGAGCTATTCAGAATAGTGATATCTGAACAATCTCTCTTAGACGATTGGAAAGATTGGTGAGACATGAGGATCTCGAATGGGCAGCCATGTGTACTCTCATGCCTACACGAGAGGAACCACCAAAGACAGAATATCATTCCGATATACAAATACTGAGGGAAAGGTATAGTAAGGTATTCAGCGATATTCCACCTGGTACACCACCTGATAGAGGGATCGAGCACATCATCGAATTGGAAGAAGGCGCTAAACCAGTCATGATTACTCCATACAGGCATCCCAAAAGGCTTAAAGATGAGATAGAAAAAACCATCAAGGAGCTTCTCACAATGGGACACATCAGACCTAGTAAGTCTCCTTTTGCTTCCTCAATAGTTTTGGTTAAGAAGAAAGATGGTTCGTTACGTATGTGTATAGATTACAGGATGCTGAATAAGAAAACCATTAAGAATAGATATCCTATTCCACGGATTGATGAGCTAATAGATGAACTACATGGGGCATGCTACTTTAGTAAGATTGATTTGAGATCAGGTTACCACCAGATTAGAGTCAGAGAACAGGACATTGAGAAGACGGCATTCAGGTGCCACTGTGGGCATTTTGAGTTTGTAGTGATGCCATTTGGATTGACCAATGCACCAGCTACTTTCCAGTCTACCATGAACAAGGTCTTCCATCATCAGCTGAGAAAATTTGTGTTGGTATTCTTTGATGATATCTTGGTATACAGTCGAACATGGCAGGAGCACATGGCGCATCTGGAAACAGTATTGAAGACTTTGCAAGAAGAATCCTTGTATGCCAAAGAATCCAAATGCGATTTGGGAATGACTAAGTTGTTATACCTAGGTCATATTATCAGCCGAGAAGGTGTACGGATGGATCCTGATAAAATTCGTGCTATTGTAGAGTGGCCTACTCCTGAGAACCTAACTCAGTTAAGGGGATTCCTTGGTTTATGTGGATTCTACCGCAGATTTGTTTGCGAATATTCACGACACGCAGCTCCTATAACCGATTTGCTTAAGAGGGGAGCTTTCGTTTGGACAGCAAAGGCACAGGCTTGTTTTGACAAGTTCAAGGAGATCATGATTTCGTGTCCGGTACTAGCATTGCCTGATTTCTCGAAACCATTTGAACTCCAGTGTGATGCCTCAGGAGATGGTATTGGGGCTGTTCTAATGCAGGATAAACACCCAATTGCATATGAAAGTAGGAAACTCCGTGGGCCCGAGAGATCATTCAGCATTTACGACAAGGAGATGTTAGCTATCATGCATGCACTAGCTAAGTTCAGACAGTACTTAGTAGGTGGCAAATTCTGCATAAAAACTGACCACAACAGTTTAAGGAATTTCCTCGGGCAAAGGGATCTCAATGATAGGCAGCAGAAATGGGTCAGTAAGTTACAGGCATATGACTTCGATATATCTTATGTTAAGGGCACACAGAATGTGGTAGCAGATGCCTTGTCACGCAGGCCACATCTTAGTTCAATGATTGAAATCTCTGAGGATTGGAAGCATCTAATTATTGCAGAATATGCCCGAGATTCATGGGCATCAAGGATAGTTGATGGGACCCTTGTTGACACCAGGTACACACTTGTGGATGAATTGATTATTTACAAGAGAAGGATATTTTTAGTCCCAGGATCGAAGGTGAAACAATTCATTATGCGAGCTCTTCATGATTCACCTATAGCTGGTCACCCCGGATATTTTAAAACATATAGATAGGTGCGAGAACGGTTTACATGGAAAGGACTTAAGAAGGATGTTTTGCAATATGTTCGTGAGTGTTCCATTTGCCAACAGAATAAATAGGAGCACACCTTTCCAGCGGGGCTTCTACAGCCACTTCCCATTCCGTGTCAGAAGTGGGAATGCATATCCATGGATTTCATTACTGGGTTGCCCAAGGCTCAAGGACGTGATTGCATTTATGTGGTGGTGGATAGGCTAACAAAATATGCTCATTTCTTTCCTATCACCACTACTTATACTGCAGTACAGGTAGCCGAAGTATTCTTCAAGGAGGTTTTCAGGTTACATGGGATACCCCGCAGTATTGTTAGTGACAGGGATAGTAGATTCTTGAGTCATTTCTGGCAAGAGGTGTTTCGATTATGCGGCACTGAGCTCACACCCAGTACTAGTTATCACCCGCAAATTGATGGTCAGACAGAGATAGTAAACAAATGGGTGGAAGGCTACCTGAGGAATTACGTAGCTGATCAGCAAAAGGCTTGGGTAAGATGGATTTATTTGTGTGAATATTGCTATAACACCACTTTCCACATGTCTATACAAATGACACCTTTTTGAGCATTGTACGGCTATAATACACCCAGTTTCATTGACTTATTGATGAGTGATGTTCGGGTTCCACGTGCTGGGGAATTACTGCAAGAAAGTAAAGATATCAATAGCTCTCTACGTGATAACATCGCTTGAGCACAGAATCAGTATAAGCAATATGCAGATCAAAAGAGGACGGAGAGAAGCTTTGAGGTGGGCGACATGGTTTACTTAATGCTCCAACCATTCTGACAATCTACTCTCAAAAAGAGTGGGTCAAAGAAGCTTAAGCCCAGGTATTATGGACCATTCAGGATCAGTAGGCGAATAGGGGAATTGGCTTATGAACTTGAGCTTCCCGCAGACAACAAAGTATATAATGTGTTTCATGTATCACGTCTCAAAAGGGCATTGGGACAGAATGTGATACCTTCTACAGTCTTGCCGCCTCTAGATGATGAAGGGAAATTGATCATGGTACCGAAATTCATTTTAGAAAGCAGAGAAAAATAGCTTCGCCGAAGAGTAATCAGAGAATATTTGGTTAAATGGAAGGATCTACCAGTCGAAGATGCTACTTGGGAGAATGAGACCATTTTGCAGCATCCAGCTCTGAGATTGCTTGAGGGCAAGCAATATCCGGAAGGGCGGACTGTCATGTCCCTCTCTTAGCAACATAATTATAACAGGGGATTTGCCTATCATTGACTCTTGTAGGAAAATAATTATGGGAAGAGGGTCGATTTTGTCTTCCAATTAAGAAAGCGGGGCCTACTCATTCGAATATTAAATAAAGGTTGTATTCTAACTTTATAAAGTTAATTATTTAATTTTATAAAGTTAATATTTGTAGTGCAAGATGATTCCGGATAATTTCCAGAAACTTCCCGGCAAAAAGATAAATAGAGGACATAGGGCTCCCTTTGAAGCAAGCGATTTTGTGGATTGGTTTCTAATTATCAGTTGGAGCAATTTGTAGTTTCGGTCTGCAAATTCCCAGAGGTCTCTGAGAACGAAAACTCTCATAGATCTGCATAACTGAGGAGGTGGGATATCTTCCGAAGGGTTGCACATTGGAGGTGGTTTTCAGCCATTTCATGTTGAGATTATTTGCATATTCAGATGATTGGAAGGAGGACGTCTGAATCAGGAAACCCCCATTCAGCCAATAACAGCAGTCTAAGTATTTGTGAGCCGTGATTTGTTTTACCGCCCGAGTGCCTTGTTCCAAGAAGTAAATCAAGGGCAGATTTATTACCCACTTGGGTCGTTCGATTCAAAAAGTGAGATCGCATTAGGCAGAGGCGCTTTCCCTCGGATCGGATCAGTCAACGTTATCATTGAGCGCGATTCAGGACTCCTCACCAAGCAGACTGCCGCCAAGACACGGGAACATCAAGGGCGCGAAAGGATGGGCTAGCCGCCGCTCTAATAACTGCGATCTGCAGCTTCAAGTGTTTGGAACGAACCTGTAAAAGAATCTAGCGGGTAGACACTGGTCCCTCGGGTTTCATGTGAAACAGGCACATCAACAATGTTACCAGTAGCTGCGGCAGAGAGGATTCGGTGATCCAACAAGACAAGACTTGCACTCTGTCCTTCCATGAAATGATTCGGCAGAGTTGTAGCATAACATACCTTCCAAATGGTGATTGCTCGGAATAAAACCAGCGTTGTCCAATAGTCAGGTCCCCTCTGTGCTCAATTGTAAATTCATTCAGGCATTGTTATTTTCTCATTTGACTGTTAATTAAATGAGGCTAGATCTCTTACCAATTTGCCATTGCATATAGATTTGGTTTTGTTTCCTGTATTTAATAGTTACTCTTCAATATTGTTGCTTCGGTGGCTCTTTTTGAAAGGGGTCAACTTAATAGCATCTAAATTTGAATACAACCTGCCTGACAAGGGCTATTTCACCTTCCCACTACAATGTCCACTCAGAATTCACCATCCTCTAAATCTTTCTCTCTCTGGCCATTGTCTCCACCATTTGGGTGGTTAGGATTTCCCTTTCATTCACCAAGGGGAGGGTAGGGCTATGGCCCAAATTTAAGGACCACCCTTGAGCATCATCTAATGTTCTCTCTTCCTTGATAAATTTTTTTCCTTTGTTACTCTAGATGTTTCCTAGGAACCCCCTTGGGCATTTTCTAATGCACTTCGTTCCTTAGAAGCTTCATCCTCTTCGTTAGTTTCTCCCATATTCACATAGGTTTTACATTCTTTGTGCACATCACCATATTTCTGACACATTTGGGAGTTTAGATCAACATTTTCTTAATTTATAAGTTGTGTCCAAGTCTCCCATTTAGACATTAAGGCAATACTAACTAGAAGGGTATTATTCACCACCATATTCACACACAACATGGAAAAACCTGCTGGGACTTGTGATGGGTGAACACATCCTCATTAATGAATTGACCAAAGGAATCCCTAATCCATTTTAAAATTTTCTCATCCCAAAACTTCAAAGATAGACCAGATAGCCTAACCCAAACTGAGGCCATTCTTTGAAGATAAACAGCGGCTTCGAAGCCAGGTTTCTATTTAGCTTAGACCAAATTATGCTTCCTATGCCTCCATGTTTCCATCATGATCTAGTTTTCATTTTCCTCATTACAAAACTTAAATAGGAACAAAGCTCCCACCATTTCTGTGACCTCGATAGAACCCTATAGTTTGCATATATTAGAAACTCATTTTCTCACCATATTGAAGGTAGATCTAAAAGATAAGAACCTACTAACAAAGCTTAGCAAAAATCCTTTAATGAAATTATCAACCAGTGAATCTGGTGGAAGAATTTTTGGACTATTATCCTCATGGGATATGGATGGGAGATCCCCAAGTAAGGGATGTAGGTCAGAATGTCCAACTAGTACACCTTTCCATCACTACTTCGGGATCACTGTATTTGCATCCTTCTCTAGAAAATTCTTGTGCCTAGTATCCTAAAGAAAGTTTAGGTCCTCCAAAGGAATAGGGGACCCCTCAAAAGTCAACCTCCTATCCCTCGAGATCCCCCAAACATCTAGGTGAACCTCCTTGGAAATAACCAGCCAGAGGCTTGAGTAGGTCAAGGGGGGCATTTTTTTTAGATACTGAATCCACCATGAATAGTTAGTTGGAGAGCTTCTATTTGATTCTAGTTTTTCTTGAAACCACTAAAAAAAATTTAATAAATTTTATTCTTAAAATTATATATAATATATAATTATATATTTAATTTATATAATGATAATACAAAATTTAAGATTCAAAAACAGCTATTACGAGATTTTTGTATTTTATTTCTATAAAATTATAATGAAAAAGTTATTATAAATTTTATTTTTACTTAACACATTAATTATATACACAAGTTATTTAAAAAATATTTAATTATTTATTTCAATATATTATATCAAATTATTATAAAATAATCTATAATTTTTTAAAGATAAAGTTGTTATAATAAAATAAATTTGTCATCTAGTCAATTTAATTTAAACTATAATACATTTTAAATAAATATTTTACTCAAAATATTTTTCAAAAAATATATTATACACTAGTAAATTTAAAAACCTAATTAAAATATTAATTAGTTTGTAACTTTGAAAGCACTTTTATTTACACATAAAACAATAGGGTGATAAAAAATAAATCATTTGTCAATATTATATATACTAAAAAATTTATGAATTAGATGACAATAAAGCTAATAAAAAGACAAGTGCCACATAGACGCATTACTTATCATTATATTTAATAGAATACAAAATACTATATTAGTTTTAAAAGTTTTAACAATAGAATATTAAATGGAAAATCTTATATAAGTGTTATAGTATATAATTGGTCTTGTTGATGCAACTATAAATTTTCATCCTATTTGTACTATTGAATTAAAGACAAGAGTAATTTATTATGTTATTTTTAACATGTTACATTTAAAATCTAATTAATTTATGTATTATTTTATTTTATTATAATCTATACATCTTGCACTATGGAGGAAGTCCAAGAAAAGGGCTTCTATAAGACAAATTGAATTGAGCTAATCATATAATTTATATAGTATTTAAAATATATAATTAAATAATAAAATTTTGGAAAAAAAAAGTTGATAAATAAGTTTATGCGATTTGCTAAAACTAATTAGAGTTTTGGATAGAATGAACACTATAATATTTTCATACAACAAGTGCCACATAGTGCGAGTACTTGTCTTGACTAGTAATAAGATTATATCAATTAATAGATTGTTAATTTTGTAATATAGTAGATTAAAATGTATATAATAAAAAATAGTTATTAGTAGGATAATTGTAGTGAATTAATAATATATTTTAAAAGATTAAGGTTAAAACAGGTTTTGAAGGGACTTGAAACCCTTTAACAAAATAAAAGATCAACATTAAGAATAAGCTAGGTTTTACAAGGACCTCAAACCACAAGTTTAAAGAAAAAAACACCTAGGTTTTACAAGGACTTAAAACCTACAGTTTTAAATAGAAAGCTAGAAAATAAAAAATAGAACTAGCAAAACCACCTAGACTAGCAACCAATACACCAACAACCATGACCAACACCTATAATAGCTCCTTGATGCTCTTCTCCACCTCCTTTCTTGCTTTTCTTGCATAGACTAGCCACTGCAGTGCACAAACTAGAATTGAATTGCTCCATTCTTTGTTCACTTTCCTTAATAAGTTGATGGAGTTCCAGCTCATTATCCTTTAGTTTGTTAGGGATGTTACAAACTTGTTTCTCTAAGTGGGCTCTCATAACACGTTCACGGTCTAGCTCTTTTTAAATGACTCCAAGTTTCTTTTTGAGCACCATGATTTCATTGCATAGCTATGACTCTGCTTGTAGGGATGGATCTACTATCAGTTTGGCAATATGAAGAAAACATAAATTTGAATGGTGAGCCTAATCCCTATTACCTTCTTCAGTCCTAATCACAATGTCAATGGTAGTGCTATTGACATTGATATAAGTATTGGCATCCTACTTCTCCTTAAACTCATCTTCTTACTCCTTACTCAGGATATGCTCTTTCATAACAAGGACATTACATTCATTGTTCTTTTCTATGTTAATGTCCATTTTGTCCTCACTAGATTTGGTATTAGGGGGAGAAAAAAAAAACATTATATTTCTCCTCATCATCCTTTAAAGCTTTAGACCCAACATTTGATTTAGTTTTTCTATCTTTACTTTTATCCACATGTTCATTACTAGTTGACATGCCCTTACTTCTAGAATAACCTTCCAGGTTTGAGCTAAGGTCTCCCATTTCAATCTTATTGTCATCCTTAGTAGAATTCTTAGAATCTGTCACATCCTCAACATTCTTCTTTTTAATCCTCTGCTTGTGACCTTTTTCAGTGCTCTTACTATCACTAATGCCTTCCTCCATTTTAACCATTTTCTTTGAGAGCTCATTACCAAACACTTCCCTTTTTCTCTCTAAAATGGGTGAGGATTTAACAACCTTACTTTTACAATACTTATCAATAATAAGGATTAAGCCCTCATGGAGCACAGGACATGAATTCTTCTTCCTATGTGCTTGGAGGCTTTGTATCAAAGAGTACTTTAGGTAGATTGGGAAAGAAATTGTATCTTTATACCTAAAATGATTTAGGAGCACAAAATGAAACTTGTGTACTCTCTTAGCTCTACCATCAAGGATAAAATACTCATGGATACATGATAAAAAATCCCTCTAGATTACCTTAATCTAGCTTAGATCATTAAAAATGCTATTCTTCTCCAACTTTTTCTCCTCCACATTAGTTTTAGGGATTTTTTTGAAGGCCCCATTTGAGATACTAGTTTCCTTGTTGAATTTGAGAACCTCTATTAGAAGACCTGTAATCTTAGTGATGAACTCCTCTAACAACTTCACATGACCCCATACAACATTACCCTACCTTTAATCTAATTTTTGAAGGACTCTATAATGTATGGCTTATACCCTCGAAGTTTCTCTATATAAGCTGTGACTTTCCCTTTTTTAGTATATCCCAAACATTTCAGTTCGCCCTCCATTCTTTGGAGTTATTTGGCTCTTCTCTTACAATTAAACTTAAAATAGGTCACCAAAATAAAATTAAGGCCTTAATGATTTCCAAGAAAGCTTTAACCTTTCATGCATGCCAACTACAATCCATAATTATACAAAAGTACCACCTAGGGATACTTAGAAAATATGCCACAAACCCATCAATTCCCTTAATAAATTCTTTGATCTTGAATGATCTTTACTTTATTAGCATGTGTCATATCATAATTAATAATTTCCATCAGCTCCACTTCCTTGCCTAGGTCATCTTGCTAACTCAACTTAGTTTCCCTATAGACCACTTGATTTGCAATCAAGTCAACAACTTTGTTTCCCTCATGAAAAATATGAGAAATATATAGACATTATCAAATTTATTCATACGGTCTTTTATTTCCATTATACTTCCATCAATACTCCAAGTAATGAACATCTTGTTATTCAACATGTTAATGGTGTTAACCAAAGATTCTCAAAACCATATTCCACTTCCATCCTTATAGTGAATAGAGTAGTCATTGCCTCTACTTTATGATTAGTAGACTTCCATATAGGGATATCAATAAATCCACAACCCTACTATTATGGTCTCTCAAAACACCTCCATATCCAGCTTTTCCTATGTCCCCTTTAGCAGAGCCATCAAAATTACCTTTAATCTAGCACATAGGTGGACTATTTATTTGAATCTCATCAAACATTTTTCTTTGAGATTTGAAATACTCTTTTATATATCTAATAATATTTTGACCTAAAACCCAATCATGGGTCTCCTTATTTCAAAAAATTCTATTATTTCTCTCCTTCTAGATAACCCACCAAAGATGAGGTAGAGAAATATTCCAGAGAAAACCAATAGTATCATCCTTAGTAGGACATGTCCATCCTTGAAAATATTGATCAATGTCATTGTGTTGAACCCAATCTAAATTATAGTATTTGAGGAGATAACTCCAAACATTTTGGCTAAAAAAACAATTTAAAAAAAGGTGGTTCATGTCTTCAAAGTTTTTCTTACAAAGACAACATTTTTTCATGAAGTAAACTCCTCTATTTTGCAATTTATCCTTAGTTAAGATTGTTTTTTTAACTAAAGTCCAAAAAAAGACATTGATTTTTGGAGTAGTCCCTTTAATCCATGCTTTAGCCAACAAAGGAGTATTTCCTCTATCCTGTGATTTGAAAGAAAAAGAGACCTTGAACAATCCTCTTAGTCTAATCCCCCAAACCAAAATATCTTCTTTTTTAGGGTAGAGGTTTATAGCATTCAAGGCCAACTATATGTTGGAAAAATCCTGATTAATGACATTAATATTCACCCATTTACTCTGAACCCAGTAATTTTCCACATATTCACCAAAATCTTGTTAAAACCTATCCATAAAAGTCCTATCAACAAAACCCTCAATCAGGGGATGATCCTATAGCCATTCATCATCCCAAAACTTGATCTTGCTCCCATTTCCTACTTTCTATTTGCATCCATTTTTTAAAATATGTTTTCCTCACTGAACTGCATTCGAAATTGCAAAAGAAGAAGGAACTATAAGGTAGGAAAGAAAATTAGAAAAAGGAAGCAGCCTAATAAAGGTACTCATTTTTCAAGATAGAGTTCCATTCCTTTTTATCATGATAGACTCTCCAACCTTATTTAGCTAATAAAGCTTTATTTATACTTTTGGTAGATCTTATACCCAAAGCCCCTTCTAGTTTAGGTTTACAAATCTTTTCCCAATAAATTAAGGCCATTCTCTTCTTATCCTCTATTCCTAACCAAAGGAAATTCCTTTGAATTTTTTCAATTGTATCAAAAAAATTTGTTGGGATCCTAAAATGGATCAAAGCATACATAGGAATGCTCTAAAGACAAGCTTTTAGGAGACTTAATTTACCAGCTTGACTTAGTAAATTACCTTTGCACCTAGCGAATTTCTTGTTCAATTTCCTAATAAGATCCTCCCAATAACTCTCTGGAGTATTCAACCCCAATGGTAATCCAACATAGATACATGGAAAAGATCCTATGGAGCACCCAATAATCTTGGCAATCTTACCTTGTCTAATAGATGGAGTGTTAATAAAAAATAAGGAACTCTTGTTCAAATTAATCAATTGTATAGTTGTAGAGGAGCAAAGATTAAGTGCCTTCTTAAGATTCGTCACCTCTCTAACATTAGCTTTTCCAAGGAAAATGGTATCATCCACAAATTATTCATGAGAATAGAAAAGAGGATGAGACAAGGGTCTCAAACCTTGAATTTCCCTTTTCGAAACCATCTTCCCAATATATCTCCCCAGACAGTCAGCCATCATAGTAAAAAAAAAATAGAGATAAGGAGTCACCATGCCTCAACCCCCTATAGGGATTAAAAAATTTAGTAGAGCTCCCATTGACCAGTACAACTACTGAAGTAGTTGAAACCATCTGAATAATAAGCTTAATCGCATTGACAATAAAGCCAAAAGACAAAATGATCTTTTGGAGAAATGACCATTCAACTCTATTATAAGCTTTGGTGAAATCAAATTTCATAGCAAAACCCTAATTGTTACAGAGAGATAAGATATGGATATTTTCATGCACAAAAATAATGGAGTTAAGGACTTGCATACTAAGAATGAAAGCATTATGTTTCTAATAAAACAAGACTAGAAGAATGTTTAGCAATCTCAAAGTGAAGACTTTTGAGATGATTTTATAAATCAAGTTGCAGAGACTAATAGGTCTAAACTGGTCTAGAGAATCACCTCTAGTATTCTCTGGAATCAGGTAGAGGAAGGTAGAATTAATTTCCTTCAACATTCTTTTCACTCAAAAGAATTCTATAACAACATCAAAGACATCTTTTCCAACTATTTTCCACTCTTTTTGAAAGAAAAGCATATGGAAATCATCTGACCCTAGGGATTTGTCTTCTTTAAAAAGAGAAACAACTTTATAGATTTTCTCTCACTTTGCAATAACATACAATAATTTATTTTTCTCCTTAGAGACCAAAGAATGAATATCATCCAATAATGAGCTACCTGTTTAGATTGACCTCAATATCAGGTTTGGAAGACAACAAAGCAGAAAAAGAGGAAACAAATTCATCAAAGATTTCCTATTCATTAGTGATTTAAAGTCTTCCTTTATTGAGATTGGGAATACAATATTTGGCTTTGTGTTTCAGAGTGGATAGATGGAAAATATTTGCATTCCTATCTCTTTGTTTGAGTAAAATAGATCTAGACTGCTATCTCCAATAGGCCTCTTGTTTAGAACTTATTTCATGATACTCCACCAGTTTCTCATTTTCTTCCTTCACCAACTCCATCAAGTATCCCTCCTAATGGATTCTATCTTGGATTATTTTAAGGGCATCCTTAATAGAGTATTTACACTCAAAGATATTCCCAAAATGTCTTTTATTCCATTCTCTAACTTTCTTTTTAACATGTCTAAGTTTTGAAGCCACACAATATAAGGTCATTCCTTCAATGTTTATGTTCCACAATTCTACAAGCCAATCCTCAAACTGTGGATATTGCATCCACATTTTCTCAAATTCTAATAGGAAATTTTTCTTGAATTGATTAGCCTCCACCATAAATAAAAGAGGAAAATGGTCTGAAGCTATCTCCTAGATAGCCTTCATCTCACAGACAAAATCTTTAGTCCAATTCAAAGATACTAAGACTCTATCCAACCAAAACTAGATTCTTTCATTTCCCACTTTTTGTTACCTCAAGTAAACTCAATCCCTTGAAGATCTAAGTCCATTAATCCCTCCTTATTTATAAAATCCATTAGATCCAATCTCCCTCCAGTTGACTAGCATTTCCACCTTTTTTTTCATCACCATAAAGAGGAACATTAAAATCCCCCAATAAAAGCGATCTGCCATTATAGTCAACACTCTTTATCTTAGATAAAGAATCCCAAAACTATTTTCTAGACTTCTTGTTATTGGGCGCATACACATTAACGATATACCAATAGTTATTTTGGGCATTACTCTTTGACTTGACCACCAATAAGTGTTTATTAGCATCAAGAAAATTACCAGAGAATAAATATTATTTCCAGAAGATTCTCATTCCTCAAGAAGCACCTCCACAACTACTTTCCATATTACAATAATTATTAAAATATTTAATATTTTTAGCTTTTCTTTTTCCATTTTAGTTTCTTGGAGCACTAAAATATCAGGTTTCTACTCTCTAATGAAATTTCAAATAATATCAAGTTTATGAATACATTCATCCCTCCAATATTCTAGTTAATCATTTTAGTAGTAACATTTTGAGAGAAAAATCCAGAATAGTTGCCTATTTTCCATTAGCAATATTCAATAAACTTTCACTTTCTCTTGTCTTCATAGTAGTTTTCCTAACAAGTTTCTCTAAAGTTCCAACATCCGATTTCAATTTGAGAGAGCTAATTTCTAGTTTACTTCTCTAGGTTTCCATTCCTAAAGATGTCGAGTTAGGGTTAGATTTTTTCTCTATTTTCTTCCTTTGACTCATTTTCTATTTATATTTTATCTTGATAGAAATCAAATCCAAACATTTTGGCTCCTGAAAATCTTCAAGATTCAAATGCTCTTGTCCTAAGGGTCTTGGAAGGGTCTGGGGATCCTCCTTGTGAGGCTCTTCCAAAACTTCCACCTCGTCAAGTTGATCACTTCTTTCCTCAAGGATTTCTCCTTCCTTTGTCTCCCTTAAATCTACAAAACCTTCAAGTTTAGGATCTTTTTATTGATTGATTACCATCTAGTTCATCAAATCTTCACACTCCTCTTTTTCCTTGGTCCTAGAGACTTCATTATTTATTGATTTATCATCTTCTTCCCCTAGCTTCTCCCTATTTTGAAAATCTTGAACTACTTTAATTTCAGCTACCTTTCTGGGATGATTTTTGATTTTCATACTCCTTTTTATTTGGGTTCCCTCCTTTTTCCCCATTCACCATCTTTGGTTTGTTTTTTATTTTCATTGGATAGTTTTTAGCCATGTGGCCCTATTTTTTTATAGACAAAAAAAACATTATGCAGGTCCTCAAAGACTATTTCTTGCATTATTTTTCCAAGTTTTGAATTTAATTCCACTTTCTGGGGTAGATTTTTCAAATGAGCGAATCTCAAATAGATCCAGGTACAATGAAGTTTTGACCTTGTAGCCATCCCATTATCTATAGATATTAGCTCACCAAATGAACTAGCTATCCTCTTAAAAATGTCTTCATGAAAAAATTCTAGTGAGAGTCCTAGTAATCTAACCCAAACAGGAGTAGTAAGGAAAAAGGCATCAAATAGATCTATATTGGGTTCCCACTTCTTGATCCTAAGAGTACTATTGCCAAACAAGAAAGGACCACCAAATAGAACCATCTTAATCTTCCTTACACATAAAGAGAAAGGAAAATTACTTGTTCATCATTAGCACAATATCCACTTGCCCACAAAGAGCCCATTTCCTTTTAACCATGTTTCTTAGACCATCGAATTTTGGACATGACCCCAGAAAATTTCCAACTAGAGTAAACCCCATAATTCAAATAAAATAATCAACAATTGAATCTAGGATGAAAATTTGAAACTCACCTTTTTCCTAGGAGGACTTTGAAGTAACATGAGGAAAAGAGGAATTTCCTCCTAACCTTCTTCAAATAATGAAGACCATGTTCGTTGACTAGTTTCCATGTCATCCTTCTTCTGGTCCTCCACATGTTATCGCTTTGCATCCTTGCCCACATCCATCAAAATATTCCCCTCCTATAGTGGGTCCCTAATCTAGACAGGACACTCATTTAGAGGGTTAGAATAATAGATATCCACAACCTTATATCTTCTTGAATAGAAAGCAAGCAAAAATTTGTCTTCTTCTTGCTCTAGGCCATAAACACCCGACTTCGAGGAACCATTAGTCCCTTCTAATTTTCTTGCATTCAGATTCCCTACATCGCAAGTTGAATTCCCTACATTTAGATTCACTGGAATGTCGGTTCCTACTACTAGATTCCTGCCTATGATAGCTCTCACCAATTAATATTCTTTGTAGATAATTCTAGTGAATTAATATTGGATTTAGTTGGAGATTTTTAATAAAATAATTTGAGTTAAAATACTTTTATTAATATTTATGATTTAAAGATTTTCTTTTATTTTTTATTAATTATGATTGAATAGATTTCAATATAAAATTTTGTTTCTAAAACTCAAGGTGGATAAATGTTTATTAAAAAAAATCAAATGTCTTACAATAAAAAATAAATTTAAAAGATTATAATTGCATTTATAAAAGCTAAATGATTTTTTTTTTTCTTTTAAAATACTTAATATCTTTAATTATTTTTAGTCAATGTAATATATTTTAATAATTCATTCCTAAACTCATGGGATGAAAATCAGCTATGGAGTTATCTTTGAACAAAGGGGTCTTATATAAAATTCATCAATAAACTAAAATTTTTTAGAGACATGTCAGTTACATAAAAATTGTCATTGGTGCAAATTAATTGAAAATTTGGAACAACTGAATGCAATAGTATATTGCCTAACAATAAGAAAATAGAAACTTCTCATTAGTTGATAGATATTATTTTAATCACAACAATATGCAAAAATATGAACAAAGATTTCTTTAGGTTTGATTTTCTTTAGATTTGATTTCCTAACTATGAGAGTCATTTGTTCTTTCTTTATAAAAAACTAAAACATTACAATACATTTCCAGAAATATTTGAATTACTTACATGAATTTAGTGGGGAGCTGAATTAAAAAAAGAAAGTAAATAAAATTGAAACAAAAACATAAAATGTTCTTAAATACTAAAAACATTATTAAATTATTTTAAAATTTATAAAACAATAAAATTGATTTTACTAACACTTTCCATTTTCCTTTATTCTTAACAATTGCTCTTAAAATTTATTTAATTTATTATAAACACTATAATAATAATTTATCACTTTACTATAAAATTTAACTAATAGAAAAATTAATGGATATGTCCTCAATACAATAAGGCTTCTGCCTCTTAATGCATTGTATGCAGTTTACGCCTTTCAAAGTTTGTGTAACAATGATGATACCGAAAGTAGTCCGGA
This sequence comes from Cupressus sempervirens, assembly GCA_028749045.1. Classification (NCBI taxonomy): domain Eukaryota; kingdom Viridiplantae; phylum Streptophyta; class Pinopsida; order Cupressales; family Cupressaceae; genus Cupressus; species Cupressus sempervirens. The sequence continues at coordinate 266,207,132 of CM053786.1, read as the reverse complement.
ACATATGCATCATATATACCAGTAAAACTTTTTTAATAGAATCCAACATTGTGAAAATAATAGCTACAATCATCAGGTAAGCTCTGCCCCTTAAAAAAGAGGCAACTTAAGAGTTGCTGCCTTGTAAGTTAAGGTCAATTTATTAGTATAAATTATTGATAAGAGATTCCAATTTATTTGGGTGCACAAACTTTGACCAGCGCAGAGTTCCAATCCTTATATGCTTTAGCTTTGTACTCATCACCTAACAAAGAATTCGGTAGTTTCATTCAGTTAGATTTAATAGTTCCAATTTCCAATTTTATATTTTAACTTTATTTACTTCTGTAGTTCATAAGCTCAAAGTTTAATATATTCTGTTTAAATAAAAAGTTAAAGTCTATCGTCTAACATGGCCATTGACAAATATAAATCAAATTTTATAACCTAAATTATAAACCAACAACAAAATACCTGAGTATCTCCTCCAAGGAAAATGTTAAAAAAACTTCCATTATATTAATAGTAAAGCGAACCTACAACGACAAAGTGACGGCTCTTTATTTAAAAGTAAAGTGAACCTATAACAACAAGATGATGTCTCTTTATTTAAAAAAATTCATAACAGTAAAATATACTTATTTTTATGTATGCTAAGATGTTTCTAAAAAAGTAAATTTATAGATACCAAATCAATAGTGTTTTAACTAGAAAAAATAATTAAATGATTTTTAATACAGAGTTATCTTACCCTTCCACCAATCCCCTCTTGTTGTATACTCAAGGTTGGATGGATGAGTTGTATCTGATTCTTTTACTTTTGTTTCAATCTGGAAGAAAACATACTGAATTAACAAATAAATGAACAATTAAATATGTCATGATTATGAAGGATAAGGGTGGGGTCCCATGGAAGCCAACTTCTTTAAAAATAGAGCTGCAGCCGCTGAGAATTTTTAGGAAATTTGTAAGCTGAGGAGTCTTATGGATTTTGTAACTTGAGTTTCAGCTCTCAAAAAACTTTCTAAAATTTATTTTATGATAAAAGACTTTTTTCCTTAAAAATCTCAGTGGGTGCAGCTCTATTTTTGAGGAAGCTGGCTTCCATGGGACCCCAGCCTAAGCCCCACAAATGTTTATTATGTATGATGTTTAAGAATAATCTAGACAAAACTATTTATATTCGTATAACCCAATACTATTTCTTGTTTAAATATCATCTTTTAACCTTTATTCACTATAAGTTATGAATTTCTAATTATATTTAGATTAAAAATTTCTAATTATATTTAGATTACAGATAATATGTCCTTGTTGCCATTAGCATATCTAGATTAGCAACTGTCTAGTAGATATTAATATAAAAAAATAGAAATTTAAGAACGAAAATTGCTTAGACATTACCTTATTTATGTCATCTTTTCTTTGTTTGGCAGAGTCATAATACTCGTCTGGGCCTCCATAGCACACAGAGGAGCCAAGAAAGCAATGCTCTAGTGAATTTTGTGAATGTTTCTCACTTATCTTCTGCTTTGCTTGCTTTTCTGTGTTATTCGCCACACAAAGGCATTAATTCTTTGAAAAAAGCAAATAAAAGGTACCTTTTGCTTTGCTTTTTAACCAAGTAAATAATGGAATAAAACTTTTTAACCAAAGCTGTTATGAACAAATTCGTTTTGACAGCTGCTGGAAGTTGAGGAACTTTAGAACTGTAGTTTATATTTGTCTTTCAGGAATAAATATCTAGTGCATATTTTTAATCTTGTACTTTAGAGTAAAGGAAGTTCAAAATTAGGAAATTTAGAGTAATAGCTTGGGTTGATTTCATATTCTATTTTACTTTTATGGGGTCAATTTTATGAGTACGGAGGAGAATAAAATCTGATTTTAAATGGTTGTGTAAGCCATGAATTAGCATTCTGGACTAAAATTTAGTGGCAAAAATCAATATATAAATATTCTCTCACGTATTGGTCAGACTACAAAGTAACGAATCCTTTTATTTAATTATATTTTAAAAAATTGTCAATGCAAAATCTATGTGAATGTAATTTCTCTCTTTATATAATGTCTTTTCATATCAAATAATTTTAATTACGTAAAACAAAATCATTAAAATTAATTAATATTAGATTACAATTTCAATAGAGAGTTGAAAAAATATATATATACCACTTTTATTAAATATGACTTGATACTCTTCTCTATGAACCTTTTCCTTTTGCTTTCCAAAAGCATCACTTTTACTTGAATGTGTCATGATCTGAAAAATAAAAACATAAATATATAACTATTGGAATTCCTATCTATTTTTTCTTCATTTTTGAAATTTTAGAAGAAAATGTAAAAGCTAGACTATCTAAGAAAGACATAAGACTGATACCTTATAAGTTAGATTTCTTTTCTAGAAAAATCACACAAAGCTAACATTGTAGAAACAAAATAATAGCCCAGGGAAACATTAACAATGCGCAATGGCTTTTTGTTTTAGAAAAAAGTGGCAACTGCAAGCTATTGAACTTTTATAAATAAGAGTAAAAACACAAATAAAAGGAAGTCTGAATGAAAATTTTAAAATCTCTGATAAACTTTATGATAAATACTAGAGAAACAAAGAAAAAAGTGGACACAAAAAATTGGTCAATACCTTAGCAATCAATCGAAAAGGAAACCAATCAAATAGAAAATAAGAACAATGCTCTGTTAAGAAAAAGAACATAACTATTATCATCAAATGTAAAAGGTGCATGAGAAGAGAAAAAGTCAGATATAAATCTCAACTTCTAAACTTGGCATCCAATTATGCATGAAAAAATCTGTCATCAAATTTACTAGAAAAGATAAAACCAATCAGATAGAAAATGAAAAGAAGTTCTCTCTTAAATAAGAGAACATATCAATTACTATCAAATATAAATCACAATATAAAACCACTTCAAATAAAATTTGAAGTGAAAAAATCTTTCATCAAATGTATTACAAGAGGAATGTGGGCAATTGAGTTATATCTCCTCAGCCTTCCTCAAATATCACACATTAGGTGAGAAATTAAGGTGGAAAAATAAGTCAACTTTGACTACTTAACACTTTTAGCATAGAAATCAAGCCGTAATATGTGATGTTTAAGTGGCCTGTACCAAGAAGAAATCCTGTGTGTCAAAACAATTTCAAAGTCCATATAAAGAAAAACTATAGTTCTTATAAAATATATAAAAAAAAATAGTCAAGAGAGAATAGATTCAACACTGTTTTGTTGTGTGTAGTGGGATGATATGTACAAGTTGCCGAGCTTAAGCAAACGCTGCAAGAGTTCTTGTTGGGGACAATTCCATTGATTTCACCAAAATTCTCCATTGTAAATAGAGAAGAAAATGTGAAACTTCTCTATTTAACAATGAACTGCACTTCGATTCTAAGTAATACAGAGTTTTTCTACATGTTGATGAAATGGAATGAACGTATAAATAGATGGCAGAGGAAACATATCATTCGTTATCTACACTGAAAAAGAAGGGTTTAATAAAGATGAATACCTTTCATTTATCTTATCCAACTCCAAAAGAAATGCAAGTTGTCAAAAGACATTCCCTTATCCATTGTGAATTAAATAATATTCTTTTTTTCCAAAAATGTACGTACAGGAGGAAGATTATATAATTGTAGAAATTTTTTATTTGAAATATATTGGTTTATTGAAATATAATTTTAAATCTTATCAATTAAATATATACAGTTTGATGTAAATATTTATAAAAATTAAATCATAAACCCTAATTTATACCATCTATGTCTATATATAAAAGAAAGTGTTTGCACATCTATTCTACGGTGATCAATATCTATGCTTTAGTTGTGAGGACTTTAATCTAGATGCAAATGCCAATGCATTGACTAGATTTTCCGAGCAATTTGGCAACAACATATATTAAATGCCATTTAACAAATGGCATTCCACATCTATCTATAATATAGAATATAGAGAGAGCATATTGTAATAGATATCGTTTATTAAAGTTAGGACTTTAGATTCGGTTGTCAACGTTGCAGTATTAAATGAGATATAATATGTTGCAGACAAAACCGGGTCAATTATAATTATTGATTTATCCTTCCTATATCTTTTGTTTTGACTTTAATCATACGGATAGCGGCATCCCATATTATATGTATTAGTTAATAAATGGTATTATAAATTGTCAGAATTGTGTGCTTTACTTCTATAATTATTATTTAGAATGAGTGAATGAGTAATGAATTTCATTTTATGTATGAAACATAAATCAATAAATTTGACTTTTAAAATTATAGGATCGAAGTAAAAAGATTCATGTCTAAGGGATCGAATCATCTTTCATTTAAGTTGTTTCGAAAACAGCTATAAGCTTGTCAGTGCTTGTCAATAATCTGCAACTTGATTACCTTCTCTATACACATGGTTTAATTGAAAAGAATAAAAGGATTTGAAAAGTTCATAAATTTTGTTTGAATAACATAACTAATATTCCAACTGCACTATACACATGGTCTAATTGAAAAGGATAAAAGGATTTGAAAAGCCCCAAGATTTTGTTTGTATAACATAACTAATATTCCAATCGCAAGAATAGTTTATGGTTTTGTATAGGAGCATTAATTACCAGTAAATAATCACCTTCAATTTGCAAGCCTTGTATTTTTAAATTTAATTGCCATTTGCAAATTATAGAGTAGCTCTTGAACTTCAGCTTGGTCGTTTTACCTAGATGTAGCTTTAAATCTTTTTCCTTGATTAATAGCCCCTGTTATCTCTCAGAACAAAGCCTTCTCTAGACACTCCCTGATTTCACTTCGAAGAAGAATCAATATTTAATTAAGTTTTGACTGTGTCGTGGGTGGTGGAACCCAAGCTACTTGTCATCTTAAATTCGTAGAACTTACCCTTGTATGTTGACTGCCATGAAAGGCACTACCAATTTTGGCCATATGTTGAGCTGAGCTGTATTCCAATCTATAAAGATCGATCCAACATTTCTTGATTTAGATATATGAGTGTCTACAACTTCACAGACTGCTTTCTCAAGGCCTAAGGCCTCAAAAAGGGAACCCTATCAACAGGATTTTTTTACTTTAAAATTATCTTCTTTCCTTTTTAACAAATACAAAACATAAAGGATAATTATACTGTTATTTAGATAATTTCAAAAGGGGAGTTCTTATTAAGGACAAATGCCCGTTCTATTATCAAGTATTAAAGTTCTAAGCATATTATGCAATACTACAGTATAAAGTTTTAAGAGTTCTATCTTTTAGGAATAGGTTTGGTTAGCACTTGAATGTGTTGTTCATGTCTTGTATTGATGATACACAAATATTCTATATAGTAGAAGATGATTATTAGAATAATGAAGTTAGCAGATAGAAAGACAATCTATGCGACTTTATATTTGAGTAGAATGATGATTATAGATATAATACATATTTTAAGTAGATTTTATATAGAATTGTAGATAAGTTACAAATCATTTGGTGAAGACTCATAGTGGAATAGTGTACATGAAAAATTGTCAAAGACAACTAGTAGAATATTTATTATGTCTTATCAATCAGGTTGAATTTATGACAGCAAGCTTGCATCATGGTAGAAGACATGTCCATGAATCAATATTCATGATTGCAACATTTGAGAATTGTTTTGGAAATGCCCTTGTTGTCAATTGTATTGTATGCTCTATTGGGAGATGACTAGATTGACAAAATGTCCTAATTATCATTGTAAAATGTATTAATCCAATACTTCAAAGAGTACAAATTTCTAATTAAGACTTCTATCTTTTCAAAATACCAGTTTGGTTAGCACTTGAATGTATTCTTTATATGTCGTATTGATGACAAATAGATATTCTATTACAAGATGATTATTAGAATAATAAAGTTAGTAGATAAAAATATAACCTAACCAAGCTTATATTTTTATAGAATGACGATTATAGATATAATATATATTTTCACTAGATTTATATGTAGCTCTAAATAAGTTACAGTTCATTTGGTGAAGACTGATATTGGACTAGTGTATAGGAAACAAATGACAAAGAGAAATGGTAGAATATTTGTTGTATCTTATCAATGACACTCAATTTATGATAGTGAGCTTGGGTCATGCTAGTAGTCATATTCATGATTGCAAGGATTGAGGAAATGTCTTGATTGTCATTGTAAAATGTATTATCCAATACTGCAAAGAGTATAAAGTGGTTTAGTAGGCACTTAAATCTATTGTTTATGTGTTGCATTCAAGGTAGACTTAGAATAATGAAGTTAGGGGATAAAATGATAACCTATGCGAGCTTCAATTTGTGTAGAATGATGAGTGTGTGTGTGTGTGTGTGTGTGTATCCACTAGATTTTGTATGAAGTTCTATTTACTTACATAGTATGTTTATTTATTTCTCTATTAACATTTAATAGGGTTAGGACCTTCTAACAAAGGTTCAAGGTGTCTTGATAGTGATCTATCCTCTAAAAATGACTATTGTACTAAACACATTACAATTGGTTCCTGGTAGGGTCTCAGCCTTTCATAAGGTATATATATGTATGTATGTATGTATGTATGTCCACTATCTTGTAGGTTCCACCCACATTGGAATTTTCTCTCTAATCTGGGTTTCCATATATCCAACAAATAATTGTGTTAAGTTATATGGATTTCTCTTATTATGCAACATTGTTTTAATTATTAGAAATTGAGATTAATAAGTTTGGTTAAGTCTAATTTCTCTCAACTCATTCACCCCTATTCTTTGTTTTGTGCCAACTTTATTTCATAACAATTGGTATTAGAGAATTAGGTCCTCTTTGAAAAGGAACCCCTATAGGTTGAGAAGATCCATAGGTCACAAGAGTGAAAGTTTGAAGTTTGATGAGGAGAACTATGACAGCTGGAAGTATAAGACACAAACTCACTTGATCTAAATGGAAATTGTCTACTAGCTGATTACAAAGATAGAAGTTAAAATAAAGAAAGAAAGTGATATATCTTCATGCAAAAATCAAGAAAAGAAGATTTGCTAGTGTATCATGATTGCAAGAAAAGGATTTATTAGTGCACTTTTAAAAGATGAATTCATTGAGGTAAAAAAGCTTGATGTTGTATTTGATATTTGAACTAGGTTAGAAATGTTAAGATTATAGCTACAGTCAGATTCATTTAATTTAATCATAAGATACAGTGTTGACATAATATATCATATATATATATTATATTATATATGTATACATTATATATATAATATATTATACATCTATATTATATATATCACATATATTATATTGTATATTATATAATATATATTAATTATAATTATTAATCATAGAGACATGTCTCTTCATGAGACATATCTCCTACTCTTATATTTATACTTATAAGAAATTGGGATCTGCATTTGGAACATATCTATAAAAATGGCAATATAATTACATTTGAAGAAATCGATCCATGTTACTTATCAGAGCTAGAATGCAAATATGAGAGAGAATAGAAATGATATGAAGAAAAAATCATAGAAAGGAGGAATTGAATTATACATGGCTGGCATCAAACATTCTATAATATATTAGAAAGAGGGAAATATATAGATTATCTTGGATATGCTTGAGTATAAAAAACACGAGGGATAACACACAAGAGAAGAGATTGAACATTGAACTCAAGAGCCAACATCTGAATCATTACAACCACTAGAGACACAAGGTGTCCAAATTAGCATATTCAACCAAAAAGAGGGTTCATGATAATCTGTAACACAAGTCATCGTAAGCTATGACACATCAAAAAGAGAAGGGTCTTCAACATCCAATATCAACTGGAGACTATAAGGGCCCATTTGGCAACATGAATACAAGTGGAATAGGCATATGTAAATTCTTAAAATTTTGAGTTCTTTTTTTGGATGCACCAAATCAGAATTGGAATACAAAATAAAATAGGAATATGTATTCCAATTTTGGCCCAAAAAATGGGGTTTTGCAATTCCACCCAAATAGGTGTTATTGGAATACATATTCCTATTCCACTTTTATTTATTTTAGAAAACATAAATTTTCTGGTCCACGAATTCTCCATCAAATATTGGCTGAATCAAATAGAGAACAGGGATACGTAGCCCGATTTTCTATTCCAGAATAGCTATTCCTATTCCCCTATTCTTATTCCCGCCGCCAAATGGGCCCTAAATGTCCACCCTCCATGTATACCTTGCAGTTGGGGCAAATGTAGGGATCAATGACATCGAATAAATAAAATAAGAAGGAAACACAAAACACTTAGAGAAGGAAAATATATGTCAACTTCCATGAGACTCAATGGGAGGAGTACACAAAATAGAAAATTGAAGTCTTTCCATCCATTTGAGGCACCCCATGGACATACTATGTGAATGGAGATAATGTCACGCCTTCAAATATCGTATTAAGGGTAACATTTCAGGATAGTCAATCAGGCAACATACACAATTGCATGGAACAGTTTCATGTGTAAGCCTATGAATACATCACCACCAGAATGATTGCTCAGAGTAGTGCAATGTCTCTGTTGTCCATAATATTAATATTCGTGTATCACTACTTACGGGAGGTTTTTCTTAGAGTATTGAGCAGCACCATCCTCACGAGAATTTTTTTAATACATGGATACTACCATGGAGATACGCCTAAAATTATGCAATAGAAATTGATCAGAATGAAACTCCACTATTGATCATAATTAAACTCAACCATTCATAAGATTTAATTCCCTTTAAAGACAGGAAAAGGGAACTCGTGCTATTGAAGCAATAGGGATAAAGTAGCCATCAGACCCCATGCATAAACTAAGAATGTAATATTATAAATCTACCAAAATGGGGGAAAATAGACGTTAATAATTGTGTCTTCAATTCTACATAAGTAAATATTATTCAAAATTTATATTTGAAAACCATATTCAGAAAGCAATTATCACGTTGGGAAAGGATTGGATCAAAGAGACCACCCATTCAAATAAGTAAAAATGCATGATTGCTACGTGGAACAGTGAATACATTCTGAGAGAAATATGACCAAAAGATTGAACATCTTTGAAATAATGATTCGTGATTAAAATCGATAGGGAGATTTCAAATCCAATTTCTAACTGGATGTTTTGGAGAAAATTCAAGAAGATCACAAACAAGGACATTACAATTCCTCTAACAAACTTTTAAAAAATATTCAAAATCCAGCGCCAGAATTTCATACTAAAATCTAGAGAAAGAATTTGATGCTAAAATCAAACTTATGGAAGGTACATTTAAGATTTGTCATTGATAATCATTAACATAAGCTAGAGGCTTATTGGTAAATAGATTTGTCACTTGAAAATGACTCAACAGAGTGTATGTGGTAAACAGTTCATAACAGTTGGATAGGCCCTTGATATGCGACCTTTTTTGCATTTAGAGGGTAAGCTCTCTCGTATGATATAATTTTAAGGTTTTCAAATAAAGAAATTAAACTTTTAAAGATAAATGGAAAGCCATTGATGGCGAATGGACCACACGACTTCAAAGCTTTCCTGGACTAATTTAAAACTGCTAATAACAACAATCAAGATCTATGTTTGAGAACTATTACTAGCACAATGCTGATGCAAGGTTTTCAAATAAAGAAATTAAACTTTTAAAGATAAATGGAAAGTCATTGATGACGAATGCACCACACGACTTCAAAGCTTTCCTGGACTAACTTAAAACCACTAATAACAACAATCAAGATCTATGTTTGAGAACTATTACTAGCACAATGCTGATAAACATCTGCACAATACGGTGAGAATGCTCACTGTGAAGAGAATCAACATTTTTAACAATTTAAATTTTGAAAGAAGAGAACTCAAATAGCATTTTTTTTTATTTTCTTGGACCAAGAACCTAAGAGGAATTTTCAATTACAAAGATAAAATTTGTACACACTTTCCAAGTATTATCTTATCACCAAAATTCAAACCTAAGTCTTCTCCTATTCAAAAGTCCAAAAAGTCCCTTTACAAAGCAAAAAATGACTCCTTATATAGATACTAAGGTTAAGAACTAACCCTCTATGGTTCATAAGTACTTCCCAAATATGTAATTTGGGCGAGGTTAATTAACCTCTACAAAATCAACCAAATATGACTTGAAACTTAGACCTTACATCTTTTGAGAAGAAGATTGAATAATCAATCCTTATCATCCCCTTTTGATCTTTGAATCATTTATTCAAATTACATCACTTTATTTATGAAGACATTTCAACCTTTTCATGAAGAGATCAACAAGATAAGACATATACATGTCCACCAAATCCCCTCTCTCTATATATATATATATATTCCAAAGCTTGCTCTTCTTCTATGGAAAATTGTGACTTCATTCAGAGCATTACAATATTGTAACTTTATCCCCATAAAAATTATCACATTCTCTAGATTGTGTAAGTGTATATCATCACAATTAGGGTATTGTGTAATATAATCCATATGTAAGAAGTGAATTAATTCACGTAATAGCTGGGAAAGTTGAGGGCTTTGATCTTCATCGATGTTGGTCATTCTGGAACACTGACCATTGACGAGCAGCCATTTATGTAGAGTAATTTGTGCAATATTCATATGTACAATGCATGTGTACCATGAACTTGAAGGACTTCATTATGGTTTTTGATGGGAAGCCTTTGGAAAAAGTTCTTGATAACATAAAATAAATATGTTTTGATGAAGATTTATGCTACAAAGGAAGATTTGCTTTGCTTTGCAAAAGACCAAAAAGTGTATCCCAAACACAATCTCTCGGCATAGGATTTCCTTCTCAAGAGGCCCTTGGTCAAATTAGCTTGCCACTTCTCTATAAATTGCAAAATATCCCTCTTACATGCATGGCCACCAGTATTCTCCCAAATGATCATCTTGTCTATCTATGAATTCACATTTTCTGTGCATCTTTGCATAGGATTTCTGATGAGCCATTTATGAAATATTCAAAACTTTGTATCCATTTTAATCTGAGCTTCCTTGTAACATGCTTATGCTATCAACCAGGAGTTGGGCTGCCCGATGGCCTTCCTTAAGGGAGCTCTATTGAAAAAAAATTCAGGTCTTGTGAAGTCTTTGTCTTTACCAAGATCCATAACTAAGGTGGTAGCTGCTTCAAATTCTTAGAGGAATGTCTTTACTTCTACAATCACATCCCTTCATATATTAGGTAATACTTGCAATCCATGAGATGACATGTGGTTGTATTTGTGGCACTGAAACACCTTCCTTACGCAGATTGAAGGTGACCATTATTTCCTTGGTTATGGTTGGATTGATTAATGGACATTATATCAAATAGTTTCTCTGCTTTGTTATGGTCATGCCACTATCATTTTGAATGTTGTGGCTAAAAACTCAAGGGAAGTTGGTCACAAAAACCATATACCTTGTCTATAATTGCTAGGATCTCCTCTACATGGAGTAGAGAGAAATAGAAGTTGGCCAAGTAGTCCACATGCCCTATCTATGATTCTTGCATTGCATACACATATTTCCTTTTCCATTCTTATTATCATGCCTTGTTTATGATCAAAGTGAGCAATCAACATTTTGTCAAACAATTCCTGTTTGAGCTCCTTTTGACAACTCACATTACCATTACTTCAGGAAATGTGTGAATCATCGTGACTACTCTTACAAGACTTTGAATTACTCCACCAAGCTCTCTACCTTTTACCTTATCTATGGTTATGTTTGCATTTCATAGTGGAGAAGGAATGTGAATAACAATTGAGGGAGTGCGGTCTCATCTATCCTTGGGTTGGAGGTGGCACCTTCAAACTCACATGAAACACTAAATTTGTTGCAAAAATGTGTTAACAATCTCTTCCAACACTTTAATTGTGCCATAGGTTGAAAGATGTGTATAAGATAATTTTTAGTTTCTTTGAATCATTTGGAGCTCTTCATCATATACAAAGCCCGTCAAAACTAGATGCCTTCTCTTTGACTCTACCTAATCCCCATTGTCTCTACTATTTATTCTTTTACTTTTATCAGCTGAAAAAGGAGGTTGATAACTGTCTTGAAAATGCATTTTTTTAACTTCTACCTTAACAATTTTGGATGAGAGGTTAAGGTTAATGGTTTAGAACACATGTTTTGGAAATTTATCTTAATCTCTTTTTGATGGAGAGGTTAAGATTTCAAAGTGAAACACGTGTTTTTGACCTCGAACCTTAACCTTTTTAAAGGTTGATGGTTAAGGTTAATGATTCAAAATACATGTTTTAACTCCTGAACCTTAACCTTTTAAAAGGTTAATGGTTAATGATCAAGTTGAAAATACATATTTTGGTTCCTTCCATTAACCTGTGAGAACTTTTGACTCAAAAACTAGATTTTAAAAATTCAAAGTGCTAGACGGAGCTGGGAGCAAGCCAAAGATATTTGAAGGGAAAAATTTCTCAAAAAATCTGAGGGAAAGTTACCATTTTAATTCTTAAAATGAGGCTTGTTCCAAAAATAACCATAGCTCAAAAAGGTGAGGATTGGAAGAATTTTGATATCTGAACAACAAGACTAATCAAATACAAAAATAATTATATTGGTGTCGATAATGGATATCATATCATACTATAGCCATATACCAAAAAGGGAGGTATCTAGGTCTAATGAATGCTAGAGATGTCAAGGATATGGTATGCTAGAAGTGACTAATATCTACATTGCATACCAAAATAGAATACATCTATTAGTCAATATAGTTATTGGGAGAATTAGAATCGATACAATAATGTATGGATAATGTTAAAAAGATGAGAATATTGGATAAAATGTTATATTTATCTCTTCCTTTATCATTTTGACCCACTTCATTAAATGATTTCCTATTAAATGTTAA